>JANEYF010000188.1:255000-855000 GCA_029963845.1 Rhamnusium bicolor | reverse complement strand
TTGACGTAAAGAATACATTAATTCGTCTAGAACGATAAAGCGTTTAGGATTATCATGAATAAGGTGGTTAGGGTATTTTCCTCACAGGAAAAAATCATTAATAACCGCTTATCTTTATGACATCACTCCTTCATCATAAATTTTATCTGCACGACGTCAGAACATTAAGGAATTGTTCAATGGAATTACTAAATTGCAGTTATTTTAATTTTTACAAACAATATGCAAATATCGAACGTACTTTTTACGTCATCCTCTTGTTAATTTGTAAAGCAGTAGTGCATGTTTATGTAAATATCGGAATTATTTTTTGTTTAGGATTTACATATTTTCATATTATGGATGTAGTGGATATTTTAAATAGAAAAAAATATATTCATTTTTATGCGGATGAATTAATAGAAATGAAAACAACACAATGATTACACCATTTTGCCTGAAGAGGTGGCAAAATTATTATTGACCTAAACACATTACTTTTCTGGAGGTAATGGACAAAGCTTACCTTACAGATTCTGAAAGTCTCATCAACATTTCTTTAAGATTTTGGTGGCATTTACTGTGTTAATTATTGATATCAATCATCATCACCTACTAATTTATAGATATGTACATGGTGACTCCATAAATTCACCTACTTTTATTTTCTTTAATTATGAACGTATGTCAAAATTTTAAAAACAGGGTATGCTTTTTTTAATATTTTAACAATTATTTTAACATTACTATTTTTATTGGCTTCATTCTTTATATTGCCGCAAAAAAAGTCAAGCAGTATCATATCTGGAGCTCTTGGCCATGTTATTAGTCCATTACTACTTTCGATTCTTCGAAGAGTCCATTGAGGTAATTCCATTCAACAAATTCAATAATAACAAATCCTTTTTAAGTTCAATTGTTCTCCAAACGGTTTCATATAAATATAAAAATAATACTATTCGTGCTATATGTCTAAAACTATGAATAGTAGATACATAATGTTACATTTTCCTTTTTCTTTCTTGAGGCTTACTACCACATGAATAATTCTTATTTTTCCAGTACCTAACGTACTGGGTAAATAATTGTAATTTTTATATAACCAAGAATTATTCATATTATGGTAGTAAGCCCCAAGAAAGAAAAAGAAAAATTTAGAGAATGCCACAAATAAGGTTCAGGCAATATAATGTTACATATTTTTGATATCAGAAAAAGAAGGGAAATTTGATTCTTAAATAAAATACGGGTGTTCCATTTAAAAAAGTAACGTTATCTTTGTATTTCTTCTAATTTTAAAGATTTTTTTTTATTTAAAGAGTTTATTATAATCCGAAAAAAAAGTATTACCATTTTTTTTTTGAAATTTTGAAATACATTCATAAATAACGAAGAATAGAGGGGGGATTTATGGAGGATACTTTACTCAGATACTTTTCAGATAAAGGTATCTGAATGGCAGTTCGAGAACACATGAGGTAGCATCCTAATAGGTGACAGCCAAATTTACCCGTCCATGCCATGCGTTATTGATATATTCTAAAAATAGAAATAGCCGTTTCACTCGAAAAGTAAGCGTTGTAAGAAAAAATTTAAAGATACCTTTTTTCTTCCAAATTGAATACAGATTCTAACAATCTCAAAATCAACTGCACAATGCAGTGGCGTTACATAGTTTCGGCGAAAAATTTTACTCCTCCACCCCGTGATGACGCCAATGGAGGCAGTACAAAGGCAAGATTTCGTAACACAATAGAGGCATTAAAATTATGACAGCCCCTAAAACTTCAAGTCAATAGCATTCGTAGTTTCCGAATTATAAAAAAAATCTTTGTTAGCAATCTAAGGATGTATGTTGATAGCAATGTTTCTACTTATTTTGAGTCCCTGTATCACCTCCCGAAGTTTGTCAGGTAAACAACAAATTTAATTACAACAAAAAAATGTATATTATATCGTAGCCGTTAAAATAACAACAATGTCCTAAAACCATTTTAATTATCATACCATGTTTCTCTTTCCCTCTCACTTTGCGAAATCCCAACCTTAATGTGCATGAGGAATTGACGGCAGTGGTATACCCTTTGTTAAGTACAAAATTCACTCGGTAGTTTTTCTTACGAGGTAATCAGTTTAACCAGTCAGTGTATCAGTTACAGCTGTATTCTGTAATTATCCGCTAAATTTCAACACGTTGTTATAATATTAATTTTAGTAGACCGTTAAAAATATTTTCAGAATTTTGTATTCTGTAGTGTAAAATTTTACCGAAATTGTTATCTGTTAAATTTTAACGGACCCGCTAATTCAGTTGTATGAAGATAGCATTTTACGCATGCTGTGATAGGTTCTTATATGCAGTGGCTCCATCAGAAGGAGGAAGATAAGAATAAAGGTAATCACATGTTGTGTTTAAGGTTAGAATTGTTAAAAGTTTTGGCAGTTCTGTCATAGTTTAGTTGTGTGTTTAGAAAGCAAAACAGTATTTTAGAAAGAATGTAATAGTATAAATAAAAAATTTAACATTTATTTCCAAAAATATTAAACATATTATATTTAGTTTGAAGGAAAAAAGGTATTGATTTATATTTAATAACAAGTAAAAAATGCAAAATTGGACAATAAACTCAAAAGGCATTTCTTATATAAATAAAAACATTTTCTGATAGCTTGCGGCTTATAAATAGCTCCATATTATCTGCTGGTTCTTGATTTGCTTTCTGCTTGTACCAGGCCTTTCCTCAAGTGTTTTATAGCACATATGAATCAACGGTTTCTTTATTTTCTCGATTAAGCTTCTGAATTTTCGCACATCATATGTTTCTTCTGGAAATTTGTATAAGTCAACTGGAAAAATCCTAGTCGATCTAGACACTAAATATTCTGGTTTGAAAGCCTACTCATACATTACTTTTATACATTTAGATAAATGTCTAACTTCTTGGAGAGCTAATTATAAGGCATTTATATCATATAATATTTGTTTTTTTAAATACATACATTCGAAGCATTTCCAGAAAAAAGTTTTTTTTTGTAACCACTATTAAGTACAGCTTTTTTCCGCTGTATCTATTAAAAAGCAAATTGTATGTTATTAGTTATTAGTTACAACTTATAATAAATAATCCCTCTCTTCTGTCAAATTTTCCTTTTTAAATTTTTCAGTTTTTACAGATCTGACGTCCGTTAAAATTTTAAAGGCATGGCATTAGATCCCGCTAAATTGCAACAGAGTTAGTTAAAAATGTAACTGATTTCTGTTATGTTAGAGTTACAGAATACCACTGACGGTTAAAATAGTCCCGCTAAAATTTTAGCAATATCCAGTCTACTAAAATTTAATGGACGCTTACAGAATATAGCTATTGGCTTGTACATCATATTGTAAAAATGTTTGTTTAAAAAAATAATTAAAATATGTTTTATAAACCTGAACAAAATCCTTTCAAGATCAACTCCAACTCAGCAATAACCATCTATTTATCCGTTATAATGTTGAATGGCTTTTAAAGTTGCGTGCCCTAACACGCTACCCTACAACGAAGTGGTCGAGCATAGGCGTAACCGACAGATTTGATTCGTGTTTCAATTAAAACAGTCGAAAAGTGTTTATTGTAAATAAAGACAGTATTTAGGAAAACTATAGCTCTTTACAATGGTAATGCTCCTGTAGAAATAACGTAACATTCATCTTTAAATGCTGGTACGATACAATTCCTGAGTAATAAATAAGAATTTTAAAATTATGCAAGAAAATTACTTCATCAGATGCAATGCAACGTTGCTGCCACTTTCTGCGAACATTCTGCTTAAGGCCTCCAAGTAGGCCCCCGTCTCACCTCGCCGCGCTACGCCGCGCAATCGCGAACGTTGCAGCAACATTCGTGAATACTTTGTTCATCGTTGTTTACTTTTTCCGCGTCGCGCTGCAACGTGCACTTGTACGCGAGTGTTCCAGTTTCTAGTTGGCGCGGATTAGTTGTAAAATTTTGTTATTATCACACATTATTGCACGTGCTCCGCCCGTAGTGTCCAAACTGAATGTGCGCCAATCGTCTGTTTCTTTTGATGTACCGACAAGAGACGGAACAAGATCCAACATGCCCTAAATGGAACAATTGTGCGCGTTCACGCACAGCTGTTCGTCCAAACTGAATGTTACTGCAACGTTTGCGAATACAAATGCGCGGCGCGATTGATTCGGAAGCGCCTTTAGATTTAAAGTAAATAAAGTAGGTATAGGCACTTTAATAGTGGAGTGCTCGGTGCACGGTGTATTTTTTTTATAATTTTCAAATATTATATTATACACTGGAACTTACGAAAAAAACGGAACTTAAAACGGCAATATCTCGCTTTAAAATGCTCAAAATCTAATTCAATTTAGACAATTTTGTAACTAATAATTAAGGACCATGAGTAAATAGTAGATGACGTAAAAACCAGGGGCTGATCCAGGACACTGGGTTGACATACACATATAAAGATATGATAAATTATATATTACCTTTTAATTGGCGATTTTGCAGTATCCCAAAATAACAGGAGTAATAAATATTTCACTGAACACAAAACACTGCGAGTGGGGAAAAGTACTTTTTAAATGGAAACTTTCAAATTCAGGATGTATACCTAAATCCCAATTTCCTACATTATTAAATGAAACTATTAAATCATTGCAACAAAATCAAACCAATATTATTATATCTGGTTTCAAAGCTGCTGGCATATGTACTTTGGATCGAGAACAAGTGCTAAAAAGGATTCCCAATCCCAACATGGAAGCCGATGAGATAGTTTTATCGCAGGCTTTAGAAGATAAGCTTAATGAGATGCGTTACTGGTACAAAATCGATCAATCAACAAAGACAGAAAGATTCACTGCCCAACCAGGGAAAAGCCTATCAGGCTTGGAGGTGCGGGACAAGCGATGGTACTGATACTGAAATATCTTTACATGATACGAATTCTTCAATTGGAGCTGAAAGTTTTGGAGATTTAGAAGATTTGGTTGATGAATATAATGAAGATAATCTTCATCGGGATGGACAAGAAATCGAAGTAGAAGGAGAAATAAATGATAGAAACAATTCTAATCAGATGGAAATCGATGTAGCAATAGAACATTTTTGCTTGTTTCTTTTCCTTTAGAAACTAAACAAAATAAATTCAGGAACTATGTTGGAGAAGTGTTGAATATCAAAAACGAACAGACATTTGAATGTAAATTTGCGTTTATCAAAGACCATTTTTACTTATCCAGATGTCGAAAATATCTGCGATATTGAGAAGTCGCAAATAATCGAAAATCTAGGATGCTTGAAAAACAAGTTTAAAAGTTTTTGCTAACAATCCAATTAACATTTAAGTCGTTTGATGAATCACAAGTATAGGTACCTAGTGAAGGAATTCATACATATGAGTTCATTTTTATTTTTGTTTTGTTCTAAATACTACTACTACTTACCACTTCTATCTAGTTTTTGTTTCCAAAGAAATTTGTTTTTGTATTTTTTTACGAGATGTTGCTTTAATTTTTAATTTAAGGATGGATATGCAGAATTTTTAAAATAAATTAAATTTATTTTATGTAGAAACATGTTTTTTTTTCGAAAAACAAAAAGAAATGTATTATATTTGTTTTAAAAAACAATTTTACTGTTCCATGTTAACCTACTGATGCCTAAAATGAAATAAATGTGAATTTTAAACGACCGTTCCAACTTTGCAGATTTGCGGGTAACTTGGAACCACGAACAAAAAAAATAAAAAAAAATAGAAAATATTAAGATATTTAAAAAAATATAAGATGTTTTAAAAGAGAGTAGGTTCATACAAATATTCATCCCTTTTTGAAAAATACATACTCAGTCACTTTTTGAGGTACGAAGATTCATTTCCAAAAATGTTCCAAGTATCCCCGTTCTACGGTATTCGTTTATAAAACCAAGTTGTAAAAACTCAACTTACCTAAAACATCCATATTACGTTTAATTCTCGACCAAGTGCTCATCTATGTACATGTGAAGTAATAAGTACACAAATTTGGTTCATTCTCGGTCTCATGATTTTCTCTTGATATGCAACATTTTAGCAAGTAATGACATTTATACATTAGTGTTGCAAATATTATTTATATTACATAATTTACTCTTGTCGGTTGGCCGTCCTATATAACATGTTTCACGGTTCTCTAGAAGTATTCAAGGTAATTAATTTAATTTCAATCCTTCGCTGATGATGTCCTAACAGTTTAAATATGCCGGCTAATAGATTCTGAAATTTTAGCAACGGTAACCTTGAGTAAGATGTGATTTACTCTCCAATTTAGCATACATATTGTTAGTAGTATTGTAGAATATATCATTTATAGAAATATATTTTATCGAAACAGCTGCGTTTGTAGGAGTGAGCGAAAAATATTGATTGTAAAATTTATTACAAATAGTTCTATTTCAGAGTATGCCATCACTGATATAAATGAATGTAGGACAAGGTGGTAAAGCTTTGTCGAAGGTTCTATCAGAGAAAAGTGTCTTAATAGAAAAACACGAGGGACTAGTAAGAGAATTAATATTAAGTTGAAGAGAAATTATTTCTAAGCTAGATCGGTAAATAGGTGCCTTTGATTCACCTCTACTGAAATTAACCTACAGAACAAGACAGTAAGAAAACTATTAAAACAAAAAAAAATAGATCAATTTATAAAGTTAACGCAGAAATAAATAATAGTTTAATAAAAACTAAAAAAACGCTTTGATAGCAAATTGAACTGAAAAGTAAAAAATAAGAATGAAGTGATTGACAAAAAAAATTAATTTTATTGTAAAAAGCGTGGGGTGCTTGATATCAATTGTTATAAATATTTTATTAGTAGCTATTAATAAAAGTAGAGTTATCATAAAAATATAGTAAAAAGCACCCCACGCTTTTTTACAATAAAATGAATTTTTTTGTCAATCACTTCGGTTTGCTATTAAAGCGTGTTTTTTTAGTTGTTTTTAAACTATAATTAATTTTTTTTATTTTTTAGTCATGAAACGAAAACAAATGTGTCGAAATTTTTTAATTAAAATTTTTTTCAAAATTTATTGATTTGAATTTATTTCGGAATTTTTTTTCTTTTTTCAAATTATTGTATTGCTATTATTGAATTGCTGCATATTTTGACAAAACGAAAGAATTAAATGCTAGTAAATTGGTAACTAGTTCATCTTGTATTTCAAGTATAGTATGAGTTACGGTATTCAATTAGTGGTTAACTTTCTGCCAGCTTATTATGGATGCGGTATTTTGGCAAATGCGCCGATCACACAACTTTGACATCCGCTTAGAATTTTTTTAAGAGAAATGCGTCGATACGCATTCAAATTATTGTATTATCATCGGTCCTTAATACGTGTTCAAATTTTCAATTTAATCAGACGTCTTGAAGTTGGTGAAAATTACTTTGAAAAATTCCGTTATTTTGGCGAATGCGCCGATCACACAACTTTGACATCCGCTTAGAAAAAATTGAAAAAAAAATTATACTGGTACGGTGTATGATTTACCCAAAACAAGCCCAGATGTTGACGAGGATACAATATTAAACGTTCTACTGGCTGTTGATGAAAATCCATATAGCAGCGTTCGCCAGGTTAGTCGCGATTATGATGTTACTAAAATGTCAGTACATACAGTATTAATATTTGAAAAAACGGCATTCCTTTAAGATTCAGTTTGTGCAAGATCATCCAGAGCGGAGGATAAATGTTGTGAAACAATGATGAATATGTGCAATGGTGATCAATCTTCTGATAAAAAATATTAATTTCACCGATGAATGCACTTTCAAATTAAATGGTGAAGTGAATCGTTAGAATTGTAAATACTGGGCAAGGGAAAACCCTCTATGGATGCGGGAGTAGCACACACAATATCCACAAAAGTTATATGTGTGGGCAGGAATTGTAAGAAATAGAATCATTGGACTCTATTTTTCCGATGGAACTGTAAACGGACCGGCATATCTCCAATTTTTAATGGGCTATCTCATTCCAACGTTACTAAATTTATTCCCCAGTAGAATTAATACTCGAAATGTTTACGAAATCCTGTGGTATCAACAGGATGATGCGCCTCCCCATTATGCAGCAGACGTTCGAAGGTACCTCGAACAAATACTTCTGAACAGGTGGATTGGTAGACGTAAACCCATCGAATGGCCACCAAGGTCAGAGGACCTCAATCCATTAGATTATTGTCTGTGGAGCCATCTAAAAACTTTATATATAAAACCAAACCAGAAAAAAATTGTCGAATTAAAAGTGAGAATTAGAACAGAAATACACAACATTTCTCAGGAAACTATAAACAAGGCTCAGCAACACTTTATTCATTGTTTAGGGTACTGTCAGCTACAACAGTAAGTACAGTTCGAACATTTACTATAAATATTTTTTATTATTAATTATCTGTTAGTTCTAGTGACTATTATTTTTTTCAAACAAAACATAAAGAATTAGTAAATTCTTATATTCAAAATGGCCGTATCTTTCAACTTATCAATTTTAGACCCTAAGTGTGATACAATTTTAGAATCAGCTGTTGATTCAGAAACCAAAAAGGAGAAATATACAGGACGTTCTATTTAAAAAATCGATGACGTCATAATGGAAACGGCGATGACGTCACAACAAAAAATAAAGGATAAGGTGCGCAATTGAAATTAAAAATCGAAGTGCCCGAGGATTTTTCTAAATATTTTTGGTTTAAGAAATAATGAATTTATTCCATACTTTACGGACACACTGTATGTTAAAGCATTGATGCAACGGGCAAAAAAAAATATTTTCGACTTTTTAAGGCGCCATATTTTTAGTATTTTTATTATATTTTTCCTTCTTAATAAATAAATTAATACACACTTTTTATATGATTTAAATTAACATGTTTTCAACACTCTTGAGGCTATAAAGAATTTGAGGAAGTAAAGTTGCATTAGATATATATTTTGGTATATTTATGCCACTGCATGATATTTAGACACATATCGACTATTTCAATGTCACCGGAATAATTTTATGTTACGTTTCTATAGAAAATATTTATGACAATTATATTGAATGCGGAAATGAAATGCAGAAAACAATTAGTACTCTGAAGAAATAATTGAGAGAGAAATTATTACGAAAAACTAGTGAAAGATGGGATTTAAAATATATTTATGATTTTGTATCGGATTTTGTTATATTGTGACCAATCTAGTTTTCCAAACAAATCACTTATTTTGCAACATCGAGGCTTTCCACATTATTTTAACAGGTTTCCCACTAAAGGAAATTTCATGACAGATATGAGACACAATTCCATGACTTTTGTTAAGAGAAAGAAATAAATTTTCCATTTTTTAAAGCAATTAAAAAAAGTCCAAGACGTACTTATGAAAACAAATTGCAATATTTTGAGTACCAGTTTGTAACCAAAAAAGCTTGTTGATTTTTGCAACGAAAACATATATAAATAGGTATTTTCAGATAGGCGACGGATTTTAACAGTAGGACATATTAAACAACTTTTATTAATACACTTCGCCTGTTAGGAATCACCGCAGAAAAACTGTGAATAAATGTGCAGTACAGCGAAAAAAATTCAATATTGGTGTAAACTGCTAGTGCCAATATCACCTTACACTAGTCATTTTAAGGTAAGCCACTGAAAGATATTAGTTTGCAGCAATAGTTGTTTAAAAAATTGTTGGTGTTAATTGGTATATAAATTAATAACAAATATTCCCTTGTGCTGACCCTATTTTTGACGTCATAACTCGCCGACATCCGAACTCTAAACAGATACAGTCGGACTTCTCTAACTAGATTCTACAACACTCGTGAAGCGAAGCATATATATCAAGGGCACAGAAACATATTCGGATTACAGAGAATTTCGAGATATAAAAGTTCGATTGTAATTATGAAAAGCATCTTTGGAGATGTAGGTTTTAATATACTGTTTAGTACATCAAACTGAAGTCAAAATTCAAACGAGTATAAATGTAGTCAATAATTTTTCTCCTATTTTTACTATTTCTTTCCGGACAAAGTGTTATAACGTTAGCAGAACTGCAGTTTAGATTATGAGAAACTTCCACATTTAAGTAGGAAATACGTCAAATTTCATACCACTTTGGACAAAAGTGATAATACATAGTCTGATTGGTCTGAAAATGAAATAATGGTGGAGGAATTTTATTTATAAATCTATATTGTAGTTTAACACAATCATCGTTTTAGCATTTACTATGCATTGTGTGTACATGTCAACATTTTTTGTTTCCAAATTATTCATGTTTTGATAAACTTGACCCAGTATACTTCCTGTTTGTTTTTGTGTCATACTTTTAACTGTGTTCCTAAATTGTACGGACTCTTCATAAATGATCGTAAACCACGTGATCAATTGGTACCTTTTAACTTGTAATTTTGTGTATTTCATATTATGGTAGTACACGATGAGTATTTCTGCACATATGTACGTGTGTTTAAGGAATAATTTTCAACCATCTTTTTCTAACAGGACGATTCGACGGGACTGTTAAAGGTAACTAATTGGTCACGTGATATACGATCATTTGTGAAGACTCATTATTTTAGTTCAGAAGTTTTATTTTCGAAATAAATATATATACATTGTCTTTTTAATTACGTATTAGTTTTATAAGTATGTGTACTAAATCATTAGATATGGTTCTCTTAATTGGTAACGTTACAATGTAAACCAGAGGCAGACAAACCGTCGCTCGTCAGCGTTAGCATTATCAGAGCAGAGAACTAATTTTCCGTCAATAGTGCACATTGTGCGCGATACGATGTTAATTTTCAGTACTCTTTCAATGTACTATGTCTGATACTCCAATACATACACTGTATAAATGAGAAAAGAATATAAAAAATTTTTTGACGACAATGATTATTTTGACAAAAATAATTAAGTAGAAAATAGAAACCTAAAACCATGTACTTAACTGAAAATAAGAACTCTCCAGAAATGCAAATTATTCCCCAAAAATGTTATCTTAGACTAGAACAGAATTATAGAAGAAAATAAATATAGTTTAAAAAAACTAAAAAACACGCTTTTAAAGCACATCAAACTAAAAAGTGAAAAATAATTATTAATATAAACTGAAAACAATAATGAACGAAGAATACTAGTATTATTGTGAAAAAAGCGTGGGTTGCTCGATATACGAAAAATATGGCACAAAGCGCCCCACGCTTTTTTCACAATAATACTAGTATTTTTCGTTCATTATTGTTTTCAGTTTATATTAATAATTATTTTTCACTTTTTTAGTTTGATGTGCTTTAAAAGCGTGTTTTTTAGTTTTTTTAAACTATATTTATTTTTCACTTTTTAGTTTGATGTGCTATGAAAGCGTATTTTGTAGTTTTTTTAAACTATATTTATATTGCTTATTGATGCTGATATTATAACATATTACGATCCAACAGATATTTCTGAAAAAAAAAAAAAAATTTATTTCAGCCATGGGATTTGAACTCACGCCCAAGGAGTCCGTCGTTTCACGTCGACTAAGACTTGCCCGCTCTGCCAACGACCGACCTGACAATCATGGAATATACTTACAATATTAAGCCTCTTGCTCTCACGCAGAGGATACGTGACGAAAGCACTGGCGATCCTGATCAGGATAATGATATAAACTATACAAATTATTGTATTGTTACCGGTTCTTCGTAAGTGTACAAAGTTTCAATTAAATCTGTCCGTTTAAAGTGGGTCAAAATCGAGTCCAAAGAGTCGGTTACAAACAAACAAGCAAACAAACATACAAGTGAAGCTAATAAAAGCGTGTTAAAAAAGGTCTTTATAACTAGACCTACACCAAAATATGACAATTTCAACTTCCAGAACTTCTCCTTGTCTCAAAGAATTTTAACGTCCACAAAAACTTCTAACTATGACACAAAGGAACAGCACAGTTAGTTTTTTTTTTTTATGATATTGCCTAGACATACGGGGCCGATCGTTTTACTTCCTGGCAGCTATCAAGTTGATAAATTTAACTGAGGAATAAACTCACGAAAATGACGATTTGCTTTTTCATCAAATTTTAAATATTCATCGATTCTTTTGAGAATTTATCACAAACGGAATATTTTTATCCTGCTGTTATAAACATCTAGAGATGAGAAGACGTTTATTTACAGTATCAGAAGGTTAAATATTAACCAATACCTTATCAGGCTGTTAAAAAACCGGCCCTAAATGAAACACATTTGATGCACAAAAACACAAAGAATCAGAAAGAGGACAAGTAAAACATAATACTTGTAATTTATTTTAAAAGGCTTCTATTTAATTTTTAAAAAATGTTTGGAATAATATGTTATTATAGCTATGAAAATCAATAAATAAACATTTATTGTTATCAATTTTTACGTATCCCACGCTAGTCCTTGGAGACAACATAACCTTGTGAACATTAGCGAATGCCTCATTTTTATTTTGCACTTGCCCCAAGTCTACGCCGATGTGGTCAGCGATGTTTCGTCTGATGACACACCCCGTAGTGTTGTCGACCCTCCATACTCGGTGTGCAAATGACAAACGGATCAATATTTAATCAACAACCGGAATACTGATTGGCTTATGCTATTATTAGGGATATACACATTTCATTTCGTTCATAGCAGAGGCATATTTATTTTTGGCAATATACAGGGACGACAAAAAACAGACTTCATTTAATAACAATAATTTCAGAATGAGATTTTGTAAACATAGTGAACATGTTTAAATGTAAGTACTAGTTAATAAACCACTGGTTCTTGGTGCGTCTACCAGATGGAACTCTTAAAAACGTCATAAAAAATAAAAGCCGTTCTTACGCTGACATTAAAATGTTCCGGCTTAATCTACTAATCGTGTTAATTAAGCTCGAACATTTTAATTTTAATTTTAATTTAAGAAACGGGCTTTACTTTTTACAACGTATTTAAGTGTGCCATCTGGTAGATGCGTTAAGAACCAGCGGTCAGTTGTCCAACTAGTTCAAATTAGTATATTAAACAATGATAGTAATACTCTTAATTTAATTTATTGTATTGTATTTTATTATACATTGTATATACAGGGAAGAAACAAGTTAAATATTTCTGAAAGCAATGTATACTTTTTTTAATGTTTACGAATGTGAACCGAACATTTTCATGGCACATACAGGGTGGGGCAGTAGTGCGGCCGACTTCGATATCTCCAGTTCTATGATAGCTAGAAACTTGATTTAAAAACATAAATAAACTAGACAAAAAAGTAAATTATTTTCGATTAACAGGGTGAGCCAAGACGATTCTATAGGGTCAAGTAAAATTTTTTTTAAATGAAATGCCATGTATATCAGAACATTTTTTGAAACCTCTTTGTGGTTTCCTTTCACTCCTGTATTATTATTGACGTTCTCCCAACCACTTGGAAGTAATGATTTTTTTTGTTGACATTATACCATTTACACGTGTATATTAAAAATATCACTACAATCACCACTAACGATTTTAAGAAAAAATATGTTAGTACCAGTTATGGGATATTTGTTTGATGACACTCAGCTATTTTTACTTCCTAAAAGTATACAGGGTGGCCATAACGGATTTTTAAATTTACAACTTTTTGAATTTTCTCAATTTTTTCAAATGGAACACCCTGTATATTTTGGACCGTGATCTAGGATTGAAAAACAAGCAACAGTAGAAACCTTATTCCAAAGACGCATAGCAATGTGTGTCAATCAAAATGGGCAACATGGGGAGCACTTTTTATATCTTCTCTTGAATTACAAAAAAAAAAAAAATTAATTTTTATTATTGAATTTTGCAGTTATTGTTCAATAAATCGAAAATAGGGATGTATGTACAAAAAATTTTCGTTTTTCAATTCTACAACACATCGTCCAATAATATACAGGGTGTTCCATCTGAAAAAAACTGAGAAAAATTAGATCAAATAGTTGGAAATTTTAAAAAATTATTTTTGGCCACCCTGTATACTTTTAGGAAGTGAAAATGGCTGAGTGTTTATCACACAGATGTCTCACAACTGGTACTAACATATTTTTTCTTAAAATCAATAAATGTGACGGTAATGATTTTTTTAATACACACCTGTAAATGGCACAATTTCAACAAAAAAAAATCATTACATCCAAGTGGTTGGGAAAGAGTCAATAATAATACAGGAGTGGAAGAAGGCCACAAAGAGGTTTCAAAAAATGTTCTGATATATATGGCATTCCATTTTAAAAAATTTTAGTTGATCCTGTAGAATCGTCTTGGCTCACCCTGTATATTCGAAAATAATTTCCGATTATAGACGTTTTTGTCTAGTTTATTTATGTTTTTAAATCAAGTTTTTAGCTACATATCATAGAATTCGACATTCGAACTCGGACGCACTATTACCCCATCCTGTATATTACATACGACAATTTAGCTGATGTTACACGTGCCTAGCTAGATACGTTTCATACGTACAGTAGACACCAACGATATAATAATTGGTTACACAAATACCCCTGGTAAGTATCATGCGCCGAGGTTACGGTTAACATCAAACCCGCCGACATTCACTGCGCCGCCGCCGTCAAAAACTGCAAGCTGGTAAATGTCAAACGTTGGAGCTTTTGATCCTTATTATGTGTATAGTTTATAAAGGTTATGTATATGAATTGTACTATACTTACCCAAGTATGTTGTGATGGCGTGATATGATCTGTAATTAACTATTATTAAACATTTTATGTTTTTGGGTTATTTGTGTACTACAGTGAAACAGTTTCGTCTTAGTATAAATTATAGTTGCTACTGTAACTCTAAATAATAGTAACCAATAGATATTACTATTACCGTCTGAAACGCTCACCCACTAGAAGACTGCTGTAACCGCATACGTATTTAGAAGAAAAAATAATTTGTCGATGTTTCCAGTTAGCGCATAGTCAACCATTTCGTTCAGCGAATTGCTGCCGGTCAACCTCCCAACTGCTTCCAACGGTTGTGTTCGCTAAATGCGCCCATTGTAACGTTGCCATTTAAGAGACCCATGTCTATTAAATCAGTACACATACCACAGATTAAATTTACACACATACTGTTGATCTGGTAGATGAATACTATGTACAATCTGTTTAAAAGAGTAGTAAGAGAGAAACCATTGTAGAAAGATGACAGAAAATATTAGCTGTACCAAAATTGTAACTTTCGGAATACATAACGGGTGATTATAAAGTAAGGGATATATTTCAACTTATTATATATTCTTAACAAATCAAATTAATAACAAAAAGTAAATGGAATCTAGTTGCTTACATAATGGGATTTCTGATGTCAAACACTAGTTACTGCAAATGCTCTATATGACCTCCATTTTGTTGTTGTAAAATTACCAACCGTTCCTCCAAATTGTATACAGCACTATTCAACATTTCTGGTTGAATTGCACGAATTTGCTCTCTAATACTGTCCTTTAATTACTCCAGCGTTGTTGGCAGTGTTCTAAACACCAAATTTTTTAAATAACCCCACAGCCAGTAATACGCTGGGTTAATATCAGGCGATCTTGGTGGCCATGAATTTGCAAAATGTCTGCTTATAACACGATCTTGAAAAACCGCAGTTAACAATTCTTTAGCTGGTCGGTAAATGTGCGGAAGTGCTCCATCCTGCATAAAAATCATGTTTTCAATTTCTTCGTGCTCGTTTTGCAACTATGGAATTGCATAATCCCTTAACATTTGCAGGTATCGTTTATCAGTAACAGTTACAGATACGGCCTCCCCATTCTGTATTTCCTCGAAAAAGTATGGACCGATGATGATATTAGCTGTGAAACCGCACCAAACGGCGACTTTTTTGTCATGAAGGCCTTACTGAACGATTTCATGTGGATTTTCTGTTGACCATATTCGACAGTTTTGAGTATTAATTCCACCATTAAGAGAGAAATGGGCCTCATCTGTCCATAAAATACGGGATAACCATTCGGGTTCAATTTCCATCTGAGCCAATACGTGTAATGAAAAATCGTACCTGAGAGCAAAATCTGCGTCCTTTAATTCAAACAGCAGTTGCAGTTTATAGGCATACATTTTTAGGATTTTCCGTAAAATTTTTCAAACCGTGGTGTATGGCATTTGTAATCGTTTTGATATCGCATTCACACTACTGATTGCTAGCGGATTAGTATTGGCTACGTTTTGATTTTCCTGAAGAACTTCTGCAACTTGGACATCACTAATCTTAGGTCTTCCTGAACTCGGACGGTCTTTTACAGACCCTGTTTTTTCAAATTTGCTAATCAAATTACGATACGCCTTCATTTTGCACGGCCCTGCTCTCAAACCCATTTTCGTACGAAATCTTCGTAATCCAGTAGTGTAATTTTTACCGCCTTCATAATAACATTGCACTAAACCAATTCTTGTTTGCAGATCCATATTGAAATTGTTACAATTTACGTTACACGAGTTTTATTTTTTGAACAATTCTCTAAATTACGATTATTTTGTTTTCCATGGATACACTAAAATCCAATTATTGAGGCAACTAGATTCTGTTTACTTTCTCCTACTAGCATAATTTCTTAAAACTATATAAGAATTTGAAATAGACCCCTTACTTTATGATAACCCCATATTTGCAATATTTGGATGCACAAAGATGGAGTCACTACAAGAGAAACAAACCACCCATTATGTGAAAATTGATCTAGTGACTGAAAAATTAATTTTGACGGCTGATTTATTAGCTTCAATTGTAGACTTTACGACTATATACGGTAACTAGTGATTTGGAAAGTTTCACACACATTTTTCTAACATTTTATTTGCTGAAATATTTACAAAATGTTTAAAACTTGTATGCGTACCCCTGTATTATTTCTAGATTACTAAATAATTATTACACATTACGTACAACTAGTATGGTGTAAAAGATTGGTATCCAAAAGTCCATATATGATGGACACCAGCCGATGTTTTAAGTTAATAACATTACAGATCGAATGTAAAAGTTCCAGGCGTACGGGAAGTGTATTATTTATAGACTTTGTGCATTGTTGTAGGCAGAGAATTCAATATTGAATATTAACATGAAAATGAATATTTAGGGAAAGTAAATAAATATTGCATGATAAAAAAGTTACAAGGGTTGATAATAGGTGTAGATACTGAAAACGATTAAAAGAGAGACAATTTTATACCATTATACATTTTTTTTTTGTTGTCAAAAGTGACAAAAACGAGGAACATGGTAATATATTATTGCTTAAAAAGTAAATATTCAAAGTATCCAAAGAAAATATGACGAAGGAAAATTAGAATAAAATCTTTGTTAGTCCGTCCTAAAATATTAAAAAATTTTGTTACGTGTATTTAGCTAAAACAACATAACAATTATAACATATATATGTGCCTTCGGTGGTTCAGCGGTTGCTTTAGGGTGCGGAAAATAGTTTTTATTTTAAGGACACCCCTATCGATATATTTTTATTATATATATGACCTTTAGCTTATATTTAGAGCCCAAAATCTTTAAAATGACCCTTCCAGGAATCTTAGCTAAATATTTATATACACTAGTAGCAATAAAAAAGAATAAACAACATAAAATTAAAATTGAACAAACGTGATTTATTGTAGAGAATAAATTATGACAAAGAAATATTTTGCAACTTTTGTAGGGCTGATAAATAATAACCTAAACAAAATAGATCAATACGTATAAGAAAAAAAATTACCTAGCTCTTGCAAGAGTACCAGCTGGAAAAAAAAATAGTCCCAATCCAGGTACAGAATATATTTAAATGAAATTATTATTTTAGGACTAGAATTATTTGCTGATAGTTATTTAGTTGTTTTTAGCAACAAACAAGAACAATAAATTATGATATTTCCACTAGACTCGTGGAAAATATTTTATACCATCAGGTACACGGTTATTCATTATAAATTACCCACCCCCTTATCACCGTTATTATTACCGATAGAAAAATAAGGTTTAAATAAAAGTTGTGTGGCTATGACTGAGATTTGTTAAAATGCTATCAAAAGTACAGTAGCGCGTAGGTTTCAGGGGGATACAAAAAATAATACGTTTTTTAAATGGAATACCCTATATATTATTAAATTTCTGGAATGATCCTTTATTCCTGATTTCAAAAATATACCATATGTTACCCCTACCATATACCGTTTTTGAGTTATTAAACGTCGAATATCTTAGTTAAACTAGTTACTGTAAATATGAAAAAGTTAACATTATTAAAGTGAGCTGTGAAAATGACAACTATTATGTTTGATAAGTGACATTTCTTTAATGAAATAATCAAAATGGTTTACAGTGAGGAAGAAAAAGTCCAAATATTTACTTGTTACATATAAAAAAACAAAAATAAACGTGCAGCAAAAAGAGCATATAGGGTGTACGTAAAAAAATAACAGCTACAGACCATATAAAATTTTACCCGTACAAGTTTTAACAGAGGCTCATAAAAGGAAAAGGCTGGAATTTTGCCGCCATATGATTCAAAAGTTGGATGAAGATCCCGATTTTTTAACTAAAATATTATGGACTGATGAATCATCATTTTCTACGGCAGGAGTTTTTAACAGGAAAAAGATTGATTAAAACAAATAAAAAAAATCAGGAAGAAAAACTGTTAGCGTTTGGTGTGGAATTTTCAGAAACAAAATTGGTGGACCTATATTTTATGATTATACTTTAAATATAGTTACCTATCTGGAAATAATTATCCCAGAAGCAGAAAATATTCTTTTGCAGAATTTTCCGGAAGCCGAACTTGATGATATGATTTGGATACAGGATGGGGCAACTCCGCATCGTGTCCTACCCTTTCGAGATCATTTGAATAATGTATTCCCAATATGGATAGGGAATAATGGACCTATTGAATGGCCACCTAACAGTCCGGATTTGACCCCCTTGGATTAATTTCTTAGGGATTTCTAAAAGACATTGTCAATAATTATAATAATAATAGTATTGAAGTCATTAAAGACAGGATTCGACTTGAAATAAACAATCTGAATGTAAATAAGGATGCCATTTCCGGTGCAATTATAAATATAAGAAGACGTTATCAATAATGCATTGACAATAATGGTGGACACGTCGAATATCTTTTATGAGTTATCATTTATTTATATTTAAATTTCCTAAATAAATCTTTGTTATCTATTTTGTATAAATGGACCTATTAAATGGCCACCTAACAGTCCCGATTTGACCCCCAGGGATTAATTTTTTTGAGGATTTCTAAAAGACATTGTCAGTAATTATAATAACAATAGTAATCAAGTCATTAAAGACAGGATTCGACTTGAAATAAACAATCTGAATGTAAATAAGGAAGCCATTTCCTGTGCATTTATAAATATAAGAAGACGTTATCAATAATGCATTGACAATAATGGTGGACACATCGAACATCTTTTATGAGATCATTTATTTATATTTAAATTTCCTAAATAAATCTTTGTTATCTATTTTGTATAAATATTTGGTTTTTTTCTTCCTCACTGTAGACCACTTTGATTATCTCATTAAAGAAATGTCACTTATCAAACATAACAGTTATCATTTTCATAGCTCACTTTAATAATGTTAACTTTTCCATATTTACAGTAACTAGTTTAACTAAGATATTCGACGTTTAATAACTCAAACACGGTATATGGTAGGGGTAACTTATGGTATATTTTTGAAATCAGGAACAAAGGATCATTCCAAAAATTTAATAATATACAGGGTATCCCATTTAAAAAATATATAATTTTTTGTATCCCCTGAAATCTGCACGCTACTGTACTTTTGATAGTATTTTAACAAAATTCAGTCATAACTACACAACATTTATTTAAAACTTTTTTTTCTACAGGCAATAATAACGATGATAAGGGGTGGGTAATTTATAATGAATAACCCTGTACATTGGCTGATCAAAATAGTGTCATAAATATAAGAAATTAAACATTCCCACAACGGGGTACTTAGCTTTTTCCAGCGATGGGAGTCACACTGCCATGCCGATGTGGCCGATCCACAGTAAAACCTGCTAGATACCGTCTCCAAAGGATCTATTTTTTTTTTTGTTGAAGCAAGGGTACGACGTTACACACTGCGTCGTATTTTCTTTAGCAAGCAGAAAAATTACACGGGAACTAATAAAAAAAAAGCTCCAATCCAAAAATCAAAAACCAAAACGCCTAAACGGGGAGAAAAACCATGAATAAGTACACGGAATATTCTCGAATAATAAATTAAGTAATTAATTAGTTAAATTTAATTTATTGTCCTTATAAAAGAAAAATGTGAAAAAAAATTTTTACTAACCTCTAACAAAGAACCCTTACTGCCGAGGCGTTTTATTCACAAAAATGAATACAAAAAAAAATCCGAAAATGTACTTCCAAGACGTAAAATGACAAATAATTATTATCATCAACAATATATTTACGCCTAATTGACTTTAAACTTTAGATCCGTCTAACACGGTAATTTAATTATTTCTACTATTTAAAGTCACTCGACACTCATTTCTAACTGGACTACTACGAACAATCTATGGCCGCGTTTCTTTTAAATCTTATCAGACGAATAAGAAATTTTACAAAAAAACTTCCTAACGCGCGCAGTGAGCAAATATTCATATTTAAATATACGAACATTATTTTTTATTAAATTATGATAAATAAATAAGTTTATTAGAATGGAGTTACGTTCGTATGTTTTTTGTTTAACATTTAAAGATCCTGGAGTGAGTTGCAACCTTTGATGTGAAGATAACACTGACGTAGTTTTCCACGAAACACCAAAACACTAAACAGGCTGTTCCTAAATATCATGTACATACGCAAGGGGGTAATTCTTTGGCTTATTTCATGACTGAAAATTTATATAAACATAGGTCCGCAATCGCTTCTTTACTGATCTACAGGGTGTTGAAATTTAAAGATTTTTTTGGCATTATAACGAGTATTTATAACACATATGCAGACACAAGTTATGATTTCAAATGCGACCTGTCAAAATTAATAACAACAGATTATTCAAATAAAACTGGAGCCTACTAGAAAATTTTCAATTTTATCTAGCGAATTACAGAAAATAGTTTTTTTTATTTTTTTCTCGATAACGGTCGCATATACGGAAAAAACTACAAGAGACCAAAAAGTTTCTAAATAAAACAGAAAATTCATATTGTATTTTAGAATCTACCAGCGGTGCATCGAAAAAAAAGTTCAGGGGGGAGAAAAAGAGGCAGGACCCCTGAAAACAAATCTCCCTGTAGATTATCACAACCATTTGTCATGCCCGATGATGTAAACCCTACAGCGTAACCTATATTCCAAATTTGAGCTAAATATCTCAAAAACTGCAGAACTAAAGAAAAAAAATAAAAATCTTCAAATTTCAACACCCTGTATATCAGTAAAGAAGCGTTTGCGGACCTATGTTTATATAAACTTTCTGTCATGAAATAAGCCAAAGAATTACTCCCTTGCGGTACATGATATTTAGGAACACCCTGTATACTTCACTCGACGCGCGTTTCGCCAACCAAGTTGGCGTCATCTGGAAGTTATTAAAACTGTTTTAATCATCTCCAGATGATGCCAACTTGGTTGGCGAAGCGTGCGTCGAGTGCACTATATAGTGTTTTGGTGTTTCGTGAAAAACTACGTCAGTGCTAACATTTAAAGATGTTTTAGCAATGATGGTCAGGAGACAAAAATATGTATACTTTAAACAACTCAATATTATGTAATGTGGTGTACAAGTTAAAGGTAATTGGGATGCAATTCACTAAATGCCAACATTTATTCCTTTTTTTATAAAATTCTTTAAAAAATGTGAAATTTAATGAAACAAACATAAATGTGCACGCACTAAAAAAAGTTTGATGTAACGGTTAAGAAAAACTTGAAAACAATCCATTGAAATCCCAGGAAATTCTGTGAAATCTTTTGAAATTCTAGGGTATCATATGAAACCCCAGGAAATTTCATTCAAAATTATTTTGATGAAATGCGATGAATTTACTGCAATTTTTTGAATTTTTTAAGAATTTCAGGAATCCCGAAACTTTAGTGAATTCCCTAAAATTCTGAGAAATCTTGGAGTTGAGGAATCTGGTGTACAAAATTTGATCCATGTCATAGTACACTACGTCAGTACATATTCAATTCATATTTGATTCATCGTGTTAATTCCAAATTTTAAAGTGATATAAATGAGTTTTACATTAATAATATACATGCAGTGATAATCCTTTCTTCTTGTTTCGTTATAGTAATGGTTATTTATGGTTTAATTAATCTGATTTTCGTAATGAACGGCGGTAATTAATAGAGACACTACACCACATCCAAACAATATTTTATAGTTATAATTAGTTCTGAAAAATCTGTTAATTAGTAATATCAATTATCAGATTTTTTTTACCTAAAATTATTATTAGAAAGCATAGAAACGGTCAAAAAGTGTTATTTTACTGAATATGTGTATGCCTCCACTCAAGAGATGATCCTAGATAGGAAACTGATACTGAAGTCGCAAGTTAACAAAATTATTGAAAAGTCGACGGAAACCTCTTAGCAATTGCGAGTACGCAGAAGTTTGGGGCCTCAGCCCACGAATCCTGTATTGGCTGTATACAGCTATAGTCACACCTAGGCTCCGATATGGGTTGGTAGTCTAGCGTGAATCAAACGACCACATATCAAAAGCTGACAAGGGTTTAGAGACTTGCCTATCTGGGAATTTCAGGAGTAATGAGAAGAACACTTACAACAGAAGTTCTGCTGAGCCTGTTACCGCTCTACATATTTCTGGATAAAAAGAGAAGCTGTGGCGACTCTCTCTAAGAATGCGGGAGATGTAGAGGCAACACGGAGTCACACAGCAATCACTAAACTGGCGGAGAGAGACATCCTCATGTCCATCTTCAAGGTGATGGACGCGAAAGACCAGATAAGGTTAGAGAGGACGTATACTCTCACTCTACCGAATAGAAAAGAGTGGAAAGAAAACTTTACACCATGTTCTCTCGTATGCTACAAAAGTGACTCTCATGTGGCTCTAACCGCCTTCGAAGGTAGGAATCTGGAAGAAAAAGAGCGGTACGATCTAGGATCATATACCACGGTCTTCCAGGCAGAAATATTTCCCATCTTAGCAGTTTCAAATAAGGAAGATGTCAGGAATAGCACGGAGTGAATAATATACATATGCTCTGACAGTCAAACGGCTCTTAAAGCGATTTCTTCTTCTAAGACAAGGTCAGCTCTTATTCAGAAGTACAGGGAGGGAGGCGTATATGTAAACATGTAATCTGCAGCCGCGCAAGATACTTGGTCACGATTGTGTCTAATTTTTTACAGATATTCGTTAGACGTAAGTTAAATGCAGATGTAGAGTAGACTTACATATATCTACAGTTGAAAAATATAATATTAGGATATACATTTTTTATCGACATGTTGGTAGCTTGGGCCGTTATGTGTAAGAGCTGTTATGGGTAAGGGCCGTTATGGGTAAGGGCCGTTATGGGTAAGGGCCGTTATGGGTAAGGGCCGTTATGGGTAAGGGCCGTTATGGGTAAGGGCCGTTATGGGTAAGGGCCGTTATGGGTAAGGGCCGTTATGGGCAAGGGCCGTGAAAGCAGCACGTTCTTTCTGTTTTCTTCAGTAAAATTTTCTTCTGAATAATACCGTCCAAATTGGAATTAACGAAATGATATACAATTTACACGATATACAAATTCTAATTAATAATTAATATAGCATGAACTGCAGACGTGTAAAATCCTTATGTGTCACATACTATTACTACAATGTCTCCACTCTAGCAAACGCATTGATTGTATGATTTATAAAAAATATTCGTATGTCCCAAAAAGTAACTTTTCGTAACAATAAAGACAATGAAAATCTTACTTATTTACGTCAAGGATAGGAAAATATTGTCCTGCTTATTCACAGAAACACTGTAGTATCAATTTTACTTTTCTTTGTCATACTTGTTTAAAATAATGTTTTTTTGTATCCACATTATGTTCTTCACACGCATACATCCGTATCAATCGTTAACACTATTTTCAACATAACTATAAAGAGTACCTTTTTAAAATTACTCCAGTGCCAATGAGGAATGGAGTTGCCATTTCTACCCAATAAATCAACAGAGGTCCCCAATATTTAATCTGGCTCGAACACTTTTTTACAATGACATTTATTTTTAGTTAAATTTTTACTGAGATGCATTGTGCTACAAACCCTCGCAAATCGATGATTGCCGCAACATTAGAAGACTCGATCCTTCGTACTTTTTCTCCATGAAACATGAAAGGAAACCAATTTAATTAAATTGATAAGATATCAACATGAAATGAGCAAATGTAAAGGAGAAGAGATTTCAAGTCGAAATTCCTCTTGCAGCTTGTCAGGCATAATTTACTGATGTAAACATCTGAACTCTTTATGAAATTACAGCAATTGATTATATTCTATTATTAAGTGTCTAGGAATACAGGATACTTTTAACAAGTATTGACATTTAAATTTTTAAATCACTCGTATGTCCGAAAAAAATGTTAATTTTTCGTAGCACTGATAGTTCTTAACGCTAAAAAAACTTGTACATTTATTTTTTAGTTTCTTACAGAACCAATCGCAAATAATAATAATCACAATTGTAATTGACAAATGTTTTTTTTTACATGAATTAAAACATACTGCAGATACCAGACGCGAACATATATACAAAATATGTTTTAAAATATATGTGATATAGTTTGTGTGCTTTATAGTTTACCAGGAATTTTCGCAACAGCTGTTATTTTAGTTTAGGGTTTTCACCTGACATCTATAAAATCAAAGTAGTGTAATATACGCAAAAATGCTTTTCCAATTGATAATAACCAAATAGGAAAAAAATCTCATCATAAATAAGATGCAGATTTACTGGGTAAAATAAAAAAGTACAAGCAAAGTGACGTATATATACAAGGTGTTCCAAAATTATATTATGCTGCCAAACAAAGTAAGTAGAGGGGTTTAAAAAATGACCACTCCATATATATTTGCTTAATGTTAATATTAAAGAAATTATTACAACCTTCCAGGCGAATTTAAAAAGAAAATTCTACTGTAACTGAGAAACCAAAATAGATAGGTACATCAAAATTTAGATACCTATTATTTTCTGTTTAGAATCTCAATTGTGTCCCACATTCACTTTAAAAGGAATCAGGGATGGCGCACTGGTGACATAGGTTAGATGCATTCATAAATGAATAACGGAAAGACCTTCTAGATTCATAAACGTTTTACCTAGGCACTAAATTTAAAGAGGAAAAATTAAATAAGCAATAGATTTCGAAATTTTCAGAAGAACATTTGTTTGTTTTCTACAAAAAAATTCTTGACTTCCAGGTTACGATTTTATATCCATGATTTTTAACGTTTCGGTAGGAACCTGTTATAGTACTTACAGACAGATTTAATTTCTTTATTTTGTTCGTAAAATCACCAGACCCAAAATTATAATTTGATAAATATCATAAGCTTCAGTGAAATTTATAATTTCATAAATTTGTTACAATTGGTTTTGGGGAATGAAAATTTTCCAAGCCTACTTGCCGAAAAGAGAATAAAAACAAAAAAAAATTTTATCTGTTGAAAAGGGAATAGTCAAGAAGGTAAAAAATTAAATTCAACTTACTGCGATTGAGATATAGATAGCATTTAACTCGTTTTAATGGACACTTTTAAAAACCGTATATTTATTTTAGCAAAATGCAATTTCTGTACTTAAATTAAAATACATGATAAATATAGGCGACATATTTTTTTAGTTATAGAAACTTATGCAATTACTCCTAAAAAAGTTTTTTCAGAAATTGCATTTTGAAAATAAACTTCTCATTTATGGATTTTTTTCTTAAATTTTTATTAAACCTTTGCTTCAAGATCAAATTTTCTTAATGATTTTTTTTTGTATTTATTAGTACATTTTAACCAATTAAAGAAAAAAAGTTACTCATCCCACTATTCGTTAAGAGAATGATATCCATTTTTGCATCTTTTCCACGATTTTTAAATCATTATTCACTTTTGTGAAACCTTTTATTTTTACTCCTAACTACGCCAGTGGTGAATTAATTTCCATTCTTAAATCTACGCGGTAAAGACTCTCCATGGTGATCACAGGCATTTCCATTTTCTACGTCAAATCAATTCCGAAGCATTAGAAATAATATGTACGTTACATCCAGGCTAACTAAACGACTGAAACTTTTTAGCTCGCTTTTAGAGAAGCCGTTCATAGGAACATATTTTCATTGGATGAATATAATTTATTTAACACGGTTGAAAATATAACGCTATAAAACACCCTTATCTTAGGTAATTATATGAGTTATGTTTGTGAGGATATTGGCAATTTTTTATTTATTTTTGGATCATGCTTGCATATCTGAGACATGTCATTATAGCAATTCATTTTTAAGTAGATATGTATGTTCATATTATAATCAGTGGTACATTTTGGAACAAAATAATTGAGTTTATGAACTTAACATCTTCATACCGTACAATTCCTAAGTAGCGCAGTGGGCCAGAGTGTTAAGTGACAAACGGAGCTGGTTTACTGCCTATCGGCTTCCAGGTTCAAATCCCGGTTTCGATTCTGGCAAAGTCGAAATGATGCCAACCATTTCGACTTTGTGTGTCTGCGTTTTTTTTTTAAACTGTGTAACCCCTTTCCGCGCAGCTTCGGCTTTGGTTTGGGGGTTGTCTAATTTATGTGGCGTGTTTTATGTTTTTTTTTAAGTATTTATTTTCTATTTCATATAATAAATAACCTGCTGAAATTACCCGGCTGCATTGTTCGGGTTTAAGGAAATAAAAGACCGATTTTTAAACTTTAATCCCCCATTTTAACCCTTTACAGTTGAATTCTAAATCTCTACCAAATTTCACGGTTTTAGCTGGAAGGGTTTGGGAGAAACAATTACCCCCAAACAAATCACCCCATTAGAGGGAACTTTTGAAAAAAATCCCTTCGTAGTGGACGATTTTGGCACCTAAGGTATATGGCTTTAAATTTTCTAGGTTCTACCTCTTACGGTTTAAACTCTGCGTTGTTGAGTCAGTATGTGAGGACACTTAACTTTTTATAATAGCGCATTTTCATTAAACAATTTTATTTTTGTGATACATAAATATATAATAAAAATACTAACCTGGATCGCATGGCCCTGGCTCTGTTGACTAATATTGAGTTGTTGAGCTTGATTGATTTGTACAGAAGGTCCAGAATTATTTCCCCCAGGTCCTGAAGGCGGTCTTGGCGGGGTTCCGCCACCAAACGGACCGGTGTTCGCGTTGGGCCCAGGTCCACTACGCGGCAAATAGCCTGGGCTACCGTGACTACTCGCACTTGGACTACTATACGGTGAATACTGTTGTTTGTACATTCCCGCACTTTTTCGTTTCATGTCAAATTCGTTGCCCTGGAAGATCATTTCTTGTTTAATCATGTCCGGTTGTGGGAAGGTGGGACTATTCTTAAGGAAGTTGGGATTGGAATTAGGACTACCGTAGTCGCCTTGGAACTGGAAGTCGGGATATGGTGATCTAGAATTAGGGACGCGATTGTTGGGATTAAACGAAAGTCCCATTTGATTTTTATGTTGATGCTGTTCAGCCATTTGTTTAAGTGTTTGAGCGGCTGGACTTAGCTCAGTCTTAGTAAAGTCCATGTTCGAATACGCAGGCATTCGGTTTTTGTTAATGCCTTGATTATCGAACACGGGAGGTGAATAGTTTTGATTTTGTAACAAAGGACTGTGCGTATTTTTCGTGTTTTCCGCATTGTTAATATTCTGAGGTAACTCTTTAATATCTTCCACTTTTAAACTGTTAATTTCAGGCTTGTCCTCGAAGTCAAAGTCCTTCATAAGTTCTGGATAATCCGGATAATTACTAATATCTGAGATCAGATCTTTAAAAGCTGCTGAAGAGATGATTTCGTCATTGGTGTCGTCACCGATGAGATCCGAAAAACCACCGAACCCGGCACCACCGTTCGCAGCCGCATCTTTTTCCAAAGCTGCGGCGCACTGATCTAAGTCCGCGAAATCATTATCAGGTTCTTGTTTAACACACTCCACTAACGTACCAACGTCCAACCCAATGTTCGATTTTTGATGCATGTTCGACGCGGGAGTTGAGGGATTCGATTTGGGGGACGAAACATCACTTTTGACCGACGCATTTGCATGGGTTTTGACGGTGACATTTGTGGATATTTGTTGAGGTTGAGAGCTAGCTGCCGACGTCGTAAACTCCAGTTGCTGCACAATTTCCACGGAAAATTTCGTTAGGCCTTCGTTTTGATGAGAGCCGTGCTGCTGAGTAGTACACTGAAGTTTCACTGGTGGTTCGAAAGTGTCGTTGGGCCCTCCTGGGTCGTGCTCCTCCGCGGAACGTTTCAAGAACTTCTGCTGCTGCAACATAACGATAAAATGTTAAGTACAATCGGTGTATAACACGAGAATGTTTAAATGCGCAATGATCGCGTTTTGTTTAAACAATACTCCCATTAATGACGACTGAAGTAAGTATCATTGTAAATCAAACATGAGTAATTATTGTCACAATGTTTATGTATTACGTCACTGACATAAAAAATGTTACGACAGACTTTCCTGGTATACCAACACTAACTAAACAACATCTAAAAATGTCGATAAAGCAATGGTCTAGATTAAAATTACTAATTAAACGGCGTGTAAATAGCACGGAACACGTTTAAGCAAAACCTATAAAATTAAAATAAACACATCAATTATTCCATGGTAATTTTTAAGAAGTGGCTTGCTTGGATGTAATGCCTCAATTAAAGAAAGGTCATTCACCACCAAACTAAATGTAAATTAACAAAAAACTGGAGAAACGTAGCCAATTTCTAATACACTTTTACATAGGTAAGCTGCTCCTTTTATAATTAAAAGATCGGTTTCTGATAATACGAGGCATTTCATTTAAAAACAGTTTACTATTTACTATTTCAACAGATAGAAATTAAAAAATAATTGAAACAAATCTTGTTTGTTCACGTAACAAATAATGGTTTTTTGAAAACCTGTTGCGTAGTCGCAATGTGCATCTTACATTGAATGCAGTATCCACAAAAGACGTAAATAATTATATTATATAATAGAATTATTTAGCGCATCTT
Source organism: Rhamnusium bicolor (assembly GCA_029963845.1). Taxonomy (NCBI): domain Eukaryota; kingdom Metazoa; phylum Arthropoda; class Insecta; order Coleoptera; family Cerambycidae; genus Rhamnusium; species Rhamnusium bicolor. Next base: position 825,697 of record JANEYF010000188.1, on the reverse strand, counting down.
TCTATGCGCAAATTTTAAAAAATATATTGATACAACTATTAGGTACTATGTATTATATTTGTATTTAGTCTTATTTCTATTTAATTTTTATCGGATGATAATTAGACCGCGGCGATTTTGGAGACATGACGTAAATAACATGAGCAGACTTGGAAGGTGTACAGATTTTTTTTCACAAAAGTTACCGTCATAAAATTTTACATTGAGGTATAATCAAACAATATCTTGCCCTGTGCCCTTTTTTGGAAACGGTTGGACAAAGATGCAGTGAACTCATTCCATTAATTGAAGTGGGCTCAAAAGTTAGTGAGTGTCAGATTTAACATTTTAATGTTTTAATATTTCTTATAATAATAATAATAATAATAATAGTATATCACTACAGTATGTTCTACATGGTGTAAAAGACAATTTTATTTTAATATTATGCCATGCCATGCTATGTTAGTTATTAGTTCTATGAAAGGTCCACAGAGATAAGTTTGTTTATGTTTACGCTAGGTTATTTAGTCTATACATACCATATAACTAGTATTATAATGACTTTGGGATAAAAAAAGGGAGAGTGGAGAGTTATTTTAGTATACAGAGTGGGGCAATAGTGTGTTCGACTTCGATATGTCATTGTCGAGTTCTATGTATACGTAACGTTTGTCGACTATAGCCGCAGTTTGATTATTAGACGTGTGTTTGATTGATTACTGATTTTAAATTAAAGTATTAATTTGATTTTGAACTGTTTTTATTTTATATATTCTTCATACAATGGGTCGGAATTAAAGTACGTCTTCTAGTGGAAAATATTCACTTGAAGAGAGAAAATGAGCGTTCAATATCTACAGACGTAATAGCGCATATCGAATATTTGTGTTGGGATGATACGTGCAAGAAAGGGCAGCAAAATCTACTTCGTGGTGGCGTAACAGTTTTTCGATGTCAGAAAGGGTTCGAAAACCGGGATTTGGTTGTAAAACTGTGTTCAATTTTTGTTTCACGGGGTCTGCAACGTTACTTATTAGCAGTGAAAGATATTGCCGCAAATCATACACTACATTATTTTGGTGGGTGAAAGAAAAGTCGGTGGTCTCCAGTTACCGTACTGTAAGAGGAATCCAGCAAAAATAATTGTGGAGTTTTTGCAAACTTCCCGGTACTGTGCGGGCCGTGGCATTTGTGACTGCCACAGCTTCGGTGACAATTGTTGCAGTACCTGTTTTACCTCCTCCAAATGGATAACATAATATGACACAGCTGCAATCCATGTACCCCACAGTGACACATGGGTTCTGGAGGCAGTTTTGTTTGTAGTAATAATTCACAAGATAATCATGTGTACTTTGGAGTAGCACTCACACACTGTTTCCTCAAAACGTGTCAGTGATCTACTAGGAACTTGTTTACTTAAAATTTGAAAATTAAACCGAATTATTTCACAAGTTCAAAGATAATGTATTTCTTTAAACTGTGATTTGTTTTTATACAAAAAAAACTATTATAAATGAAGCTGCATAATACAAATGAATAATTAATTTCTATAAATAAATAAATTCTAAAGCAGTGTGCGTTAGAGTGTCCTTTAAGTAAGGTGAAAATACGTTTATTTTATTTTTCTTTAGTGTTGACCTCTACTTTTTTGCTTTTGCACTGTTATAACTAGGAGTGAAAAGAAATTTGGTATGCAACAATATTTACCAGTGCCTCGTAAAGACTAAAGTTTTAAAAATATTGGAAATAACATAAGTATTTAATTTAATGCCTAGAGTGAATGTAGATTTACATTTTGATTTATTATAGCGAAAAAAAGACAAAATAAACATTAAACGTGTGTTATGTAAATAACAATCTTGGACGGTTTTGAAATAATTTTCTAGTATTTTGAGCAAAAAGCAATAGATTTTGGAAACTCTTCGCTGTTTGTCATATGGATAAATTCTTCAGTGAGTTGAACGCTCGTTCTGCTACATCGCTCAAAACCCACAAATCAGAAAAAAATTCAGCGGTTTCAACGGATTTATTGTTTTGCCAAAGCAGAGAATCAACTTCCTAAAAATCACAAGATAAGTTGAACCTTGTAAACAGTATCTAAGATTGACTGGAAACAAAAGCCCTTTGTAACCCACTGCAGAATGCCTTTTGGCTTAACTGTAGAACGTTTGCAGGAATCCTTCTGTCTTCACAGGTGCCAACATCTGACATTTAGTTTCCATGGAAACTGTTGAATCAAGTAGTGCTAAATTTGCTAACTCGTTGCCCAGATAATATACAAAACTTCTCCCATGCTGTGACGGGAAATTTTTTGTTGCCTTTTTAGTAGACGTGCAGGTCTTTCAATAATTATTAGGTCTTGATTTGGAGCTGCTATAATATTGAGTTGACCAAACAATGCCTTCACATGAGGCAGCACAATGAGCATGTAAACTTCTCGAAATTCTATTTGTTTGTCCTTAGTTAGGTGATACTGCTTTTTAGAGATAGTGATTTTTAATGAATATAGTGTTTTGCCATCTAACAAGCTTCGCAAATTTCCCCAGGTGGTGTAAACCTAATAACCCGAGGGAGTGCCTCGACAACATAGATACAACTAACTCTATAGTTACTTATAACCGCCAGACTTTGCTTTTCCTTGAGTTTTTGTTTTACAAAATGTAATATACTCTTAGCACTTTTTTCTAAGTAGTTCTTACACTGTCATAAATACTCTCATTGATGTCACATCATTTATTTAACAACGGACTATTTTAGCTTCCAACTCCAATCAGCAACTTCAGGAGACGAGTTGCTATCAACCTAGAAATGTTGTCGAACCTCTTCTTTGTAGAATAGTGAAGGATCCTTTACTTGTCTATCATTTGATAGACAAGGGATGGTCCCCTAAGGATGGTATATCCATTACATAATCCTCGCTTAATATTGCATATCTCCTGCGTTTTAATCTGATATAAGTCGCTAGAAGATGGGCGAGACTAGTGTTTCGCCGGACTGGTTATCTATCCAACTAGCCTTAGCATCTATTGCTTTACTTTCGTATCGAATTCTGACACAATGTGAGTTATGCTCACCCCTGATGAATAAATATCAACTCACTGCAAGTTGCAAGGCCGAGCGGTCACAACCAAATTCACACTAGTTACAGTAAAACACGTATAACATATGGGAAATTTCACTAAAATATAAAAACTAAAAGCATCATGAAGCACGGGTAAATATGATCTGATTGAGGTGTTTTTCTTTTCTCTATGGTACATAGAGACTAAAAGAAAAAAATATGGGTTAGCACCTTGACATTTTTAACTTTGATTTTTAAGGGACACCACGGTGTGGGTGCGTTACATTATTAACGCAAGAGTTCGACTCTGGCATGTCTCCAAAATCGCCGCAATCCAGTGATAATTGCACTCGGGCGTTGCCGATTGCAAATATTAACTTGACTATAGTGACGCCGAAATACCGAGGCTAACTCACCACAGTGTCCGCCTTAATTTATTTGTCTACGTCCTACGTACATACGCGCTGAAGTATTATTACGAACAATAACATAGAAGAGAAGGCGAAGGAGGGAGGTTCATAATAAAAGTTTGTGGGTGTATTCCAGGATGAAATTAAGAATTTAAAATAATATAAAAAAAGAAATGTCTTCTAAGCCCTTTTTTTATTTGGAAATATTCTATAATATTCAAAATCAGCTTTCGACTTTCAGCATTACGCACTTCATGAGGCATTTCGGAAATACTGCATTAGGTACCACACACTAACACTCAATGTCAATAATAATTATTAATATTATTGCGACCTTTGTCGTCTTAGATTTCTAATCCCATCCTGGAATCACTGTATGAACTCCCTAATACCATTCTTCTCTTTCTAAGCCATTGTAATATTTCGGTATGTAAGGCGGATTCTATGGCGAGTGTGGCTGTGCCTCCTATGTGAGGAAATAAGTAGAAAAAATGTTTGTCCTTTTCTGATAATTTATGACAATTCGCCATGGTATTTCGATTCAACCATAAAATTTTTCTAGTAGGTATACAAAAAATTTACTTAAATTCTGAAAGTATGTTCAAATTTATTCATATTTCTTGTACCTATTTTAAATTGTATTAAAATGTGTATATTAGTAATTTTATGAACATTGTTTTGATAATGAGAATATCGATTTCAAGACAATCCTTACGAGTTAGTTTTTAGTGAACAGAAACCGAAATAAAAGCAATATAAAGAAGTTTTGAGTAAACCAACAGAACGAATTAGAAACTAGTAACCAGATAAAGCAAGAGAAACAGACAAACTCTTTGGTCTTTGACCAAGACAACGCTCCAGCATATGATGTGTTTTCCGACCAGGAACATCCTCCTCAAATTATACTACAAAAGAATGATAGTTTTTGTCTCTCTCTTATTTAATCCTTATTATATTTCCATCTCTCTTAATAATTCTATACTGTCAATTCTGGACCCAATAGTTTTTGGTCAAGGAACAAAAGTGTAATGGTGCTTGACCATTTTCCATATTTCATAAATCGACATGTAGATAGTAGATAAAATTATTGTTGATCATTATACCATTCTTTACAATTTTGAAGATTTAAGTCAGTTTTCTGTGACAAACGAAACTACTCTACAAGCAGTTATTCACTAAGTTGTATGCTCATGACATGTGCTGATTACAGAGTAAGCAGTGTTTTGTAGAATGTACATATATCACCACACAAGTACTGATTTGATTGGACCAAACCACCAACAGATAAATTGAACTACCTGCTGCTATACTCTACATCTTATTGAATTCGGTTAATCCTTGACCGAGATAAAGCGTTTTAAAGATGTAAAATCAAAAATTATCTTTTAAATTCAAAACTTCCTTTAAAATTGAAAATATCTTATTTACGGTAAAAACTGATTAGTCAATTTATTAAAGTTAATTAATAAGTTATTTAAAATGAGCGTTTTCTACCTCTTAACAGTAAGCCAGTTTAAAGTAAAATTCCTTTCAGCCGTTTTCGCCCTGGCATTAACTTTTCCGGTTGGCTTGTAATGTGTCTTAGTTGTCTCCATATCCAATCATCATTACGATTATTATATTATGAGCTTCAAATAACGCATTTTGATATTTACCACTAGCGTGTCAAACTATCACAATTAAATTATTCTTATTAATCGAAATCTTATTAAGGCTATAATTATTTTCTATTTTTCTTTCTATTTTTTATTACAAATGCTATTTTTTCAAACCCATATAAAAAACAGAAATTGAACTTCCGAGATCAAATTTGATTTTACATCTTTAAAACGCTCTCTCTCGGACAAGGATGAATCTAATTAAAAAAAACTGAAAAATATTGTATAGAGAATTAAAATACCGTTCAAACAAGGCATAACTCAAACACTTGTACCATTTACAATTTTAGAAGGAATTGATTTGTAAGAGGATATGAAATTTTTATGGCAAAAATTTGGGTTATAAAAAATAAAATCGACCTATCCGAGGATTTTCTCCAAAAAATTTCTTTTACAGAGATACAGAATTTATTCCATGATAAGTTTCCACACTCTGTTAAAATATCGTTAAGGAACTAAAATTTTACACCAGATGAAAACGGGCACCCTCTTATATATCATACTACCCCTTCGCTTAAACAGATGTTGCACCCTACGATATTTTTATCTAAAAAAGTATTTCTGGCAAATTTAAAATTGTCTGAAAGTAAGCTAACAGATTTTTATTTTTTATCGCGATTAAATGAAAAATAACAATATTTTTATTTATATTCGTTATAGTTGGAAGTGGGTAAATACCTAGTTATAAATAGACCAATTAGAAATATGCATATATCACAGAAAATCTGTTTAGATAATGAAGTCTGCCTCTGGCAAATAACATACTGTACAAGGTATAGTTGAGATACTTCATCGTCAAAATGAAAGCAATTAAGTGGGTGCTGGCATGTTCGAGTTCATGCAGTAATTGGCAACAGTGCTTCGGTGCTTAGGGATAAGAGGAGTTAATTTACGAAGATGAAAGCAAATTAATCAATCACTTCCACATCCTAAATAATATTTTTATTACTATATACAGGGATGTCCGAAACAAAGGAAATAATTTTGCGTTTTTCACCTCAAGCAAAAAATTACATAAAAAAACATCACATAAATTAGACAACCCCCAAATCAAAGCCGAAGCTGCTCGGACAGGGGTTACACAGTTGAAAAAAACGCAGACCACACACAACCAAACCCTTCGACTCTGCCAGAATCGAAACCGGGATATGAACCCAGGAGTTGATAGGCAGTAAACTAGCTACGTTTGTCACTTAACGCTCTGGCCCATTGCGTTACCGAGCTCGATATACTTTTTTATACATATTTTATATGACAAAAACTTGAATTTTTAAGATTTCTCTATCAACCATTGGCATAGGTATCCGTTGCATCTACCTCTGTCAACTATTTCTTAATTAATTTTTGACTTGTAATAACGACAAAGCAATTGAGGCATCATTTATAAAAACATGCATAGCCCTAAAAAACGGTTATACAGATTTCTAGGTTAGGTACCATATTTCAATCCGCATTAACATAGTATATTTCAATCAGTTATTCCTTGAATACACTAAGTCAATTTTAGGTCAAAATGAGTTAAACACACGAATTTGTCAAGTCGGTCATTTTTCATCAATTGGTGTTAAAATATCGTAAGTCGATTCGACTCGACTCTAACTCAGAGGAGGTCTATTTCGATTTCCAAATAATTGCTTAAACTGACTTAGGGTGTTTAAGAAATAACCGATTGATTTATATTTACAAAAATTGTCGTAGTCCGCATTTATTAATAGATAAAAATACCTTAGGTTTGCAAAAACAACCATAGTCCAATTCGTTTTTTACAAGAAAAACGAAGGTCCGTCACTATGACATTTTGGATTATGGAAATTTTTGTAAATAGTGCCTCAACTGTGCTCCTACTAAATTATTCTTTGGAAAAAACTGAACAGCTGTTTTTTTTTTAATTAAAAAAAAAATAAAATATATGTTGAAGTTGCGGGGCCGCCATAAGCGTTTACGACTATTTTCAGATTGACAACTGTCATAGGTATGTATACGAGTTGGTGTACATCCGGCGCGTACACGGGCACTGTTAAGAAATGAGTCAAGAATGAAGATGGTGATTTTATTTATTATATTCGTTTATTACTTAGATCTCATTAGCTGCTTTTCAATAAAATTGGTCCAGCAAATATTAAGTTATCACATGAAATGTGGTTATTATCTTGATGAACAAGATCCAACAAAATTATAATAAATTTTAGACAAACGAAGTAAAAAAAACTCTACTTACTTACCTAAGTAAGGTACGAAGAGAACAATATTTTTATCATCATAATTTTTTTTCAATTATTTAAAGTTAATGTGAAAATGCTGCGAATATAATATTGTATCGAATTGAAACACAAATTAATAATTAGATTAGGCCAAATTCCGAGTAATTCAGCGGCGTCACAGAGAGTGAACCCGTATTACGTATTGAGTAGACGTGAAATATACAAACGTTATTGCATTGCATCAAGTAGGAAAAGGACGATAGCACCTCGAAACTAAAAAAATTGGCACATTAAAACAAAAAAAACCTGATGGGTCGTCGCCTGCATTTTTATTAGCTAGTAAAAGAGTTGAAGCCGTAAATGTTAAAATTGTACGGAATTTAGTTGTAACAACGTTGAAAGCAATGAGTATTACTAGTTTGCAAGTACCAGTAACTGATCGATCCAGCATGATATATGCTTAAAGCTGGCCAGTTGCTAGAAGCTATCACATTTTATACATGTAACATATATGGTCCACATCCTACATTTGTTGGCATAGTAAATTTTAAAAACACAGGGGTAGACGCGCTAATTGCAAATACAAAACAGTTTTTTGTTAAGGCCACTAAACATGTTAAGAACTTTCGTATGGCCTATTCTCTATTATCACACGTATTTCCACGTAAAAACTTTTGTATTTCAGATAAATCCTGATGACTCACAAGCCATCTCTGAGGCCAAGCAATTATTTAACAATTAGGATCATTTTCGGCTGTACACAAATGTACTTACACGACAAAGGAGGTATTTCTGTGAATAAAATATAGAAACTGTGTTACTGCTACCAAATAAATGAGCTATAATAGAAAAATAAATGCATGGTTGGTCATTTACGTATACGCTGTCTCACATATGACGCCTCTGATTTACTACGGAATTTGGTCCAGTCTAATTATCATGAATGTTCCTCATTTATTTAAAGCTAATAGAAAAATGTGAATATAATAATGTCCTCAAATTGAAAAACAAATGATTAACGTATTACTGAAAATTTTGAAACACATTGAATCATCTTTGATAAAAGTACTACTAACATAAAGCCGACGACTTACTAAAATTACCCTACTTTCCCCCACGGAGAGTTGTAATGCAATACAGTGCAGGTGCAATGTTGCAATCTGTAATCTGAGATCGTCACACGCCGGTTTGTCGTAAACTCCAATAAACAGCGTCATTTTGCCCACCCTGTCACCGTTGCATTATAAACTGTTCTCTTTACTAGTGCAGAGGCACCGGTCTGCATGCGGCAACATTGCAGTTTACAATGTAGATTTAATTAACAGTTAACCAATTTTTAAAACACATTAATCATATTATTGAATGATAAACACAATAAGTACGTTTTCCGAGCAAAAAATGTGGGATAAATAACGACTTTATTAATGGAAATATATGCGATTGCTTAGACCTTGATTTGATTTAAACTCCAACCCAATTGTTTTTTTTTAGTATTAGCGCAATTTTTGGATGCAGTTTCAAATGTAGATTTGTGTTTAGTGTAAACAACCAATTTTCATTACCATTTATTTTTAGATGTAAAGCATGACGGGTACAGTAAATCGACCCATCAAAATGTTATCATTTAATCATAAACAACCCAAAAAATTTTTTTTTTTTTTTTTTAATTTTCAAAAAAATATATGAAATCATAAAAACGTTACAAATATTTAATATTTGAATTTATGGTAGCATTTTTATTTCTCAAAAAAACTGGGGCGAACAGATTGTGGCAAATTATTCTTTTTTGGTGTTTATATGCATTTTACAGTACTAATAATGGCCGAGGCAAAAAGCGTTTTCCATTGATAAATTAACTCCTATATGAAAAAGTCTATCTGACAGCACATTTTTGTCACTTTGACAGCGATAAAAAAGGTGCATCGTTTTTTATCACCGATAAAAATGCTTGTTCCTCAAAATCAGAGTACATCTAGTAGTCGCACGTCACTTTAAAATCTGTCCTGGCAGCTATAATTTTTAAGTATTGTTGAAACTATACTGTACAATATGAGTCGCTTTGGGAAAATTTCGACTGAACAAATTGCAAAAAACATAGAAAAATCAATTCCGCAATCCACAAAAAACACGAAATCGTCAATATGGAGACAATTTACGGATTTTTGTCAAATCCGAAATTACGAACTGTCAGAAATAACTCCATTACAAAATATAGCAGATATGTTAAAGGATTGGGCTTATAATATGAGAAAGAAAAGTGGAGAAGATTACAAAGAATATGCAGTTAAAACAATTTGGAATTCAACTGCGAAGATAATTCAAGAAAAATATTTCAGTGAGTACAATATTAAATTTGATCCTTTCACCGACATAACTTTTAAAGAAGCACGTGATGCAAGGAACAGTAAACGAAAGGAATTACAAGCTATTCCAGAAAAAAGAAAGGTATGTTCTGTAGCAATAGACAAAAAAAGATATACTTAAGATGGCAAAATTGTGGAATATAGACGAACCAGAGGGATTACAAAAGAGATTCTTTCATATAGCTTCTTTGAATTAGCTTGGAGAGGAGGAGAAGCAGTAAACTGTAAAATTTACCATTTTAATGAGGAAAAAAATCAAGATGGAACTCCAACAGGGAGAATTGAATACAATTCAATATTTTCAAAGACGGCACAAGGGGGGTCTAAAAAATTGGCACACAGCAAATGGATGAGAAAAAATGACACGGATAAAAGTATTTGTCCCGTTACATTGTTAAAATTACTCTTAGGAAAAAGAAACAAATACATAACAACTGAACGACTTCTTTTAACTCCAAATCCCTTTTGGAAAAACACAAATTCTAAAGGTTGGTATAAAAATGTTCCATTGGGAATTAATGCGATATCTACTTGGACCAAAAATTCTGCAGCTAAAATTGGACTGGACATCACAAATAATAAAATTACGAATCATTCAAACCGTGCCAGTACAGTTTCCCATTTAACCAAAGCAGGGGTAAGAGACCAACAACTTATAAAGATACCCGGACACTCATCATCATCATCAATAAAACCCTACCTCCAAATTGACCCTGAACATCACGAAAATCTTGTTAGTAACTTACAAGCCTCGAATAAAACAAGTCAAAACGAATATTCGACATGTGTGGAAACTAGAGAAGAGATTGAAATAAGTACACCAAACCAAACAATTTATAACAACTGTATTTTTTATAACTGTTCCTTTAAATAATTGTATAAATAAAGATAATTATTATTGTTGTTCGTTCACATATTCTGTCGTTAATTTATCTTGCCAAAAAACACTCGAGCTTTTCTTTTATAGATAAATTTCTTTTTAACTCAAAATTTTGCCAATCAGTAATTTTGCTCGAAAAACTGACATTTGACCTGCGGTCTCGCGATTTTTTTCATGTCAGTTATTCTTATAAAATTACTGATTGGCAAAATTATTTCGTTACAAAGAGAAATTTATCCGATAAAAAAAAGCTCTTGTGCTTTTACTGTTGATAAAACTTGTGTGCACTGAGTGCAACATTTATATTCCATTGAACAGGTAGGGCACATTTTTAAATTCCATTGAGAAACTAGTAATTCTTGCTCTGAGTGCATTTTTCGCACGAGGTTTCGGAGGTTGTGCTGCTGCCAGTGCAATTAAAAATAGCGGAAAATATGCGAAAGAAAATTTGTTCATTTTTAACTAGAGCATGGAAACACCTGCCAAAAATTGAAGGGTCTGTTGAAAACGTTATAAAACTTATAATAAATTCTTGGGTCAATTTTAAAAAATTAATAATTTCACTTGCGAAAGTTCGTGCATCCGAGATAACCTCACATTCCACACCACAGATGCAAAATACTCGGTATACAGTATGTCCTAAATTCGAGGCTCCCTAGTGCTATCTCTGTTATTATAAGAGATACAGGTTCGGTAAAATGGGTTAAGTTTTGAGAAATTTCATCATAAATTCAGCCACTTAAAAAAAATTTCCACCTGCTACAGATTTTGAAAAAATTTTAAAAATGTGATATTTATTGTTTTCCACTTCTCCCCATTAACTTTTTTTATTTATGATTTTTTTTTTCAAATTCCTAAAAACCATTTTAAAGCAACTTTTTAAAAAAAATAATCCTCTTCGGTCATATTTGCCGTCCAATGTTTCGGTTCATTAGAACCCTCATCAACTTATTTTTTTTTATATGGGCGCCATATTGGATTTTCACATTTTTAAAAAAAAGCCCTTTTTATTCCCTTTCAGTGATATATCATAAGAATTGTCTATGGATTACAACTCCAAAGTTGTTATAACTTCTAACATATGATTTTACTTGTTTTCTTACACGTTTGATTATTTCACATATTTATAGAATTTATTTACATCCTGACTATTTTATTTGTATTTGTAATAAGTTTCGATATTATTATCAGATTCTTCACCATGCATAGCAATTAAATCGGTTTTATTCGATTGCAATACGAATTTTGGAGTATATACTATTTAAAATTTTCCGATAATGGCAGACTTACCGCAGTGTTGATTATTAGAACTTAAGACTTTTAAATTTGTTGGGGTAGATTTTAGTGGCCAATTTACGATCAGCATATGAAGAGTTTGAGATGCAAAGAATTAAAAGGCTTATTTTATGACTATTTCTTTGTTACACCACTATACCCACCCACCTGCGCAAGTTCTGAAAGCTGCAATGGTTAACATACTACAATGTCAAGATCTGTAGAGAATAGTACATTGTAATACAAAAGTGTGGCAAGGGGCTTCATTGCAAAACAATGTATGAAAGTAGAAACACGAGAGTAACGAGTTTTCCTATCATACGAGTTTTGCAATGAAGCTTACCACATATCTATTACATATTATTTGTTCTACGGTTGTGAAGTATTTTCCCTTAAAGTCTTTATTTAAAATAATAAAGATCAAGTACTGCTCAAACGGATGTCATGACTAACAAACAAAACAAATTGTTTTGCTAAACTGACGCGTTCTATCTTGTATCTGTTGCTTTTGAGAAAGTGATGAATTCAGACGAAGATATTCCTGCAGAAATTGTTGCAGCCGCTGAAAGTGTGAGTTCCGACTTCTTTCCACGTAAATCGAAAGAAGGAAAAACTTCTTTTCGTAAACTGGTGCCGTCAAAAGAATGTGAATGTTTATATGGAAGTGGTCCTACTCTCCTATTTCGCCGAAAAAGGCTAAAACATTGAAATCTTCCACGATGTGGTCAAGTTACTCAATGTTCAGAAGCACTCTGTCATTGGAAGAAAATGTAGATATTTCGAAGTTTCCGAAACTAATTGCCTTTTTAAAAAGACAATCTGTAGGATACAAGACAAGGAAATCTGAAGTATTTACCAGAGAACAAATTAATGCTTTTTTACTTAACGCTCCTGATGGCACATTTTTACTTCTAAAGGTAATACAAATTTCAGTTCTTTCAATGTTGTAATAAGACATTATTTTAGGTAGTGTTAATTACTGGAGTGGCTGGTGCTCTCAGAAGGGATGAATATTACCATAGATGGCAATCAGAACAATGGAGAATTTTTGATCATAATCATTTCAGATTCTAAAACTCCTAAATCTAGAACGTTTTCGGTTACAAAAGGAGATAATTGGTTGGATTGTTATCGTCGATATGTTCAACTTAGACCTGCCTCCATGAGACATAAACGATTGTTCATTCAATACAAACATGGCAAGTGCACAGTTCAAGTGGCAGGGATAAACAAGTTTGGACAGATGTAAAAAAAAATGGTGGGTGGCGTTCTTCAACAACAGCAGAAGCATATATATGGACGATAGTGTTAACATCAAAATTAGTGTTTCCAAGAAAATAATGGGCGACAACGAAAATACCATAAACATTGGTCCAGATGTAAATATTTCTAGTATTTCTAACAATGAGATGTTCCAGTTTTTTCCAAGCATTAACTTAAGTAATTGCAATTCCTGTGTAATTAATGTACATTTATAGAATTTAATTGTTATTACCAGGTAAATAATATAATTCTTTAAGGTAAACACACTCTTTTATTCCGGTGTGTGAAGATGTAATGAAGGCGTGTGGCAAATTCTTTGAATCGCAGTCATTTTTAAGTTGGAAAATTTGACTTTCAACACAATCGTAGAAAAAGATTGTTATTAAAATAATTATTATTCATTTTCAAGATTTTAATCTTCTGCTGTTTAAAGTTTAAACTCAAGCTAAAATATACGAAAATATTAATTACTTTTTTTATTTCATAGAAATCTTGTTAATATTTCTTTGTTTTTGGCAGCAATAAAAATATGTCTGAATATACTTTTTTCATTTTCAGAAAATAAAGACATTCTTTATTTATTTGACGGCAATGTATAACCTACAAAAAAATTGTGCCATTTTGTCTTTTACACGTTTTTCCTACCTCAATTAGATATGCACTATAAAACGATAAATTAAATGTAAAAGTATAAATTAAATGTCTTATATTATTATATGGCCAACAGTCATTAAATCAAGGGTCTTTTTATTTAATTATGATAGTCCGTATCTTAACCGCTTATCATAAATGCTTCAAATTATAACCACTTGAGCGTTGAAAACTTTTCTAAACAATACGTATCCCAAATACTTGAATATTCAATTAAAATTCAAGTGTTTAAAAATTCATTGGAATAACTGATTAACTACAGAATAATGATGTTAATATAAATATTTATATACATTGGATGTGTTACAAAATTTCCATAGGTGACATCTGCTTTTTATTTAAGCTAATTAAAGGATAGAAAATACACCCTTTGACCGACACCGAATACAAAAAATCTACTATACAAAGGTTATAAGTTTCATTTCAAATGTTTTTCGTAAGAAGAGCCAAACCCGCTACAAAATTGTCTCCACAACTGTCGTCGGTTACGGAGGTCATTCTACGATCTCCAGTTTAAAATACGCAAGAAGTTGATACTTTTCTGACATACATAATAACAAAGTGTTTCATATTATTTCATAGTACCAGCGCTCAATATCGGATTTGGTCCAGGGAATAATTATTTAAGGTTAATATTTAATTTGTTCTTGGGTTAGACAATTGAAAAGCTTCAACGTAGGTATACCAAATTCTATGTACAGAGAGATCCAGAATGACGTCAGCAAAAAACGACATCGAAACAATTAAAAGTGATTTCCGTTTTACCAAAATTCCAAATCGAGTTGCCAATCTTATATAAAGAAATATATGTAAGCACACAGAAAAAACTTTATGAAGTGGCACATTCAATGATTCTGCATCTTTCTGCAGATTAGATTACTTTGCGAGTGGGTTGTTAAGGCCGTAGTGGTCTCCCTTCAATGCGACCTAAAGAGATCCTTTGTAATAATCCTTACATCTGTGTGTACCTATCAATTTCTAGGCTTCTGGGGAAGCCTACAAGTTACCTGGAAGCTGTAGTTCGCTTCATCTATACAGAATCAACAATTATGTCGCTTTCAGCTTAGCCCATTTTTTGTTTTTTGTTTTGTTTTTGTTTTTAAAAGACTGTTCGTATCCTTAACTCTGGTTTGCTTCAGTAGATCTCTAGCTGCTTTTGCGGGTAGTTTCTAAACTTCCTCGCTTGTCTTTGACTTGGAGTTAACCTCCAATAGGAGGATTTATATTCCTTTTACCATTTCCTGACCTCGTCTGTTGTGTGGCTTTTAGGTATTCCACAAAATGGTTCTGGTCCGATGAATGATGATCCTGCCCCTTCCATTGCTAGGCTATCAGCAATCTGATTCCATTCGATTTCTTCATATACTGGCACCCATATCAAGATAACCTTGTTGTTCCTTGTCAGTTGCTTTACTGTTTGTAAACATTCTAAGACTATGTTAGACTTACAAGTAAAAGAACTTAAAGCGTTTATTGCTGTCTGAGAGAATATTGATTCTTGCTCTTCGTATGCCTTTTTCTAATGCTTTCTCGAGCGTAGATTTCTATGGGGGAATTTAATTTCCACCTGAAATATGGTGGAACTTTGGCCTAAGGCTTTTGACAGTTACATATGTCCCTACTCCTTTCGCCATCTTTGATCAATCTGTATACCAGATAAGGGATTCGTTTTCAAAATTTAGGTCCTTAGAGCTCCATAATTAGTGATTATCACTTCAAATATCCGCTAAAATTAGAGCCTCACTGACATTGTGTCAGTAGGTTTGATCATCTAACCAGATTGCATTACCATTAAACACAAAATAAGAAGTTAATCTAACAAACTGAAAAGACACATTTACTTGTTCTTTAAAAATATCTACATGGTTTTTGCAAATACAGGAATGGTAAAGCTATCTAGCTAAAATAAACTGGGCATACCTATCAAGATTATTCAAGTCTCGTTTACTGCTAAATACATCTGCATTAAAACTTGTCCCAAATAATTAATTCTAACTCCACTATAAACTACAATCTAAACAAGTCTACATTTACTAGATTTTAGGATAACCTCACTGACTTGAAACGCTCAAATAAACAAACAATTGTTCATACACATCAAAAGAAACCCAGGGAACAATAAAATACGTGATTTCAATATGGCTAATAATAACGATCGAGTCCACTAAAATATTCCAGTCTAAAATTTTGATATGACCCGAATAGAATTTTGGGAGAAAAACATTCACAGTAGATATCAATCTAAATGTGGACAAAACAAAACGAAAAACATTTCTTAACACGCAACCTTTGAAAATGAGGGTAGTAAAAATAAGTTGTACTACGACAGACTATTGTATATTGATCTAAATAACTTGTTGAACATACCAAAATTAATATGACATAAAGGTAAGATTAATCAATAAAATATGCATTGTATTAAACATTAAGAATATTATCCATTATGCAAGCTTGTCAAATGTTTAATGCTTAGTAATCTGTTATAAAAGTTTCTTTCTGAATTTTAATATTTAACTTCATGAAGTTAATGATAATGGACATTTTCCGCAATAGATTTTTTTAAATTTATCAAGAAAAGTACTAACTAAAATACAGCTACGCATATTTTATATTATTTTGTAAAATCAAAAACAAAAAAATATATCTCAAATATTAAGAGTATTTCAGACAATCAGTCGACCGAGTTAATTGGCACAGTTAGTAAGTGATACAGCAATTATCTCTGTTTACCCACCTCAAGGATTTAATTAAAATTTAATAAAAGGGAGTAAAACTCTTATTTTTTCATTAAACAAACAACATGGCATAAAGCCTAAACAAGACATGACAAAACTTTAAAAAAGTTTACATAAAATACATATTTTTTTTGGGTATGAATGGCAGGCTCACTGACTTGTATGTGGGAGGAGATGCCTATTCATCTTATTATAAGTTGAGAAGAAACGGACTCAGGGAAGACATGATTGGACCATGAATTCCATAACTTTGTTGTTCGTCACAGAAAGGATATCTGGTAAAGTAACATACGATATTTATGGAACTTCAGGGCAAAAAGACGAGTTGCTACGATCTGTCTAATAGCATAGGTATGTCATTCGTGACTTTATCAGCGACAGAAGTTCTGTTGAGTAATCTCCGTGAAAATAGCAACAAAACAGACCAAACAGCTATAAAAAAAAGTCCGATTCTAATTTTGGGTTCTCATTAAAAATTTTCAAAAGTAATTTGAAGCTGTTGTAGTAAGTAGAAGTGATATAATGGTCACTTTTTTATTGGAAACCATAACCACTTGTTGCACCGTCTGATGAAAAATTTCAAGAAATTTCCAAGCATACAAAGTTTGACATTTATTTTTGAAAATAAACGAATGGCCTCGTAGATGAACTGACCTGACACCATTGAATTTTTTTTGTGGGTTTTATGTTAAATTGAGCTTATAAGAAAACATGCTACACAGACAATGAATTAAAATAATTCAGCGAATATCAAATATTCATATAGAATACCACTATTACACGGCGTTGTCGGGTGATGTGTTGTGCAAAAAAACACACCACATAAATTAGAGAACCCCAAATCTTAAAGCTGAAGCTGTCAGTTATATTTAAAAAAAAAATACAACCATCCCATCCGACATTGGCGTCTGCTAGAGCTGAGATTCGAACGCAGAAGCAGACAGACAGTATGACTAGTTGGGCTTGTCACATAGTGCGTTCTTGCCAACTGCGCTACCGTGCACGGACGATAATTTGCATACTTACAAAATTTTTTATTTTAGAGTTGAAATTATTCCATGAAAAATTTCGTTTGCTTGTACCTAACGTTAGAATAACACTTTCATAACGGCAAGATAAAACTAGATTTTATGATTTAATTATAATTATTTATACCAAAGGTTATGTATACACTTTGTTTACACCTAATACCTAATATGTTTATTTTCAAGGTACTTATTCCGTACACACCACAAAACTCTCTCCATTTAAATGAAATTGAAAATTACCAAATATCATTCACTTTCTTTACAAAATTTAGAAGAAATATTGGCAAAAGTGATTTCCATATTTAATTTTTACTTAGGTCGATTTTTGAATAACATAATTTTATTAACTATTACTGAAAAATAATGAAAGGTATTCTCGCCGACTACAATAGTTATTTTACCTGAGCATTTTTTTATTTACAAAATTTGTAACTCATTTATTTTCAAGAATAAATATGTTAGAACTATTTTATGACCCTCTGATTGAGTGGTTATAACACTTGTCTCTCATTCTGGGATCTCAGGTTCGTTTCAAGAGTTGAAATTTTTTTCGGAAGCAGAAAATAATCTTGGATATTGGATTCGTATCCGTTGTCTCCAAATGTGTAGTCTCCTCCATCACAAGTTTACTTTAGACATACAGAATGTTATATTATCTGTGTTTCTTATATTTTTGGAAAATCTTGAAATTCTGCATCCAGTGGTACCACAACCGGCTATGGTTTCTATTAAAAGAAAGAACCCCCCGCGCACTAAGCGGCCAGGTCGCGGCAATTTTCTCACCTAGGCGCGATTTTACAATCGTGGGTTAACATAAGTTGGAGGTTACCTAGCATTATATTTTCACAAAAATCGATGAGATTCTAATACAAACCACTTCAACGAAAAGTTACTTTAGCATAAAATATTTGTTGCTATAACCACTTCCAAAACAAATGTAAAATTGAAAAAAAATCTATTTCTAAAAGTGTGAGTTCAGCTAACCCACGATTGAAAAACCGAGCCCTAGCATTAAGTTCATTCCCGAATTTATAATAACATTGGATGAAATGATTACCTACTTAAACGATTAATTGCTCCATTTGAAATAATTTTTAAACATTTTGAAATGCCTTTCACCGTGAGAAATGTACAATTTTGACTTTTTCTTGCACCAATCAACATTTCTTTTTAAGCGTTTCATATGGAATGTACAACTAAAACTAAATTTTCCGATGAATAGTAAACTTCTTAGGGAATCTCGAGAGGAATTTAATGTTCCCATCTCATTTTTTCAAAGTTTATGAAAGGATTATTATTTTTAAGAAGTAGGTACTTACCCTCTGCTATTACAATAATTTGAAATGTGTAGGGGTTCAAGGAATAAATCAGCTCTCTATTATTTTAATTGATCTCTAATAGTAAATCACTGAAGGTGCAACACAATAACAATCAGGTGATGGAAAATAGTTTGCAGTATTTTCACATACTTTTATACTGGTGATACCTAACAGTTTGCATTTTTTTTCCTCCATAATACTCTGGACGGTTAGGAGGATAGTATACGTCATTTTTTATAAAAAAAAGATCAATTTTTTCTTGAGAAAACTGCACTTTATTCGGGATAGGCCATTATATGAAAAATTCAACCACGCCATAATGTGAATTGCGATATTAGCGTATCGTATGTATGATCTTCACACATCTAACCACGCACCCAATCAGTGTTGCCAGACATACCATTTTCATGGTATTTATACCATTATTTTCCCTTGTGTACCTGCACTTTTTTTAAGTAATAAAACTATTATTTAAAAGTGTCTACCATTTTACACCAATATTAGCAAAAATTAATAAAAGAGTCAAATTTAGGTCGTCAGCTCCGACCTCGGTCAGTTCTTCCATTAAAAAGAGTAAACTGAATTAAATTTTATACCGTGTACGTAGATCTTTATAAATCGGAACCTCGTATAAACAGTGCTAGTTGTGCAAGCCCAAATAAATAATAGTCTTTTGCTGTTTTCTGTTGTTTCTGTTGCGATGGTAAGACCTGTTTTTTCAATGCTCAGTTAGTTAAATTAACCGTCAGTTAGGTCAATAGAAAATTTTTGAACAGCATCATGATTTATTTATAATGAAATTTATAACCTATATGAAAATCTCACATATCTGGCAACACTACACCCCATGTAAAAATCAGTGTTATTGATAGTTCGCGAGTGCTCGCGTACCTGTCTGCATTGGCATTTACAAAAATGTGTTTAATACCGTTATTTATAGCTTTTTGTGATTAAATTTGTGATTCGAAGTTCTGAGTTACTATGTTACCGAAATTTATTACTTATAATTTCTTCCTTTGGTGGTTCATTTTGTGAAAAGTAGTGATTAACCATAGCGACTAATTTTATTATTCTAATGCTGGATATGTTAAAGGCATATCTTCAAGTAGATGAAAATGCTAGACAAGCAAAATGGCCACGGAATGCTATCCAAACGTCAAGCCCATATGTTATATTCATGTAATAACTATTGTATTAGGTAAGTAAACAAATCTGCTTTTTCGTTCTTTTAAAGTAAATGCGTATTTTTAAAATTATTATTTTCAACTTTGATTCATTTTTAAAAATGAACCATATTAAACTTAAACTATAAATTAGAGACAATAAAAATAATTTAAAATACACAGAAAAAGTATTGCATATTTTTAATATTTGGTGCTTATGTGACGAGTTCTGTTTATTTATAAAAAAAGTGTCAGGATTACCTAATTTTACAAGGAAAAATAGATAAACAGATACTTTTAACACCTTTTATTTTAAAAGCAAGCTACAAATGACAAGTGTCGCTCCATTTGAAAAAGGAAAAAAAACAGTTAGTACGTTAGTGGGGCAAAGGATAAAAGAAAACTGAGAGTGGTCAACAGATATGTAACGCATATGGCCAAGTTTTAATAGAAAAAATTGTACAGTGACATTTTGTATATTAAAAGCCAAGTCTAACGGTCGTATACATAGTCATTCTTCAGCAACTCGTCACCGCAACTCGGCAACGAATGAATCTTATGTATTATATACATAGGACTCGTTCATTGCTGAGTGGCGGCTGGCGAGTCGCCGGAGAACAAAAGTTAGTTAAGAAGAATCGATCGGCGGGGACAAGAAAGACAAATTTGGAATCATACGCAATGTGAATTATTTTCATTCTGTAGCTTAATTAAAATTGCCAATATTCTATGCAACAAATTTCTAACAACAACAGATCTAAATGAGTCCAAACTATATTTTCCTTTCCTTTCATTACATAATAGGCAAAAAAATAGATTGGCGAAAGACAAAACAGTATATTGTTCTCGACATTGTTCAACAATCAAGAATCTTTCATAACGCTAACCGCATACAAAAAGTATCTTGAAACACTACAAATTAATTTAATAAACTGAACTATCACGTAGGTAGATTATGTTGGTACGCATAATCGAACTTTAACTGAATCTAATAAATAACAGTGTTCAGACATTGCAGACGACACATTTTCTATTACAATCCTCACTCAACCCTAGTAATATCTACGTAACTTTAAATATTTTATTCAAAAAAGTACATATCATGCAATCTATACATAAACAAATTATGATTATGAAGATGATATTAAAAAATCGAATTATCGCTTTCAGAAAGATTTTTGACAAATCTTTTATCTCAGAATTCCGATATAAAGGTCAAAATTTCGAGTTATGTTAGAATTCTGGGAAAGAAATCAGAATTCTGGAATAAAACAGATTTTTGAAATAAAAGTTAGAATTCTTACCTATTTTTATCTCAAAATTCTGACTTCTATCACAGAAATTGACTTCTGTGTTAGAATTTTTACGTAGATCAATAGCCTTACCATTGCTTTCTATTAAAATGTCTTTTCTCAGAATCATGTCGTAGAAGTCTTAATTCAAAGTTATATCAAAATTCTGAGTCATATGTCAGAATTCTGGTTATGATTCAGAATGTTGAGATGATGTCAGAATTATGATATAAAAGTAGGAATTCTAACTTTTACCTAAAAATTCTGAGTTTTATCTTAGAATTCTCAGTTCTATTTCAGAATTCTGACATATCAGAATTTTGAGATGACAAAACTTTAAATTTTCAAACAATATTTGTTATGGCCCTTCTACACCCTCGTATTAAACACTATGTACTACAAATAAATATAAATAACACCACAAAAATTAGACAACCCCCGAATTTACCGCTGAAGTTGCACGGGCGAGAGTTACATTGATGAAAAAACGCAGACACACTACCATTCTCACCGACATTGCTAGTGTCGGTGGCGGGAATCGAACCAGTAGCTAAGATAGAAAGATTATCTGGTCACACTTGCCATCGCGCTCTCTAGCCAACTACTCCGGTGTCTCAAAACGGTAAAATTTTATACATCATATTTTTGTGCGACAACACTTAAACCAAATATACCCAAATAGACGGATCGGTAGAGGACATGATGCTAGTAAACTCTCTTCTGACAACGCCGTGTGATAATTTTTTATGGTGCGCTTTAAAAACCATGGTGTACTCCACTTCAGTAAATACAAAGGAGGTATTGTAGAGACGAGTTCAAAATGTTGCAAACTCTCTAAAAAATATGTGGCTTTGTGGACAACTGGTAAGGGCACCTGTCTCTGTCGAGGAGCTAGAATTTTTTCTAAACCAGAAATTAATCCTAGCATACTAGGACATTGGGTGTGTGCCCTTGATCTCTAAATGTGTAACCTTCTCCCATACGAGGTATCTTGAGGTACCTTCAGGGATACAGGAGGTTGTATTACCGGTGGTGTTTATTTATTATTTATTTATTAGTTATAATGATGCTGAAATATTGCAAACAATGCGGTTTAACTTTTAACGCCGAACTAATCTTTGTATGCGCGTAAATTATGGTCATAATGAATTTTTGCGTAAATTACTAGTTGCAATTAATGGAGGAATATTTTCTTGCAAAACAAGTTGGGAATAAGACGGCCTAACTCTAAAGATAATTTTAAATGTATTGGATAAACTGAAAAATTTGTAACAGTATTAATTTATAACTGAATGACCAACTTTTGACCACTTACAGTACTGACAACCAGAAAGATTACGTCAACAAACATCCATTACTAGTACGGATAAATATTCCAAATTTAATCGTAACAACTGAAAGCATTCTGTTCTTATTTACAAAAATTATTTTCTTTAGAACTCGGACCCGCAATAGTAATAATTTTTGGATAGAAGTCGAGTTCTATTGTTTTATATTGGCCTCGGGAATTGTGGTCGTTTTTTACAGACCTTTCAAACACCCTGTATGGTATTTATTTATTACCATTATTATGCAAAATATATTTGCCCTCGGAAATACACCACCCATAGATTTATACCAAATTAGGACGAAATTTTAAATATAGTTACAAGAAACGATTAAGCAGGAATAAAACATAAATATATTAACTTGTTTTGAGTTAAGGGTGACATAAAATTGATTTAATTTTTTTTTTGTAGGAACACGTGGTTATAGAGGAAGCAGTAAATCTGATTAACTCTATTATTAATATTTAAATTTACCTTTTGTTAGCCATGAAGGTAGTTAGAGTACATTTTTATTCAAATGGGCCTTCGTCGCTTTGTCATTTCGAACAATATTAAACTGGTTTTTTACTGAGTCATCAGTAACTTTAAAGCAGTAACATTTTTTATCACAGAAAAAGGTAAAGAACGACATATTTTATATTATATAGTGACATAATTTCGCCTAAAACTTTACAATACTTACTGTCGCATGCGAACCTTACACGGTTTACTTTTAAACAAAAAATGGTAACTAGGAAAGTGGGTAAGATATCTTTTCCGATATTGGATTCCCAAAACACGCCAAGCAAAAGATGTACAAATTTAACCTCACTGTTTTAAATGAAATACTACATAACTTTACGTCAGTCGGTAAATCTGGCTGTGACGTGAACACTTTCAATAATTTTTGTATTTACATTATTATTTATTATTTTTGTAATGTGCTATGGTTGTTATCCGTATTATCCTGTTATCATAACTAGAGTCATTCCAGCAGCGCCGTCTGTAGGAACACTGATAAGTGATAAGTAAGCCTGGCCAAGCGATGGTAGATTCAGGGTCGGGCGCAATACCAATGCCATTGTGCGCTTGTTTACGATGACGATGACACGACACACTTCAGTTGTTATTCGTCGGTCGATGCATAGAGTACTAATAAATAATAAATAATGTTGAGCGTAAAGAGTAGAAAACGACTGTACGCTGATAAAGTGAATAAATTTATCGGTAAATTTCCGGATTTATTCTATGATGGATGTAAAATAATTTGTAAGTTTGTGATCAAGACTTAATGTGCTGGATAAATACGGCTGCAAAATTCATGTCAATAGTAGCCGGCATAAAATAAAAAAAATGGCGTGTCTTCCTTGGAACCTCAGTTTATGTTTGATTTACTGTTAATGCTGATTGCCTGTGATGTTCCCCTGCGCATATTGGATAAACCAGCATTTCGGGAGTTCTGCAATAAATACAATCCCCAGGTGAATTTACCAAGTCGTTCATCGTTACGTAGATATGTACTAAATGTTCGTGAAGACATTGTAAATAGGATTAAATGTGCATTAACAATACACGGCTGTGGTTATGTGTTGACGAGACGACAGATTGTAAAAAAATTCTATTTTAAATGTTATAGTACGTGTACTCAACCCTGTTAAACCAACATTTCCACTTTTACTAGCTAGCAAGACTAACTGCATGTACTGGCGAAACAATTACGCGGGTGGTGTTTAAGACTTTCGAAAAATTTGAACTGTCAACAAGTCAAGTGTTGATGTTTGTGACCGACGGTGCTGCGACAATGCGTTTGGTGGGCCGTTTTCTTCAAAGAGACGATTGTAGGTTTTTACATGTTACGTGTAAAGTGCATGCGTTCCATTTTGTAGCAGAAACGATTCGAAAATGTTTTCCAGAGGTAGATGCATTAATAGCAAATACAAAAAAAGTATTTCTCAAATCTCCTAAACGGCTTCGAGCATTTCACACACTGTGTCCTGGTATTCCGGAACCACCAGAGCCGAATCTTACACGTTGGGGAACGTGGTTGAAGGCAGCTTTTTATTATGCTGAATATTTTCAACAAATAAAAGCTGTGATACTACAGTTCAACCCTAACGAGGCTGCAGCTATTAAGGAAAGCCAGACAAGCTTTCAAGATATTTCCCTTGAAACAGATTTAAAAACTATTTATAACAATTATAGAGGACTACACGACGCAATAGAAAAATTGCAAAATACTTCGTTGTCGTTAGTGGAATCGCTGCAAATAGTGGACGACGTAAATACACAGCTACAGACTATAAATGACGCAAAAAATAAGCCCGTTATTGAAAAATTCGAGAGTTTAGGTATTATGGAAAGATCCTGATTTTACCAAATTAAGACAAATTTGTGATGGTGCATCTACAGCTGCGTTAAGTGAGTTCACAGAGTGTTTTACTTATGCCTGTATTACTTCCGTAGATGTCGAACGGTCTTTTTCAAAATACAAACATATTTTTTCACCACAGGGAACATCGCTTACTGAGACAACTGTAGAAACATATCTGATGCTACATAGTTATTATAGAAGTGCTCCAGTTTGTGATAACGACAACTAAGCTACTTCATAAATCTGCTTAAGAAGGTGAGTTTTGTACATATTTTTATAAAGTGTACCAGTATTAATAAAATTTATTTCCATTTATTTTATTTATTTATTTATTTATTATTAGTTATCACTTAGATATACAATGTACATGTGTGAACGTCATTTAACAGTTTAATAATAATGTGCAGCACTAAGCTTACAAAATATAAGGAAATACATAAAAAAGAATTTAAAGCGAACGAAATAGTACAAAAACATACATCACAATATATAAAATATTTTTGTTTTTATTATTGTACTTTTTCAAGTATTATATGATGCATACCCAGTACGTCTCTGTAGGATTAATGACCTTGGCCAGGCTTAGTGATAAGAAATTCAAGTTTATGTCACAGGAATTTGTCTACATTGTATAAATTTTTATATAATCATATAGAAATCAATTCGTTTAAGCTTTCATTTAAGTTTAAAAATCGTATATACCTATATAAAAGAATTAGTTCGACTATAAACCAAATTTCGTTTAATGTACTACTTGACAAACGTTGCAAGGCACAGATATGCTTGAAGTGCCAAAATCTATTGCACCACATTTCACAAAACACTAAACTATAGAATACAACAATTTTCTGAAAATTACTTTAGTAAACACTAATACACGCGGTATGCGAATGACAGTCCACATTCAAGGCAACCCTAACCCTTTGCGCCAGTGTGGCCACCTCAGTATAACAAACCATCCCACGTGCATGTATAAAATATCCCATATTTTATTTAAAAATCCCGTCAAGCTTAAATTATGTTCCAATTAGTTTAAATTGGGTAGGAAAATATATCAGACTTTATTCAAACAAACTTTTAATAAAATTATAAAACCATGAACACATTTAACTAAAAAATATATAGAACCATAAAAATTTAAAATAAAAAAAGGCAACTTTTATTTTATCCATTATAATCTTTGTTAAAAACAGCACAAATTTACAAAAACAAAAATACACAATTTAAACTAGAATAGCATACTAAATTTACGTGAAAATTTTTTTACAGCCATTTAAATTTTGTAATTTTTTCAACATTTAACTGGTAACAACATTCAAGGATGTTTTCAATCAGAATGACACCAAGATTTTGACAACTTCATATTCCAAATAAATTTCAAAATGTCAGGTTAAATTTTAATAAAATAACTGTACCTTTACCACCTGTACTTTTAATAAATAAATAATTGTTTTGTTGTGTTGCGAGTTATTCGATTTTTTTATCAAAAAACTGTCTGATCGAATATCCCTGACATTGACAAATGCCTCATAATTTTGTCAAATTTCTCAAGCACGTTTGTTGGTATCAGCCGGGCTGTTACCAGCAACGTGCTTTCGACTGTCATAAAATTATCTCGTGCATTATCAATGTCCTAGAGATATTATAGCTGAAAATTGCCCGAGACCTATTTATAACCTCGGGCAATGTCACGGGAAGAATATAACCTAAATGGCGCCCGACAGCACAGTATTTATTAATTCTCTTTATGCCCACAAGATGGTGGGAATCAATAAAATAAAACATGCACAGAGACCAATAGCAAAAGAAATATTATTTAATTGATTTAATACACAGTTTTAAAAAATCCGTCAAAATTACGTGATTTTGTTGTGATTGTGTCCCTTATGGACCTCAAAAAATCTCTCGAATTGGGATATATTCCTCAAGGTGGCAACATTGGTATTCGCATCTTTATCTCACTGCCACGATATATTTGTCAATAATAATATAAAACTGTTTGCGAATTATGTAGTTGCCTAGACATTCGAATATCCTCTAAAAAATCATATGTCTACCTAATGCAAACTGTGAATTAGCATTTGGATTATTTTCGCACACAGAATGTTATGCAATACTTCTCCGCTGATGCTGCGCTGCGTACATATTATGTACTACTCAACGATTGTAACTTGACACTTGGCAGCGCAGAGAGAGAAGAAATATCGCTAGCGTGGGACAGAGACGAACTACACCGCTTTATATTGAAAGGGCGGGGTTTAGACCACTGCGCATCCAAACCCAAGTGCCAGTCTAGATTCGTTGACTGGTATGTGATTATTTCACGAAATTGTACCCAATATGTCACTACCTCCACAGCCTACACTGACAAAATGGGACACTTGGCTAAACGCAGAATCGTATTCTACAGAAACTGTAACGATATAAAAAGAGTCGTACTACAATTGGATGCTAAACGAGCACTTGCTATTGCAAATGCTCAAGAAACTATTGTCAGTCCCAGTGTCCAAAAGGTTTTAGAAAGTGTTTTACACAAAAATTCTTGTTTGATCGTAGTTCATCGAATAGTAGACATACTGTAATGGATTGTTGATTGTTTAGGGCCTCAAATAAATATGACGGCTTTACGAATCTTTCCCTATTTTAAGCACGTGCCGATAACGAGATAGAAGGTTCGTATTCAAGACATAAATGAATTTTTGCAGATGGGCGCTAGATTTTAACAGCAGAACATATGGAGCCACTTTTAATAATAGACTTCGCTTGCAAGGAATAATACAGAAGCAATAACTGTGAAAAAAGTGCAGTGCAGTAAAAAAAATATTAATGATTTAAACTGCTAGTACCAGTATATTTTCAGAGTACTACTTCCTCTAGTTATTTTCAGAACCTTCGGAAACATTACAAGGTAAGTCACTGAAAGATATCAGTTTTCAGTAATAGTTTTAAAATATTTGGTTTTAATTGGTATATAAATTAATAAAAAAGATTTCCTTGCGCCGACCTTGCTTGTGACGTCATGACTCGCCGATATCCGAACTCTAATCATAAAAGACTGGCGAAAAAATATATAGGGTAACTCATTTACAAAAAAAGTGACGTTGGATTTACAGATCTTCCGTTTGGGGTTGTTTTGAGAAACTGAAAACACAAAAAGTACCTTACGTCCAACCCCACAACCTACAACTTTCCTGTTAACTTTTTTTGTAGCTCTAAAAACAAACCGCCTATCTGGGAATTCAAAATAGATGTACGAAAACACCATCTACAAAGAGGCTGCACTAGTAATAAATAGTAAATGATTGGGATTACCAAAGGAATGTAATTATTATTAAAAAGTTATTATATGTAAATGTAGATTGGAAATAAGAAAGTATTGTACATGGGATACAAATTCTAGTCTACTTTACTGTTGGTATGAAAGTTCAAAAGTATTGCAAAAATTTATAATACGAAGTTAATATATGCAAGCACATTCTACTTGTACAAATGTATGCTTTCTCTCATAAATTATTGTAAAAAATGAGTTCTAGGCTTCCTGACTATAAACAAGCTACCGCCATCACAACTTTAAAAGTACTCGTTCAAGCTTTAATAAACAACAGCCATTGTTTTTAAATTATTATAGAGCCAGAGCACGCGCATATATATTATAATGTATGCTGGTTTTAAATTAGCGTTACTTAATTTAAAATGTTAAAATTATCTAAATAAAAAACAATAAAATTCAGTTAAATCTGCCGTTAAAATTAAAACACAAGTTCCTGTTAGATTTAATCTACAAACATTTCATGGTCTGATGAAGGGATATAACAATCTTACTGTTAATTCTAACTTGTAACCATTTTCATGTATTGGGACTTCTAACTGAAACCATAGTATAGCCAATTTTTCAATTGCCATAACTGTATGATAGTGTACAGACTCATTAAGACAGCGCACTTTGCACCATAACCTCAAAAGACATTGATTTAAAATTTACACAAACAATTCCGAAAAAAGAAATGTCATATTTTCACAGATACGTACATCCATGAATTGGTAATAATCTATGCTATGTATTAAACATATTAATTATTCTGAAACTGAAGAAACGTGATGTATTATTGACTATGTCGTTTAATTAACTGATTTCTGAATAATTATATACACAAATATTACATAAAACTTTATTGGGAGATGTAAAAAATTGTAAGACTGTGACATTTTTAGAATAATAAAAGATTGTTTGTGTAAATTTTAGTTTTTTTTTTATTTATATATTTATTTAACTACACTATCCCACAGTAAATTACCAATTACGGGATAGAAACACAAACTATAAACAAATAGTGCAACAAAATATCTGCCGATAGTTACACAATATTCAACATTTAAATACATTATTTTACAAAACATAGTTTTAAAATACCAGTACATAACATAATACAGAAATGATTGACAGACAAAATTAGAGAAAAAAAAACAAAAAAATGTTATAAAAACAATTAAATTAACACAAAGTGACTAGTAGCTAATAATAATAATAAAAGAGGAGAAATACAAAAAAAAATTAATAAACAGATTACTAATACACTAAGTAGTCCAGATCTATTAGGTAAATTGCTAATTTTTTTAAGAATTTGTTCTTTAAATCCTTTATTTTACAATTGAATATTGTCTCTGAATAATTAGAGCAAGCTTGAAAGAGCGGCGATGCTTTTAACAGGTTAGTTCGAGGAGTGGACAGATGAAATGTTTCAGGAGAGCGCGAGGCTAATCTCGGTACGTTAAAGTCAAGGTGTTGGAGAATTTGTGGACAATCAAAATCATATTTCATTATCTTGTGCAGAAAAATGATAGAGTGCATGGATCTTCTTTCCTTCAGTGACACAAAATTATATAAGTTTAATAGCAAATCGTGGGGAAAACCAATAGTGGGGTATTTACCCCTTAAAATACATATGTATACTTGAGAAATTTACGCTGAATATTTTCAATTCTGTCTATATATGCGGCATATGTTGGACACCATACTATGGACGCATATTCCAGGCGTGATCTTATGAATGCGTTATACAGGAGTATCACTGTGCTAGGGTCAGCAAAATCTTTACTATTTCTTATTACAAATCCAAGATTTTTATAGGCTACTTTTAGTGTTACGTTAACATGC
This sequence comes from Rhamnusium bicolor, assembly GCA_029963845.1. NCBI lineage: Eukaryota > Metazoa > Arthropoda > Insecta > Coleoptera > Cerambycidae > Rhamnusium > Rhamnusium bicolor. The sequence goes on along the minus strand of JANEYF010000188.1, from coordinate 795,580 downwards.
TCATTAAAAGACACTTTACTATCAAATATAATTCCCAGGAATACATTGTCTATTTGATAAGCAAAGGCTAGAGGATTTAATTGCCTACTGAACGACATCACATTGCATTTCTTAATGTTAAGAGGTAGATTATTGGCAAAACACCAATCATTAATTTGATTTAATACATCCTGTAGCCGAGCGCAGTCATCATATGAGTCGATCTTAGTATACAATTTCATGTCGTCAGCATACATTAGAAAGCCGATTTTAAGAGAGGATGTTATGTCATCTATAAATATATTACATAGAAGGGGACCAAGAATGGAACCTTGTGGGACTCCTGACAGTATTTCTATATTGTTAGACTTATAACCATGATACTGCACATATTGTACTCTCTTGGAGAGATACGAGCTAAGTAGATTTATGACATCTGACGATATTCCATATTGGTCTAAGCGATTTATTAAAATTGAATGGTTTAGGCGATCAAAGGCCTTGGAGAAATCCGTATAAACAACATCAACTTGTCCTTGACTATCTAAAATGTCTGAAATATATTGCGTTATACAGACCAAATTAGTTGTAGTTGACCTAGCATTCATGAATCCATGTTGATTTACATCAATTATATTTTTTACATGATCATATATATAACAGTGTAAAAGAATTTCCAAGACCTTACAAAAATTACATAAAATGGCAATAGGGCGATAGTTACAAATATCATTCCTACTTCCATTTTTAAAAACGGGACAAAGTCGTGAAACTTTCCATATGCTTGGAAATTTGGACGTTTTTAAAATTAAATTAAATATAATTATGGGGTCATAATATGAAATGTCCAGTCTTAAAAAAAAATTAATGTGCAGGGCGTTTTTAAAATCATCGATGGATAGCAGGAAAATTAGCCCGCACTAAAATAATGATTGAATTGCAATATTTGAAACTGCTCGCTCATACTCTTCATTCCAGTACAAAACAGAGAATTCACCATCCGTTAACAGATATCCCACTGTATCGGTTCGATGCTCACCATTGGGATCTCGGAAACCGTAAGAGCTAAAAGGTTGGTTAAATAAGATAAGTTTCAGCAAATTTTATGCTGATTCCAAATCTGTTGAAAAATCACGTCTAACTGGGCTGAGACCTTTTTGAAGATTTCTGAAAAAAATAACAAAAGTTTTGTGATAAGACAAACAGAAAAATTCTCATAAAATTCCTTTATTAGTGTGAACAAGTAAATTTACTTCACATCTTCAGACACAGGAATTTTTAGAAATAAAACCAGGGTAGTTTTTATTTATACTACATTTTTGCAGTATAGTGGAGTGAAATTTAATTTCGATCTCTCAGCCCGTTAGCGCTTTTAGAGTAAAATGTATGACCGTGCTAGATATGTTACTTATGCCTTGTATATTACGAATTCACTTGTAAAAAATCATCCTGTAACATAAGGGCACAAATCAAAATTTTCTAACTAATCACACCACGTGACAGAGCTAATCATGAAGCATATTTTCCCCAAAAATCAAGAAATTCTCTATAGAAGTTCTTCTATTTTTAAAATAAATAAAGAAACGTACTTTTTTAATAGAGTAAAAAGCCTTTTGTACAAGTTAAGCATTAATAACATTTTTGAAATTGTTAAATGTTAGCGGTCTAACTGAATTAGGAAGAAGATTGAATAATTCGATACAATATTGGTTCGAACCAGTTTAATTTTTTTTTGAGTCTTGTACTGGGTTATCTGAATTCCGATTTTTTCCTAGTATTATAGAAATGTATCATATTACTCCTTGTAAATTTATCTATATTTGATTTGAAATACGTGAAGCATTGATAAATATAAAAGGCAGGGAAAAGTGAGAATTTTTTGTTTTATAAATGTATGTTTACATTCATCTCTATAACTTATATTAGACATTACTCTAATCGCTCGGCGTTGAGGTTTAAAAAATTCTGATGATGAAGTGTTCGGTAATTCGAAAGCAATAACAATAATAGATTGGAAAATATAAGACAATTCTTCCACTTTCAAAAATCCATGAACTCTGCTGGAGATACAGACACTTCGAAAAAAGTTGCTCTTTCATTCATTTTGATAATATTGTCCCTGTGTTCTATGAGTAATAAAAACAATAAATACACTGTAATTATTATGAATTACAAATGCATAAGTGATGTATTTAAACGTAAGTGAAAATGCAATTTCATAAGAAATTGCATTTTTTGTGCAATTATAAATCGAATCTTGTACTTGTGCTACTTTCTAATGGACTATTTGAATCAATATAACGTCTAAGTTGGCTAATAAAAAATAAATATAAATTATTAAATAAAATTGCAATACATTATAAATATAAAGCCGCATCCAGACACGAGTAATGCAATGTGTAACGTAACGTGTAATGTAATGCGAATTTTATTGGACGGCATCCGAGCGCAGTGCGAATGCTATCATGAATTGATTAATCCGCTCAGTCAAAACTAACATGCCGAACAGAGATCAATTTATTTTATATAATTTGATCAACTCCTCAGTCCAAATCTTCGCTTCCGCAAAGAATATTCAGAAAATCGTCCAAACGTAAACTGCGAGCCTATTGCGAATACCTTTGTGTTGCACTAAAAACCAACAGCCGTCGGAGCACCTTGAACCATTTGGCGACCATTACAAACAAAAGAAAGAAATCGCGTTACATTACTCGTGTCTGGGCCCGGCTTAATATCCAATTTAGTCTCTCGATAAGCACGTTATTAAGCTGGGTAGTCATATGCGCTCGTTATCTGTATTTGTATCATGTATTGTAACAGTTACTCTAGTTCACTATGTGTACACCTCTGCCAAGTCACCGTGTAACCAACTGCGAACATCTTGGACCCGCAGTGTTCGAAGCAAGTTCGCATTCAGGAACATGCTCTTCCATGATCGTACTGCTGGAATAGCTGCTTCGTATTGATTTGCGTTCCCGCTGCGACACGTCCGCAACATTTAAGCGCTGTCCTTTGTGTTCATTGCATTTACCAACACGCGATTGGATCGCGGCGATGGAAATGAGCGTGTTCGCAAGAGGTTCGCAGATCTTGAGCGCAAGACGTACACACTACAAAAATTGGTTACAGTATATGTCAACAATACGTGATATGAATACAGTTACCATACACATATGAGTACCCGGCTTTAGACGCTAGCTATCAAGGTTACAAGATGGTAACATATTGATCTGTTTCCAAATATACTACTTTTAGAGATCTCAAACTATTTAAAAAACAGTCGAATCAAATGATCTTAGTCAACAAGTAAACTGACAAAACTGTATGAAACAAAATTGGTCTCATTTCAATAATAAGTTTATTCGAGCAACATGAAAGGTAAGTAATGGGTAACAACTTTTCATTATCAGTCTCATCATTAAGATATACGCAATAGAAGCAAAAAGAAGGATTAGAATATTTTCCTAGGGTTTGGGTTTGAGTAGGATTTTGATGAGATTTTTGCAGTTTGATACAAACAATCGAAGTAGACAACTTCGTATCAGAGCTAAATAGTCGTCCCATTTCAGTAAAATGCACACATTAAATTGAACACAGTGCACAACAACTACTATTTTAGATGTATTAGTATAAATAGTAAAAATAAATAATAATTTTATATATGTAAAAAAATACGAGTATTATTAAACATATCTCCACCGACTCTCACCATTGTACTCAATATTCTAGTTCATCGCTTATTCCCTCTCAATACGGAGAGGTTTGAAACAGAAAAAGTATCGGTTAAGGATATAGTTATGAATAAAAGATATTCTGCAGATTTAGTTGATAAAATATTAAGTGAACCTAAATTTGCGGCGACATTTCGAAATTCTTCGACTTTTCATGATAACAGAGAATATTTAAAATTTGTATTGATTTCATACGAACTACGGTTTACCCGTAGTCTCAGTAACACTTTCAAAGGCATTCGCGTTATAATAATTCTTCCATTGGAAAATAAATGACAACTTTTAGGAAATCCGAAAGACAAAATTGAAATCAAGGAAAGTCGGGAATTTGCTGAGAGGACTAATATCAAAAGTATGTTGAACAGACGAGACGATCAATTCAAACCAGGTTTAAGGATCATATCAGATATCTAAATTTGTTTGAAAACTTGGAATTCACGTAATGTAAAAATTAGATAGTGCTAAAAGGCCTATTCCAAATAGGACTATTTATTGGTTAGCTGATCTCGGTTCATCGAAGGTACAAATTGGCTACGCTCTTATTATAGGATTAGTTATAATCATATTCAGATGATGCCAACTTGGATGGCGAAACACACGTCGAGTGCAGTACGCAGTGTTTTGGTAAATGAATTCTAAAATCTGTTTATATTTGTCGTATTTTGTTACATTTACGTAAACTGTGTAAGGGAAATACCTCACCTCTTTATTTACTTTCTTTATTAAATTTTATTTAAATTTATATTATTTTATCATACTTTTATACTGTATTTGTATTTTCCTGTCGTAAACTAATTTATTATTTCTGTATATCCCATATTTTAAAAATGTTTGAAATAATAAAGACTACCAATAATTTTTTCTATTTATTTCCAAAAATTGTCAACTGAAACGATAAATGTGACAATTCTTACGAAAAATATGGAAAAATGGATATAAATAATAAACTCCTGAAAAAAGAGTTCTCTTCATCTGAGAAAGATGCAAGTAGAATCTACATACATATTTACGAACAGTATGCATTGTTTTCTACTGTATCACTTCAACGGCAACATGTTTGACCTCTGCTGGTGTGTTTTGGATTTTAAATTATAACAAAAACAACTGTCCTCGGCGCGTTGTTGCTTGCTTACAAGTAAAATATTTGTTATTCAGTATTCTTTAATAAAAAATTGCACAGACCATATAGAAACTGGTTTTCGACAAACCGTATTTAGCTCTCCTCTTTATATGTTCTTTACGTACAATAAATCGCAGCACAACGTTCCTGCGTTAGGTATAACTTCATTATTTACATAAATATGTACTTTATCGTTAAAATTTATATTAATCATCTTTTAAAAATGTATAGACACAGAACAAAAGATAAACTATAACGACAAGCTACTTTCTGGGTACTAGGTACTTGAAGCTGATTATGTTAGTTGGATAAGTATACATATATCGAAAAGCATGTAGTCATCAATACGTAAGTATTAATAAAGTTGTAAACTATAAATGCAATAACAACATGTGAATATGTAGACGTCAATATGGGAGTCCCACAGAGCTCAATATTGGGACAGATCTTGTTTTTACTTTATATAAATGAACTAGACACTATAACATCTGATGCATTATTTACTATCTATGCAGATGATTCGACAACAATTGTTTCAAAATAAATTAGACACTTTTAGAAAATAGAATTAGAGTTAGTAACAACGTATTAGAAAAAATGAATGTCTAATTTAATGGAAATTTTGTATTCCAATTTAGAAAAAATCCAATACATTATATTTCATAACTGGCAAAAAAGAATGCTCAAATCTGAGAGTAACCATAAATAATAATCGTATATTAATGTATATAAAAAAACGTACAAATTTTGAATAAACTGGTGAATTTGATTTTAAATCGATAGCATTAAAAATTTACGAACAGTTCTCATTAAAAAACAGCTAATTATGGTACATTATTCACAATCAAAGCTTCGACTGAGGTATGCCTTTGGGAATGATCTACCTTAGCATACAATGTGTTTGCTGCACAAATTTTAAGAAGTCTAGTGGCTGAATTTAGTTTCCATAGTTGTAAAAACATGTTTAAGAATTTTAAAACATTTGACATTTATATAAATTTATCCAGACAGCATGCACACTAAAAAATTCGGAATCACTTTATAGACTTTTACTTTATATTCACATCTATTATTATTAATATTATTATTATTAAAGCAAGATTCTTTTGTATCCGTTTTTGTAATAATTTAATTACCTATTGCAATAGTTAGTGAAATCTATACATGAAAAGGTTAAAAAGACAATGGCCGAGTGCAGTGAAGCAGAATATTGTATAGTTACCATGCTAATATGATGTTTTAATTTAAACTAATCCATTCCCGCTGAATTCTACAAATACATATTTTTTATAATATAAAAAATATGTATTTGTAGAAGAAGCAATATATTATACTGCTTCACTACTGTACCTCTACTGGACAAAGAAATGTAAAATGTATACAGGGTGTCCCAACCAAAAGTAGGCACCCTGAATAACTTTAGAGATAAAATTTTTTTGAAAAATTGGTGAAACACGTCGACCTTGTTTCCAAGGGGGACATATTTTAATGTAATACTTGTATACCTATTATCATCCCTCTATCCTACACGGCCATCCCCTCAAAAAAATTCAAATGGCAAAGGGGGTCGAGTGATACATCTTTTGAAAGGTCTTTCAATTCTCTACATAACTGTGTATTTTTTTAAACCTTTTATCGATTCGTTCCTGAGAAATAATTGTTTCATTATTTTAGACCCCCACCGACTTCCATACAGACGATTATACCGTCTTGAAATTCTGTACGAACATTTCTGAACACATCTGGAGTCAATAAACGGCATTCTCGAACAATTCTTTCACGTAACTCTTCCAGAGATGCGGGTTTTGTTGCAAATACCTTCGATTTCAAATGTCACCACAGAAAGAAATCCAAGTGAGTTAAATCGGGTGACCTAGCGGGCCACTCCACAGGACCTCTTCTTCCAATCCATCGCTCAGGAAACCGATTATCCAAAAATTGACGGACTGCTATAGCAAAATGTGGGAGTGCTCTATCCTGTTGAAAAAACAGTTCGCCCTCTAAAAGATTATCGTGTTCTTCGAGGATTTGGGTAATCATTGGGTCGATGTTATTTTCTAACAGATCGAGGTACCTTTCGCCATTTAAATTGTCAGGAATATAAAACGGCCCGACAATGTGATACCCTAAGATGCCAGCCCAAACATTTAACTCCTGAGGCCTTTGGGTATGAGTTTCCATTAACAAATGTGGATTGGTTTCACTCCAATACCTACAATTGTGGCTGTTTACCTCCCCATTTAACTGAAATGTCAATTCATCAGAAAAACACGTATTGTACAGTAGATTGGCATTACCGTTTAATTGTTCACTAAAAATCTCACAGAATTCAAGCCGACGATCGGGATCATCTTCGTTTAATTCGTGTACCAATTTAAATTTATATGGATGAAATTTGTGGGCCTTTACAATTCGATGAACACTGCTTCGTGATACACCGGAAGCTTCAGCTACTTTCCTGATCGATTATTATCCATCTGCAAATGACCCAGAACTGCCACTTCGACTGCTTCATTCCTAATTGGTCGCTGAGATTCATGCTTTTTTGTTTCCTACAGAACCTGTTTCCATAAATTTTGTCAATAATTGTAAAACATACTGAGAACCAAGCCTTCTATCTGGGTGATTTCTATTGAATATGCGCTCCGTAGCTCTAGCACAATTATCGTTTTTAAAATATGTGCTGACAATTTCTATTCTCTCCTGAAGGGTATAAACCATTTTGAGAACTCACTCTGGTAAAATGTATCTCGATTTAAAATTGGTTGTGAACAAATTTGATTGTGTGTAATCATCAAAAATAAAATTATTTTCCTTACGAACGAATCTATAAAAGTTAAAAAAAAATACAGAGTTATGTAGATAATTGAAACACCTTTCAAAAGATATATCACTCGACCCCCTTGCTATTTGAATTTTTTTGAGGGGGTGGCCGTGTAGGGTAGAGGGATGATGATAGGTATACAAGTATTACATTAAAATATGTCCCCCTTGGAAACAAGGTCGACGTGTTTCACCAATTTTTCAAAAAAATTTTTATCTCCAAAGTTATTCGGGGTGCCTACTTTTGGTTGGGACACCCTGTATAACAGGCTAAATTGCGAAAACACTGCTTCTTTCCAACAAATATAGTGGAGCGGTCGGGCCGATCTATGACGATTATTAAAGGAGAAAAAATTTTTGGAGGTGTAAAGTAACGCGACATTAACCGAAGTGTTCAGGGGCTTGTTCCTCGATAGAAGAAATTACGACTCTTTTGGTTGGTCGAGACAAAAGATATATGCAAAAATGTGAAAAAAATCATAAAATAATTAAAACAGTTATTTTTTCGTTTAACTCGATCTAACTCAAAAACGGAACAATGAATTGGTCTAAAATTTTACCGTGTTATCACTACATCTTGTTAACAAAATGTGTCAATATGAAGGTCAGATTTTAATAAGTGTAGAAAATATTGAATTTGCAGAGGTAGGGTATAGCAAGCGGAAAACTTTTTTATCTTTCGAAATAGATACCAAGAAGAAATAAAGATAAAGGATGGAGGCAACTTTTTTTATTTGAAACTTTTTTTTCTAGGATTAGCAGTTTTCAAGAAAATTGCAGGTGAAAATACGGAACGCCCACGCGGATGAAACGGCGCTAGGAGTTGGTAGACATTGAACGTAAATTTATATACTTAACTCGCTTTGACTTCAAAACGCGACAAGTTGCTGGCAACTTTTTTTCTGTATAGTTAATAATTACATATTTACCAATAGCAGGTAAAGGCACAATTGTAACAAACCTAGAAAATATCGTTTTTTCTTTTATTAATAAATCTTATCCAGGGTATTGATAAATACAGCGAACATAATGATTTTCAATCTTCCAAAATGTAAGAGGTGATGGTTGTATAGATATTAGTGTTTTTTTTTATTATTTAAGAATTCTCTGTCTCTTATTATATAGAAGAATACATACTTTCATTGTCGCTGTCACATATCAAAAGTTTTTTGTGTGAATATCTTTATGTAATATATAAGTTTAATAATTTCTTATTAGTGGGTATTTCTCTAATTTTAAGTAAGTGTAAATTGATGCAGCTAAATAATAATTGTATTATAGTGGCAAAAAATACTACATTCGAACGCTTTGGTGGTGTAGAAAAACCTACCCACAATGGTATACAAGGCATTATAGAAGCTTAAAGAAAATCAATGATGGCTTTGTATACAAAAATTGAACAAAGGGATATACCATTTTCCAAAATAAAGTTCCACTTAAATTTTAGGAAAAATTACATCAGTAAAACAAATATTCAATATAAAACATGTGGGTATATAATAGATGTACAGCTTGATAATTTCGCGAGCCAATAAATATTTTGAAATGTTGAATGTAGAAATATAGAATATAGTCTAACTCCATTAGATATGTGCTTCTATCAGATGTATGTAAAAATTGTATTCTCAATATACTTGGTATCTATTTCTAAAGATAAAAAAGTTTTCCGCTTGCTATACTTACCTCTGCAAATTTTCACATTTTATCGGCATAGCCTTAGAAAAAATACATATTTTCTACACTTATTCAAATCTGACCTTCATATTAACAAATTTTGTTAACAAGTATGTAGTGAAACAAGGTAAAAATTTTAGCCCAGTTCATTGTTCCGTTTTTGAGTTAGAACGAGTTAAACGAGAAAATAATTATTTTACAATTTTATTCACAGTTTTGCCTATATCTTTTGTCTGGACCAACCAAAATAGTCGAAATCTTTTACTATATCGAGGGATAAGCCTCTGAATACTTCTGTTAAGGTGGCATTACTTTATTTATACCTCAACCAATTCTTTATGCGGCCGCTTCACTCATAATCGGGAATTATATCGACAAACATTAATCGAAGCAAAAAATATATTCCATTTGTTTGTCCATATGCGTTGGCAGGCAAAAAGAGGAGGACCAAATCGTTAACGGGTGATTGGATTAAATAAACGGTTGACGTTGAAAAAATATACTATAGAAAGTTTCTAAAATGGTCTAAAATCAATTAAAAGTTAAATAATTACAAAATTTAAGGAAAACTGATGTGGAAATATTAAACTGAACGATTAAATAATCATATTTCATCTTATCACTTAACTGAAATAACTGAAACGGAAAGGGAACTAATAACTGAACTCACCGTGTAAAAGGGCCCTTTTAATATAGGTACTTAAACATTTTTACTAAATTAATTTTGCGGATTGGATGAACAGATTTTTGTAACACACTGTGTATGAACATGCGAATATTTGGTAGGTATGATCGAGCTATTTTTGAGATTGCACGACCATTTTTTTATTTAACAGGTTGTGTCAACATCGTGTTTAGTTTTTTTTTTCAGATTAGAATTATACAGGGTGGGGCAATAGTGCGTCGGACATCGATATCTCGAGTTCTACAATAGCTACAAATTAAAAAAAAATACAAGTAAACTAGATAAAAAGATGAAATTATAGAATTAAACTAAACTGCGGTTTTATTGCTTGTCGAATAACGAAAACTGCAAAAAAAATTTACAAAAACACTATTACAGTAAGGGACCAATTAAATACTATTTACCCACTTCAATAGATTGGAAGAAATGGTCCCACTAAATGGCCTCATTTCAAAAGCGCGTAGAGACGTGTGTCAATCAAAATGGGCAACATGTGGAGCACTTATTACATTTTTTTCTAATGAATTATTTGAAAAAACCTCTATTTATTAAGTTTATTCTTGAATTTTGTACTTATTCTTCAATAAAATGGAAATGGTTGCAATTAGCCATAAGTAGCCCATATATTACAGTCTTACACACATGCTTTGGATGACAGGTCTGGTCCGTCAGGTTTGGTCTCTGACAGACCAGTACATGAAATAAAGTTTTGCGGTCTAATTTGTTTATTAAGTCCGTGGAAGTCCAATACTTTGTGTTAATGGTATAAAACTGTTGAACAATCCAATTTCTTTGCCTGGCCCGTGGACTTTCGTCGAGTCGAAAGGCTTATTAAATGATACATGGTAACTAATGTTGTATGTATAAACTACATTATGCATAATTTATATTTACTATGAACAGTGCAAAAAGAAAGGCTATACTCTGTTTAACAAGTTTTTAATATAATACCACAGCGTTACCATCTCATCATATGCGTTACTTTTTAAATTTCTGTTAACATATTCTTTGGATTTTATTTCCAAAGACACGGAAAACTTTCATACAACTAAATAAAATCAGTTAAGAAGTCTTTAGAAAAAAATCTCATGTCTTTATCCGCCATAATATTTAATCGTTAAATAATCGTTATATACTATACTAATAATAATAAATTTTCTCTTAAGAAAACTGCCAGACAATTCTATCATCCAACCAAACACGTGCACAACACTGTTAAATTATGGGCAGCGATGGATGAAAACGGTCACCGGCTTTGCCTGTTAGACTGATGAAGGAAGGGATGTATCCGTTATAACCCACAGATTAGCAGTATTACTGAAGGGCAAAGTCTGGCGCAGTCCAAGGAGGTCGATTAAGACTGTAATGTATGGGCAGCTATAGGGAAGTACTTACAAAAAATGTGCGTTTTTCATTTCTACATCACATCGGCGAAAAATATAGCGTGTTCCATTTGAAGAAATTGAGAACATTTAAAAAGTTCTTAATTGAAAAAATAGTTTTTGGCCACCCTGTACATTTTTAGGATGTAAAAATGATTCAAAAACACTAATTAGATTCTCGTAACTAATATTCACATAAGTTTTTCTTAAAACCCATAATTATGACTTTGGTGATTTTTTCAATATGCATCTGCAGATGGCATTATTTCAACAAAAAAATTCAATATATCCAAGTGGTTGGGAGATAGTCAATATAGGAATAAATAGAGAATAGAAAGAGGCCTCAGAAAATGTACTGGTATACATAGCATGCTATTTAAAAAAAAGCACTTGATCCTGTAATTTCGTCTTGGCTCGCCCTGTATATTCGAAAATAATTTCCGGTTATAGACTTTTTATCTAGTTTACTTGAATTTTTCAAGAGTAATGAGGTCAAACGTGAGAAGAAACAAAAAACGGTAATTTTTTCCTTGTTTTTGCCATTGCATTCTTTAAATGCCAACGACAAGGTCACTAATACATGCAGCTAATCATAAATATGATCCATCCATTTAAAAATTTGTAAAAACATTCCCTAGTACGGCCCTGACAATGCGACGAACGTTCTGTCTCTAATTAGTGGATTTTTTTAATTATTTCAAGTAGTAAGTACTCTACTATTAGGTAACTTAAAAGGTTATAACATAATTAACCATATTTAAATTATTTTTTTTTAGTAATTATTAGTACCTATTTATAGCAATGGGTTTAAATAAAAACTATCATTTCAATTAATAAATATTAACTCTATTTCCTTAAACATTTAAATAGAAATAAATAAAAAGTAAAACTCTTCTCAAAAATGCATGAATCGCATTTGGAATACAAAATAATTATATTTTATAAGTTAGGACAATATTTGAGAGGACAAGTTTTGTAGATTCCACATGGTTCATTTAATTCAAAATAATTGTAATACTGTCATCGACAAAGGATCAGTAATTTCATAATCCAATTTTGAAAAAATTTTCTTATTAACAAATAAAGTTATAATTTTTCCAGTAATCGTATATAAATAAAAGTCATAAAAAAATCTAACTTGTTTTTCTCACTTAAGTAAGGTAATATTCTTCGACATATCGGCAACTTCTGGTGTACCCCAAGGGTTAATAATGAGACCCTTCTTATTTATTGTTTATTAAAAACATTGTGGATATACCGAACGTATACTACTTACTCCATGCGGATGACCTGATACTAACTATATAGCCATATCAGACAAAACCATGAAGGGACGAACACGGTGAGGCATCAGTTGTGCAGAACTGCGCTCACCGATTTGCGACTGGATCCTCTCCGCTGCTAATAGTCAAACGTATATTCCGCATACCAATGGTCGTGTTCGCACCTTCGTGGTTTTATCTATAGAGTTTTTAGATGACTGTCATAAAATAGAAAATAACTTTAATAAAATTCAGAACTAATGTCCTACTTAAAATTTAAATGTAATGTAGTGTCCTACCATCGAAAAAATAATGCTCTTGAATTCAATTATTACTTAAATTGATAAATTCTTAAACGTTCCGAATACGTTTGCGACTTACGAGTCACTTTTAATCACAAATTATCGTTTTCTAAACACGTCAGGGATTAGACCGGAATAAATAATGAGTAGTTTATACCAGTATCTTTCATATACTGCGTATATTTTTAATTGCTCTTGAGTGGCTTCGGTACCTATTTCATTTTTCATTGCACTGAGCAGCTCTTGTTTGTGGCTCCATTTTTCATAGTTAGGGAGATCTATACCACCGAAAATTTAAGAATTTAAACGCCAGCGAACATTGTGGAGTAGATTTTTCAAAATAATTTATCTTGAAAAATCCACACCAAAATGTTCCCTGGCATTTAAAGGGGAATTACACCACAGGTATTCAACCCCTGTATTCCTAAAGGTACCTCAAAGTACCTTGTGTAGGAGAGGGTTACACATTTAGACACAATGAACACACACCTAATATATGCTAGGATTAATTTCTGATTTAGAAAAAATCCTAGCTCCTCGATCGGGGATAGAACCCTGGGCTGCAGAGTGTGAGGCAAGTGTCCTTGCCACTCGAACGCGATGCCACAAAATATGATAAAAATTTCGATTATAAATTTACGGACTGTTATATTACGTTTTCGAGCAGGAGAAATAATAGTAAGTTTTTATGATGCTCTGGTGAGAAAACACAATTCAGGTAAGTCCTTATTTAGTACTTTCAATAAATACTTTTACTATTCAAGTCGGCGCCGCGTGCGGAAATTCATATAAAATAGCGAATATTCGTTCTAATTAAAAGAAATAAATGAGACAATTAATTATGATCACTTTGCCTTAGTAACAACCAGTTTAAAGAAATGATATCAACCCATTACTTTCTTAGATATTTTTTATCACTTAACTCTCTCCTCATATCCAAATATAATACAGCAACAATTCCATTTGGAAGAATTTACAAATCTGCAACTTTATGTATCGATCCTTATTTCCAGATTAAGCAGGTATGATTTAAATGAGAAGGTATCATATTTTTTGTAGTTTGTAGTAGTTCGCGTGTTTGTCGAACGGTGAAGAGGCAAGGAACGGCACGAAGTGCATAGCACTTGTTCACTAGATGTACTTACTCGCAAACAAACAAATTATCATAAAAAATGCACCTATCAATATGGTACTCAAACAGTGTCTATTATTAGATTATTAGGCGAAAAGGGTATCGCTCCTTGTTAGAATTGTATTATGCTCCAACACATAATATACAGGGTGATTCGGGAGGAACCCGCCATATTTTGGAAATAGGTGCATATGATTAAAATAAGCAAACAAGTTCATAAATATAGGTTCGATTCTCAACCGTTACGGAGATATTAATTGAAATAGTTGACAAATAACGAACCCGAAAATCAATAATCGAGGGAATTGAGGTCTGGTGATCTTGGTGGCCAATTCTGAGAACCTTCATGGCCAATCCAAAAGTTGGGAAAGCGATTATTTCGATGATTTCTATTTGCAAGCAATCTTAGCTAAACGGTTAATACTACGGTTACGTGAACACAAAAAAATAATATCTCCGTAGCGGCTGAGAATCGGACCTAGTTTATAAAAATTTTTTGTTTATTTTAATCACCTGAAACTATTCCCCAAATATAGGGGTTCCTCCTGATTCATCCTGTATATAGTGTGTCCCATTTCAAGATGGACCATCCTCATATCTTTGTTATTATAGCAGGAATACATTTCAAATTTTTGTGATGTATGTATGTCAATCTACCAAGGGACTTCACTGACTAACGAAAAAATTGTTTTTCGTACTACTACGATCGAAAATAAATGCAATTTTTGCAAAATTACGATTCAAATGATTTCAGAATCGTATTCGGCATTTCTAAAAACCCCATTATACTAGGTTTGATCAAGAAATTTTGTATCATTTTATATTTTCTTGTTTGTTCGCTTCCAAATCCGACAACTCTCATATCTTTGTTATTATAAAAGAAAGGGATGCAATTCACAACTTACAGTGAGGTTCTATTGATAAGATATGTCAGGTAGCTTTTCAAAGAGATCTCAATATGTACGAGGTCGTGGATTTAAGTTCAATAATTATTATGTTGAAATTTTTATGTTCCTTCAGATTTAGACAAATCATTTTCATAATACTATTGATGTGTCAACTTGTATACATAAAACAAGACCGCATCGCAGGTAGTTATTCCAGCTACGGACTTAAAATGAGATTCAATATTGTGAAATCACTGCACTTTTTTTGTAAATAATTATTATTAACCTTCTTTCATGATATTTTATTATGTTTTGCTAATTCATTGCACAATACAACACATTTATGTACTCGTGTAATTAATTGAAACAGTGGAGAAACAAAAAAACTATATTTTAAATGTGGATGTCGTCACGTTACAAATATAAGCTATATTGTTATCTTTTAAATGCCGAAAATCTAATATAAATTTTCCATAATTAAGCCCATATGAATTACTTGAAAGTAAATAACAAAGCACTAAATTAAATGCAGGTTTTGTACGATAGTCAAAGGTATATTATAAATTGAAAACGCCTATATTACGCAGTTCAAATAAATAAACAAGCAGACATACGTGTAAGATAAAACCCCCACCACCAACATACATCACAATTGAAGACACATGTGAGCTTGCGACTGCGACTCCAACCGATAATCAGCAGTTTGCAATTGCATTTGGAAAAATAGTCTTAGGCGTTTTATTGTGAAAATAATGTCTCGACGGGTTCCTTCGCGAAATACCGTGGACCAATGGATACAAACAACCCGGAACTAAAGTTTAATGGCACAGAATTTTATTACAATTGCTGTGAAAATGTTATCTTGTGTACACGAAAATCGAACATTTTAAAACTTTTAGTATTATAAATACGCTTCAGGTACGTCTGCAGACTTGGAACGGTAGTTTTCGGAACAAATAAATTTTTTATGACAAGGGCTAAATCTAACTCCAGATAGAACAATTAAATAATACACTTTCATTCTAGTGAAAAAAATATTTGTTATAGTAGTGCAATGGTGTTTTTTGCTAAATGTTCAACGTTCACCTAATTTTGGACATTATAAAAATCACCTGTCAAAAGTATAAGTATTTTTATACATGAAAATATTAATGTGTTTACACACGTGCTAATTTTGCCCCTGATATTCACGAAATGACTACCTGAGATGCGGTCTTTACAACTTATTTCTTGATGTTGATATCGTCTAGAATAACTCTGGATCTGATGTAGACACTATTTTGAGAAAAAAAACACTTCGATTTACTTTTCGAGAGGGCAGTTTAAAACTACCGTAGATTAAATTTCATGTTCCACCCCTTCACTCACTCCCAGCCACCCCATCTTTGGAATTTCAAATGGCACCCCCTATCCTACAACAAATCATAAGATTTTTTCTATCCTAGCCCTGAGTATTAAAATATCTTCCAGTGGATAATTTTTTAATTTATTCGAAACCGAATCAGTCAAATTGACCCCCCCCGATACTTTTTCTCCACAGTTTTGCCGACACACAAATTTTACATCGAGCACAGCCTAGCACAATTAATTTTACGGCTAACACACCCTTACGTAATAAATAATTAAGGATCGTATTTGGTGGGGACAGTACGGCATTAGCCCCACCATTTCTTATTAAATTTTGGAAACTCTAACACGAATAGTCTACAGCATGCAAAGTTGGCACAATTACTCCCAAAGCTAACACATTTACAAGGGTGGTCATATAAAGGATTAACGGTTTCTTCTCAGCACTCCAATCACGCCCAATTTGTTTAAAATTTATGAACACAGTTCCCACATCTAACACAGGCTAGTACAAGACTGTTAACATTAATAAATCGACACTTTAAGATGACTAGTCTTTTCAGGGGGGAGTGGGCAAATTGATGATGTAGTTCTGGCAGACTGTGCTTGCTGTGAGCTATTTGTGCCAGAGTATTGAGAAGGGGGAGTCAATCTGCCCCCACCCCAAAGACTAGATATTGTTTGCTAAAGCAACGAATTCTTAATGTTAACAGTCTTGTGCTAGTCTATGCTAGGTGTGGGAATTGTGTTCCTAAATTTTAAACAAATAGTAAACTTGAAAATGACCGAATAGGATGAAACTAGTTGTAAGATAACAAATAAAGTGAAAATTAGTAAAAAAAAGTGTTTATAGTTTTTTAAAACAAAATGGATTTTCACAAAGTAACTTCATCTTCAATCAACATTTTGATTAGTTTTAGACTTAATGGTAAAAATGGTAATTTTGGGACATATTTATAGTAAGTGATTCCTAGGTGGCATTTTTGGGTACTTTATAGATATTTTTCTTATTTTCCACCAAAGGATACAAGGTTAAACTTAGTAACACCATATATCAGGGCACTTCATTCCATTTTAAATAATTTAAATATATTGCAAATCTATTATTCTACACAGGAAAAATGAAATATAGAAGATGCTGTCAAATATTAGTATATTCTAATTGAAGTATTATAATTAACGGCACTTGGTCTTTGTTTGGTATCGGCTTACAATTATGTGACATCTGCCTGTTTTATTTTCGTTGCCCGATTACAATCTTGTTACAATTATTTAATACTTCCTAATCCTCTACAAGAAAAAAGATAGAATCCAAAGTAAACAACGTTGATAAGTTTACTTTTACTTTCGATATAATATACTAGTACTACGATTATATAGTGTAGTGTATCATTTCCAGGAAAAAAAAACACATGTTCAACGACAAATAATGTATATCTTAATACTATTTGTAAAATGCATGGTTTCTTCTTTAGATATCAGTTTAATATCATCATGTCGTGCTCAATCTCTCCAAGACGTGTTTAATGCGATTTATTTATTGGAGATTAATTTATTAGAGAAGTACTACTTATATTTAAACAAAAAAATTCTTAAATAGATTTTACTGATAGATACGTAAATTAAATTAAATGTCTATTACCTAGAATGAAACAAAATACATATTTTTTAAAATATTTGTAGATAAGCTATCATAATCATATAACTAAAAATTACTGCATATTTACAAGTGTCCACTTGGTTTCTTGTGGTACAGTTGGGGAAACCTATATTGTGACGGGACGTGCAGGGCAAAACGCGACATGTGAGAAGGAAATGTATAACACATGACATCTTCCGTCTTTTACACCGCTTACAGTGAAGTGCATGATTATGAAACCAAAGGTAGAAGTCTATTATCCTTAAAAAAAGTAAAATCAAGTAAAGCACAAAACACTTTATTTTACAAAGGTGTAAATGAATATAACTTATTACCTAATAGTATAAAGAATTCTGTATCGGTCAATGTCTTCAAACGAAAACTAATTGATCATTTAAAATACTACTGAAGTCTTTTCGATGAACCTAACTCAAATGTCATCAATATATTGTTGTAATTATCTGAATATTTGATTTTTAAGTACGAATTTCAGTTATTTATTGTTTATAGCCATATTCAATATTTGAATTGTACAATTTACCCAATTTAATTGTTTAAAGAGAATGTATATTTCTTTGCTATTTAAAGTACAGTATTTTTTTATGTTTATGTTTATTCTTATGTTTATCTAAGTCTCACTTTTAATATTGTTAAAATTTTGATAAACACAATTAAGTGTTTTTAGTTTATATTATTATACGCTGTATTTGTATTTTTATTTTATATTAAGGCTTGCCTATTTAATAAATTACTTACTTACTTACTTATTTACTTACTTACTTACTTACTTACTTACTTACTTACTTACTTACTTACTTACGAGAACGATGATTGTTGTGTTTGCTCGCACGAGACCAAGGCGGAATTTAGCTTACATGCTGTGATACTTCAGGGCCGCACTTAATTTTGTTACCGTCTAGCAGTGCTAATATATTTGTATGTATAATATTATAAGATAGTGTTGAATTGAGTTGTGTAACGGTGTAATATGAGTAATAATTATTTTATATCTGTTAATTTGCTGGTTTGTTATTGAAAATAATTTAAGAAGGTTATCGTGTTGCAGTGAGTTGTGTAATAGTGTAATATAAGTAATAATTATTTCATATCAATTTATTTACTGGTGTGTTTTTGAAAATAATTTAAGAAGGTATTTGATGTAAAAATGTTTCGACCGTGGGAGGCCTCTACGTCTGCATCTTATTGTGTTTGTGAAAAGGAAAGGATAGTGATTACAGTGATAAAAAAAATCAAAGTTCATTAGTGTTTTCAGTAAGAAAAAAATCAGTAACATTTGAACGAGCAAGCGAAACAAATTTGCCCTAATGTTTACAATAATCTTTTGAGTTGCAAATTTTTTTTAATGGAACATGATCTCTATTATGAGGAAAATTATAATATAGCACAACTGTTGGAAGTCCTGCAAACGAAAAATTATGAGAAGTATATTATAGATAATGTAGCGAAGAGATATGGCCACAAAGTGTTGAGATTACCGCCATATTTCTGTATTTTCAACCCGATTGAATTAATTTAGTGTAAATTGAAGAAAAATGTCAGAAAAGGAAATATTTTTCCGAAATTCAATAAAAAAAGTCGTAGAGTTAATTCAAAATGAAGTGTTGAAAATTATCAAAGAAGATTGGGAAAAGAAAATTAGGGAATTAATTACAATTGAGGATGATTATTTAAAAATTGCCAAATTTCATACAAATAGTGGAAATAAATTTATTATAAATTTGAACGAGGATAGTTGTTCATCTGAAAATGAAGAAGAGGGTGAGAGGGCGAGGATTCAGAGGAAGAAGCAATGTGAAGTGAGGTAAAGTGTAGTGATGTGAAGTGAAGAAGTGAATCAACTGCATTATTTAATTCCGTTTTTGTGCTTTCGCAGTTCAGTGCTTGAGAAACATTCTTTTTCAGAATGTTATTATTTATTAATGCTATTATTTTTTTTTTCATTTTAACAAAAATATGTCTTTCTGTTTTTATTGTAGTAATAACTTTACTATTAAAATTTATTTGTAGTTGTTTTGTAGAGAAAAATATTTGTTTCTGTTACTATTTTGAGAGTATATTGTTTGTATTTATTTTGTTTTTAAAGGTTTCTTGTTACTTTTTTAATAATCTCTTTATTATATACTAATAATAATAATAATAATAATAATAATACTTTTATTGCCCAACAGGTAACACCCAATAACAGGACAATTTTGCATAATATATATGTATACACATAGAAACGATATATAAATACACCTGACTATATACATTAATTTATACAACAAACAAGAAAGCAGAAAAGAAGAATAGATTCTTATAATATGCATTATACAATATAAAGATACAATACTAAAAAAATATAATGATGATTGTTTAATGATTGTTCATGGCTATGTTTAAGATTACATTTTTTGTACAATTATTAATATCACATAAATGGCAAATTTTGTTAAAGTTTATACACATTGTATGAATAGGTGATTTCAAAAGAACATTACTTCTAGCATGAGGATGAAAAAATGTGGTATAATGTCTAGAATTGTAATTTGGTACATTAAAACATATTTGAGACAACAATTCAGGACAATCAATATTATTATGTAATAAATTGTATAAAAAAAGAAATAGAACTGCATTTCCTCCTCAATTCCAAACTAGTCATTTCAAACCTAGTCAAAAGAAAATTTTGCTTTTACCTCCTCGCAGTTCTTGCTGGGTAGTAACAATTTATATTAAGCGAACTTGAATACTGTAACTGCTGCATATGTAGTCAATACATTAAATTCAATACTTTTATTTCAGGTTAATACTTTTTATACAATTGTTAAGTTGTTGCTAGCTAAACTGAACACAAAAACCTACATTAAAAAAGGAAACGAACGAACAATACAGTTAAATCTGGTTCTGCGTTCCTTATCGTCTTACCCCGGACGTCCCGTCACAATATAGGTTTCCTCAACTATATTACCTATTTATACATCCATAGTCCTAAACATAAAATAGGAAACACCTAAATTTCCGATTTAATAACAATTATTTATCAGTTTGATTGGTTTTGGCTAAACTAACATATTATGTAGCAATTGTTTTGGAAAAGTTTAGTATAAATCTACAGTTTTCCGACCACACACGAATTAATTCTTTCTAAATTTTGATCCGTTTTAGTTATTAAAAAAATGGTATCTTAACCATCTCACTGAAGCAACCCCTAAAAATCACAGATTTTTTGTCAGGTAAAATATAGTTGATTGAGGAACCCAAACCACATCGAGGTTATCAACAGTTCCATTGTTCATCTGAATCGAAAACTAATTTCGAATTAATTTTCAATTTGTTTCGGGATGGAGTGGAACTATCGATCTTCGCTACCAAGTAAGTATAACCGCCCTTATCCACTTGGCAAGGTGCCCTGTTTGATTGTTGATTATTTGAAAAATCTCAGTCCGTAGACACAATTTGCTCAGCGGCAAATACTGTAAAAAATAGGCCCAAGGATGCTACCTTGAGGAGCACCAGACGTAATTTATTTTTTTTTCTTTACAGATAGAAGTATTCAGTTTTACACACTATTTTAGTCTAGCTAATACGCTGGTTGACAGTAAAAATGTTTCGGTGATAAAATCAGCCAATTTTGGTTTGTATTACCGTGTTTGCAACCAATATGGCCCTTAAAATCATTAATTTGATTAGTTAGTTTTGAAAATACGTGGGGACTCAGAGCTCTTATATCTTCGTTTTGTAATTTTTGTGCTTAGAGAATTATTTGCACTCAGAGAATTTTTGTTGTTGATTATCGTGAGTTTACAGTAATTGACCTTGTTGCGTAAGTATGTTAAAAATACAGACAATTTTTGCTATATTTGTGGATAAGTGATTTTTGCGTCCCAAAAATAAGCCTTAACTCAAAGTGGGAGACCAAAACAAAAATGGGCGTCGCATATCTGTTATAATACGTTCGCGTTTACCTCCACTGTTGGTATAAAGACCGCTCAATGGGTTTGTTGTCCTATGCATAGTATGGATAGAACCTTCAGATCATACAACATATTCTTGTTTTTGTATGATGCCATATCTTCAAAATGTAATTTTCAAGAAAAAAAAGTGGATCATATATATTATCCCAAGATACAAAGTACTACATACAGACGACCTTCCTATTTCTGACCAACCATCTAAATATACAATAGAATCTGATCAACAATTAGCTTGTATTCAAAATGATTCTCCTGAATCTAAACCCTCAACTTCAGCTGATTTCGATTTTATACCGAGTCATCTGTATAACCACACAAAATTGCAAAAGGATCTAAACGATCTTATCAGAGACCTAGATCTCGCCAAAGAATAAGGCAGAACTGTTAGGTTCTAGATTACGAGAATGATACCTTCCATAATAAAATGTTAGTGTCTGTATTACATATCGACATTGACAAGACCACATCCAGTTTTTTTTAATTAAACTGAATCTTGTGGTTTGTATTAGTCAAAGATTCTAGCTTGGCACTTGAGTTTAAACCCCACCCCTTTCACTGTAAAACAGTTTAGTTAGTCTCTGTCCCACACTAGCGATATTTATTCTCTCTGCAAAGCCAAGCTACAATAATAAGTAGTAGAGGAATAACTGGTTTAATGAAATCCCTTAATATTGAACATAAACCTGTGGACTAGAGACTCATCATAGACTTTTCTAAATTAAATTTAAACTAGGTTATACAAAGGTTTATTGCTTTCTCTGTAAATGAGATAGCAGGGCACTTTTTGCATTACATGAAAAAGGTCTAGTCTTCAAGGCAATCACTAAATCCCGAAGCTAAAAACATTCAAAACGAGTCATTGGTTGATTTCGACAAAAATTATTCTGTCTTCACTTCAATTTTGGTGTAAATAAAACAGTTTGTAAAAGCAGAAAACTGAAACGGGCCAGGTTTCCAATATTTACAAAAATTTCCAAGATTCGGTGAAGCGAAAATAAAAGAAGGCATTTTGTCGGTCCTCAAATACGAAGTCTCTTTAGAGATCATCAATTTGATGAAATATTTCAAGGAAAGGAGAAAGACGCATGGAATAATGAATTTAAACTAGTAGCTAATTGGCTCCTTGGCAACAAAAGAGCTAAAAATTACGAAGAGATTCTCGATGTGGAATGCAAAAAACAAGTCAAGAAATGCAACATTTTGATCTACAAAATGCATGTTTTAATCATTTCTAGATGATTCCAACTTGATTGGCGAAAAACGCGTTGACTGTAGTTTGAGTGATGTTTTATTGTTTTGTGGAAAACCACGTCGGCGTTACAAATTTATGTTAACTTACTCTGTAACATATTTTAATATAGACTACCTTAATACAAAATAGGCAATTTATTCATTTATTCTCTTTTAACAGTATCCACATCATATGTTCTGATGATATCCCAATTTTAAAACTTGAGCAAAGTAATTCCTTCATATATGTTTTCAATCCATAATACAACAGAAAATGCAAAAAAAAAATAAGCAAGAAACAAAAAATATGGAAAATTTGTTGACCAGTGGAACAGTTAATGTTTTATTACAATTTTATAGTCATTGATATTTAAATACAAATACAGCTTTTCATAAATCTCGATCTTAGGTTAATAAAAATTTTACGAACAAAAAAATAATTTCCATAACTCCCAGATAATAAATTTTTGAATTAAAACCACAAAAATTTTAAACAGATATATAATTCGAAAATATAATCCATAAATTAGATAAGCGGCTTGTATTAAATATTATTGCAATTTGCATTGGTGAAATGATACTAATGTATACCATACACTGTGTCTCAAGAGGTTCTGCAATATGTATTTTGTACATATGCGCACATTCCTACGCAGCCCAACCAACCAACCTTATTAACGAGTCAGGTGAACACGTGAATAATATATTATTTAGCCACGCCCCGCCTCGAGCTTCTCAATCTGCCGTAAGGGCGACGATTTACAACACATGACACGCCTTAAACACGCATTATTGGCTAGAAGAGGGACCTAACTTGTACTGTATTTTATTGCACAATGACCCACTTACTAACAGAGATAACCCTCTTTTACTAGTCACGCCCAATTTGCAATAGATCTTGACACACGCTGTATGTAAAATGCCAAATGTAGTTAAATGTTAACAAAGACCGACTGAACAAGCGAGATGGACGTAACAGTAATGGTGTGGTCACAATGTGTGAGTGGCTGGTGGCGCACAAACTGAGCCTGTCCGTGCGTTCGCTGGGTGTGTCTTATTTTGTCTCGTTTCATCCTAGTTCTTAGAAATCACTTGTATTATTTTTCTAACTGGCCGCAATAGGCATTACGGTAAGTCGAATCAGATGAATGTCCCTTGCTCTTATAAAAAAGACTATAAACATGGCACTATTCCAAATAAACAAGAACTATACGAAACGAAGCTACGTTTTTAAATGAATAACCCTAGATTATATTGCAAAATTAATAACTCACTCTAGGGGTTATGGCATAGGGTGTAATTAACATATCGCAGCAGGTCTCCTCCAATTTTCCTAGAAAGGACCATGAATGCAAAGGAGTAAATTTACATTGTCTTAGAACCAGTTGCGGTACCGTATCTGCAGAAATTGTAAAACCCTAGAAGGATAATACCAGACACTACACTGCTGTTATAATCAGAAGTTTCCTACAAGGTACTGATACGAACGTTCTTTCATGGCCCACGAGATCGCCTGACCTTTTGCCGATGGAACAAGTTTGGGATATGATAGGCAGATGGCTAGTTCTACGCATATTTAAATTTTAATCGTCTGATACTCTTTCTAATCTAGATTTTTTTTTTTTAGTTTTTGTTACATTTTTCATCTGTACTCATAGTTATTGTTTATTATTTAACATTTCGCTTAGATACACACACCTTTGTAGTTCTGACATATTTTATATGTTTATTTACATATAATAAATATAGTTTAAAAAAACTAAAAAACACGCTTTTAAAGCACATCAAACTAAAAAAGTGAAAAATAATTATTAATATAAACTGAAAACAATAATGAACGAAAAATACTAGTATTATTGTCAAAAAAGCGTGGGTTGCTCGATATACGAAAAATTCAGCACAAAGCGCCCCACGCTTTTTTTTCACAATAATACTAGTATTTTTCGTTCATTATTGTTTTCAGTTTATATTAATAATTATTTTTCACTTTTTAGTTTGATGTGCTTTAAAAGCGTGTTTTTTAGTTTTTTTAAACTATATTTATTTTTCACTTTTTAGTTTGATGTGCTATGAAAGCGTGTTTTTTAGTTGTTTTGAACTATATTTATATTCATGATAAATCAAAAAGAAAAATTCTCATAAAATTCCTTTATTACTGTGACCGGTTTCGTGAACAAATTAATTACTTCACATCATCAGACACAGGAATTTTTATAAATTAAAAACCAGGGTCGTCAAATTAAAATTAAAAAAAGTTTTGCAACATAGTCAAATAATCTGTAAATGTAAGATATAAAATTTTTGGTATCTAATTAACTTTTGATAAAAATTTCTAAAATTTTTTTTTTTTTTTTTTTTTTTTTTTTTTTAATTTTTTTTAAATTTTTTTTTTTTTTAATTTTTTTTTTAAATTTTTTTTTTTTTAAATTTTTTAACGTGCTTGTCCTTTTAAACACATACATACACTACAAGTTAAAATCTAAATTTATAAAAAATTCCTGTGTCTGATGATGTGAAGTAATTAATTTGTTCACGAAACCGGTCACAGTAATAAAGGAATTTTATGAGAATTTTTCTTTTTGATTTATCATGAACAATTACTCATATGGGATCAACCTACCTACGTTATATTTATATTGCTTATTGATGCTGATATTATAACATATTACGATCCAACACATATTTCTGAAAAAAAAAATATATTTTTTTTCAGCCATGGGATTTGAACTCACGCCCGAGGAGTCCGTCGTTTCGCGTCGACTAAGACTTGTGCCTTAGCCCGCTCGGCCAACGACCGAACTGAGAATCACGGAATGTACTCTTGCTCTCACGCAGAGGATACGTGAGGAAAGAAAATTATTTAATTCTGGCGATCCTGATCAGGATAATGATATAAACTTATTAAATTATTGTATTGTTACCGGTTCTTCGTAAGTGTACAAAGTTTCAATTAAATCTGTCCGTTTAAAGTGGGTCAAAATCGAGTCCAAAGAGTCGGTTACAAACAAACATACAGGTGAAACTAATAAAAGCGTGTTAAAAATAAGAATTATCATGATTATTAATTCAAAATGAAATCCACGTTCATTTAACATTCGCATATTATTTTTATGCAACACATTTTTTTTTTGGAAAAAAAAATTTCAGAGAAAATAAAAAGTTTGTTACATGTTACTTCTACGCCAATGCATGTCGATATGTAATGAAAAGCAATGCGGGAGAGTACGATGACGGTGTACAGCGAATGATAATGGCGCGTCTAAGGGGCACGCCGATTAGAGGACCATGGAGCAATCTCATCTCGTGGCGGGCGAGGTGTCGTCCATTTCGGTCAAACTAAACTGCACACACACTTCATATGCTCTTAAATATATATTGTCATATTTTGAACGAATTATTCGACTGCTATACTATGTGGGCTAACAACTGAAAAGTAAACTTAGGATTTTACTTGGGCATAACTAGCTAATCTAGTTTACTGTTTGTAGGGATTTGACAATCTCTACTTCGTTGCTATGGTAAACCCCTACAATGGTATATCTATTATTAATTTCGGAACTGAACTTGTGAACGTCAATAAGTTGTCAACATTAACACAACATCAGATGTTTTGGAAAATCGCGACAACTACGTTGTCAGTCTGACAGTTGTGGCATAAGTCAAATTAAACAAATAACGCAATGAGGGTTAACGCGCTTGAATTCACCACGAGAGGTGCTAGTGTACGGAAAGGTCAATGTCACTGAAAGTTTATGAATGATTTTTGAATTCATCCACGTTTTTTAATTTGTATAGTGTGAAACTGACTTTTACGTGAATTGTAGTACCATTTCCAGTATTTAATTAACGAATTTGTTTGTTAAACGTAGTACAGTATAGGAATAGGAAGGCTTATTAATTAATTACGAAGGAAAAAATACACAGAGTAAAATTGTATTCACAACAACCCAAGTTCAAATATCCAATAAAACCCGTTTCGCGATAACTATCATGTTTTCAAAAGTTGGTAAATTCTCCTTATTGTAATTATGGAACTACAAGCGTCATAACTTGTATGTTTTAAGGAAACACTGTATACAGTAATATAAAAACGATATAAAATATACACATATTCTTACATGCCCATAACATTATTGGAGGATCAAAACGTAATTTCGCTAATGCCTTGACTTTATTATTATTAAATCTTCTTCAGAATTCTGAACCATTTAATAAAAATCCACTTTTAGCTCTACTTTTAGAGACATCAGCGATCCGTAGCTTTAGATTTGAATAAAATTTATGTAATTCATCCAATGTTTTTTAAACAATATCTGTTGATATTAACCATTTTCTACATTTTCTAATAATGCAGAGATTTCAGTCTTCTGCTAGATCTTTTAAGCGTGTCTTTATCTACAAATATGTAGTAAATACGAAGGTTAAAAAGGTCTGTGAATATCGGTGCTAACTACGAAACCTATACCATCGTTTAGAACCCATTTAGCACCCTCTGATTATATAAAAAAAATAGAGATGGTAATTGTTTTAACAAAGTTATTAATAATTTTATATTTTTGATGCCAACTTCACCTAGCACCACAACCATCGGTGCTAATTGCGAAAGTTATACCATTATTTAGCACTCTCTGAATATGCAAAAAAAAACAGAGGTGCTAATTGTTTTAACAAAGTTATTTTTTAATTTTAGTGCCAACTTCACATCGGCACTACACTACACTACTGTGTTAATTATGAAATTTATACCATCATTTAGCACCCATTTAGCACCCTCTGAATATGCAAACCAAAACAGAGGTGCTAATTGTTTTAACAAAGTTATTAACAATTTTACAATTTTGCACTAAAACCATGCTAGATGCGAGAGATATCATTTAGCGCCCACTTAGCACTCTTTAAATATGAAAAAAAAACCGAAGTGCTAATTGTTTTACCAGTTATTAATACTATTTTTAATTTTAATGCCAATTTCACACCAGCTCTGCAACCATCGGTGCTAATTGGGAAACTTATACCATCATTTAGCACCCTCTATATATAAAAAAAACTGAGATGCTGATTGTTTTAACCAATGTATTAATAATTTTACAATTTTAGTGCCAACTTCACACCAGCAATATAACCATCGGTGCTAATTATACCATCATTTAGCACCTTCTAAATATGCAAAAAAAAACATAGGTGCTAATTTTATAATTTTATTGTCAACTTCACAGCAAAAACCCCAACCATCGATATTAATTGTGAAACACATACCATCATTTAATACCTTTTTTGCATATTCAGACGGTGCTAAATGAGTGTTAAATGATGATATAAGCTGCGATGGTTGTAATGCTGGTGTGAAGTTGGTATTAAAATTATAAAATTATAAGTTTGTTAAAACAATTAGCACATCTGGTTTTTTGTATCTTCAGAGGGTGCTACAAGAAGGTATACGTTTCGCAATTAGCACTTATGGTTATGGTGCCAAGTACACAGACCTAGATTAAACATTTGTTGAAGTGCATACCTATCTATATTTGACGCGATTACGAATACAGGGACAGGGACAGTGAACGATAGAAGAATTTGGTGAAAATATACAAGATCATTTTATTTGTGTGCTTAATCAGGTTTGACCAGTTGAGATTAATAGTTAAAATAATGTCTATATTAAGATATGTATATGGTTCTCTAATATAATCGTAAAGTAAAAAATTATACGAAACTATGATATTTCGTCAAGCCACAAATGAGTTGATAACAGAAAATTTTTATAATTTTTGGATAAGTGTATCATATTGTTATAATAAAACTGTATGTCTTATTTAAAACAAACATTATTCATTTCAGACAATACCTCGTCATTAACAAAATATCGAATAAACTAGATGAATAACAGTTTTAAAACCTGCCGGCTAGAGCGGATGATGCCTCTAAACATAATTAGGAGGACAGCGACCGGTAAACCTCATTTTTATGGTGGTCCGTGCCACAGTAAAGTGAGTTTACGCATCTTTCTCTACTTTGATGTGTTAAGACGGTCCCAGGCGAAGCGCATATTCAGTGAATAAGTGAATGTTCGGGTATTTACTTGAGCATTCGCTATACCTCCCACAGTAGTTCGGCTTCGGAAGCTTTTCGGGTACTTTTTGAACCCGCGTCCGGCGACGTTGTTTACATTTAGTATTTTCAATTTAATATCGATTTATTTGGTCAAAATAGGCAGTGAATACCTTCCCTGCATTGGTGTAGTACTACTGAATTAAAACCGCGGAAAACCCTTCGCGAACACAAGCGAATCATGTGGGAGCTTTGCCGAAGGCATACGGATTGGGGTTCATATTCCTTTGCTTCGTCAATGTATCGACAACAGATAACGAACATTCGGCGAAGTTGGTCCCCCACAAACTACATGAGGGATCCCGAATACCGATGTTCACAGAATATACGCATTGTCTAGGACACCATTAGATACCCTCAGCTGTGAGGTTTTTGCAAGATAGCCTTTATTAAATTGTTGACAAATTAACCGGTGTTTTGTTTATAAGTTTGTATTTTATAACAAATAAATTATTATTCTGGATGGTTTTCTATTGCCATTGTGAATATATACATGAAATTTTGTCCGTATTTACTTATACAGGATACCAGGCATAATATCACAACTTGTGATAGTTTAAAAAATCTTCTGTGCAGTTGATATTGCACCATCCAGTTTACAACGCAAACCGCGTTAACTTGTTAGTCCACCGACCGGAAAGAACAAGTGAGACATTGCACCATGCATGTTGCATAGACGACTAGAATGCCGATTCCTCATGTCGATATAAAACTATAGAAATTTCAGCAGTAAAACAATTCACAAAATCCCACCTAGTTTCGCAGAAATATTCATATAAAGCGCATTTATCTACAGCGCTAAGGTCAAGATCTTTTTTTTTTTCAACAAGGCGATGAAAGGTCAAAAATCTATGTTTCCTGGCAAAAATTGTAACTAAACAGGAAAAACTGGGTAATCACTCAGTTAATCACTGAATCAGTGTTTTTTCTACTAAACTGACAATTCTGAGAAAAAAAATACGGAGGTGACTGTTTATTATTAACAACCCAAAAAAATAAATTCAATATAAAGCTAACATGTTCTTAATATCTTATTCAAAAATATAAAATTACTGGGCCTGGACTAATCATAGACCTCTTACCACTGCTTCAGCCATGCTAGGTGTCCAAAACTAGTGTGACTTGACTATACATATAGTACATGTATAGGTGACACCACATTTACTACTGTTTTTGTTGAAACAGAAAAATTCAAGGAGCTCTTACTAATACCAAAAGTAAGTTGTTTTTCTGCACAATTAAACGCTGGCAACCTGTTAAAAAGTTCATTCGTGGTTTCTGATTTATGAATGTTGAGGTTATTTTCTTCCATCCACATTGTTCTTGACTTTTTTACCTCAACCTATAATTATAATCATTAAACTGAAAGACAGATTTCTTAATTGGAGAACTTTCTCACAAAGATGTCCAGCAAATACAATCCTCTAGAAGTGCAAAGCTTTTCACTTTTTACCGTGGATTTGAAATAGTTCGATTTACTCTTACTCCTGATTTACAAATAAATATGGACAAGATCAAGGAATACTCTAAGACAAGAAAAGATTGTTTTTACTTAAAAGCTGATAAGGGCAATAAGACTGTTATCTTAGATAAAGAGAACTATCATGAAACGGTAGACAATTGATTAGTAACAATCCTTATAAAAAACTTTCTAGAAAACCACTGCCAAAAATAATTACTGAAGTAAGAAATGTACTTAACTCCTGCAACAACCTTATTACTCCAGCTTTAAATAGGAGGTTTCATGCACCTAACCCAAGTGTACCTAGATTGTACAGCTTTCCTAAGATACATAAACCAGGATAGTCGGTGCGTTCTATTGTTTTAGCAATTGAATCGCAGGCTTACCATCTACCAAAATGGTTAACAGAGGAGTTCAAAAGTTTCCCTATTGCACCACCAAGTATCTCTGTGATTTATTCTAACGATTTCATTAAAAAAAGTGAAAACTATTCAATTGCAAGATGATGATTTTGATCTTCTTTGACATTTGTTCATTGTATTCCGATACCACAGACCTTGGACTATCTTAAGGATCTACTCGAATGAAACAATCTCAGTCAAGGTGTAATAGAATATCTTCAATTCACCAAACTTTGCATGAAACACAATTTCTTTTGATTCACTGCCAGTCTCTTCATAAACCGATTTGAAACAGAAGCAAAAAAATTCACATATGAAATTGAAAATTCTGGACAACTACCATTTTTAGATGTAATAATAATTAGAAGTAGTGAAAACAAGATATATCCCTAAGGAATCTTAGCACTGTGCTCATCACAAAATGGCGAGTTTTAATTTTCTAGTTCATCGTCTATTAAGCTTCCCTCTCAATAACGAGATGTTCGAAAAAGAAAAGGCATTGATTACAGATATGGCCGTGAGTAATGGATATTCTGTAAGTTTAATTGATAAAATAATTAGAAGACGTAAATTTAAAGAAACACTTCCTCGACCTTTCCAAATTAATGAGAAAATCCGAAATTTGTATCGATTCCATTCGATCCTCGATTCACTGTGGTATTGGTAAGATTTTAAATGATATAGTTATGACAGTGGTTTATTTATTGGGAAATAAACTACAACAACTTTTAGGCAATCCAGACGACAAAACTGAAATAAACGGAAAAGTCGGGGATTTACAAAATTAGCTGCAAATACTATAATCAAAATTATGTAGGACAAACTAAACGATCAAATCAAACTAGATTCAAAGAGCATATGGCTCATCTCAAATACGGTAGAACAGATAAGTCTAGTGTTGCCCAACATGCGTTTGAGAACAACCATAAAATAGATATTAGCAATTTAACATTGATTAAGAATGTAACAAATACCAGACATCTGGAAGCATTTGAAAGCTTGGAAATCACAAAGTATAAAAATAGTATGAATAGTGACATAGGGCCAATCCCAAATAGCCCTCTCTATTGACTAGTGGGTCACGGTTCACCGAACCGTGACAATAGTTTAGGAATAAATAGGCTACATTGTTAGCATAAGGTTAGTTTTAATCATCTCTAGATAATGCCAACTTGGTTGGCGAAATGCGCGTCGAGTGCAGTATATGGTGTTTTGTTGTTTTGTGGAAAACTACGTCAGTGTTGACAAGAAAATTTGCTAGAATTGGGTGTTTCACATTTAATCGTATGGTGAATTTTTTCATAGTCGCCTCTGTGTGCAGAGGCACAGATAAGGTACAGGTAATGCCATGCCACGAGAATTTATACAATAATAACAAGTAATTAAGCATATGCACACACTAATATTATCTAACATACGCAGGCACCGCAGAAACAGCAACATCGGCTCTTAGAAATTTTTTTATGAAAATCATTGAAGTTCATCCGACTGAAGTGTTTTCCTTTGGGCCACATTGGGCCAAACTTCTAGAAAATAGCCAAACTTAGAGGAGGATGAGATATCTGCATTGCTTGGTAAAAGTTCCAATGGAAGCATACCGCGAAATGTGGTTCGTACAAGATGGAGGGAGCTCCATCACATATTTGCCTCACTGGTCACTGCTCAAGTTTGATGACAATAACTGTTTCCACAATTGGGGCCACATTCGCATTCTTTGCTAATACCTTTCATTAAATTAGATTTTCTGAAGAAATCTCAAGTTCTTGTGTACAGACAGGGTGGTGTAATAAGTGCGTCCGACTTCGATATGTCGAGTTCTATGATAGCTAGAAACTTGATTCAAAAACATAAATAAACTAGACAAAAAAAGTCTACAAGCGGAAATTATTTTCGAATATACAGGGTGAGCCAAGACTATTCTAGAGGCTCAACTAACATTTTTTTAAAAGGAATGCCATGTATATCAGAACATTTTTTGTCACCTCTTTGTGGCCGCCTTCCACTCCTATATTATTATTGACTCTCTCCTTGGATGTACGATTTATTTTGTTGAAATTATGCCATTTACACGTGTATATCAAAAAAAAATCACTACAATCACAATTATCGATTTTAAGAAAAAATATGTTAGTACCAGTTATGAAACGTCTGTGTGATGACACTCAGCCATATTCATTTCCTAAAAGTATACAGGATGGCTAAAAATAATTTTTAAATTTACAACTATTTGAACTGAATTTTCTCAATTTGTTCAAATTAAACACCCTGTATATTTTTGGACGATGCGATGTGATGTAGAATTGAAAAACGAAAATTTTTTGTACGTACATCCCTATGGCTATTTGTAACCACTTTTGAGTTATTGAACAATAACTGCAAAATGATTTTATGGTTTCTATGTTTTTCTTAATTTTTTGTTCTTTCTACCATTAAAAGTTTAACATAATAAAAATGTTAACGTTACGTTATGTTTGTATTTTTCATGGTGTCCATGGCGACTTTAAATCCCTCAGGGAATAAACGCTCGTTTTACACCCTATTTTGGGGCAGTAAAGTACTGTTTTATTCTGGTACGTACAAAAAAAATTAATAATGTTTTAAGACAGAAAAATTCTGTACTTTTCTAAAGTGATTATGGTTAATGGTAATCGTTTAGGGTTTTCTTAAAAGTTTTTTTATGCTGGTATTTTCAAGACAAGTCAAAGTTTGAGAGTCCTTTCAAAACCAGTCTCGATCGTCAATTTCAGTAATTAAAAGATTTTCAAGTGTTTTTTTTAATAATCGCAATACCCTGTGACTAATTAATTATATCTATTATAATTTATAAAATTTAATCATATTCATAACTATTCTAGATTATTTTACGATTTACTAATATAAATATTTAGATAAGAATGACAATATATAGAAATATGTAGAATCACTTGTTTTGCATTTTTTCAGCTTTTTTTGCTATTTTTTCGACCCAATTTTTTTATGAGTCTAAAAACTGACAAATATTAATATTCTTAATCACTATGAGAAGTCATTTTTTAATATTGGTTTGGATTCTGTCGATTGTTTTAAGTAAATTCTGGTAGTTTTTGAAAATGCCCTTATCTTTGGAAGATTCCGCTAGAACGGTTGCATTAATTGATGTTGGCTTTAACATCCGGGAAGTCACTGAAAGATTGCGTTTTCCTCGAACCAGTGTCCACAGGGAAGTTATTCGCTTTCGAGAAACAAGCGAATACCGCAGAAGGCCCAGGTCTGGAAGAAAAAAAAACTCCTCACGTTGTTCGATTCAGCGTAATTTCTATACTGCGAGATCTACATATGACTGTCGTTCAAGTAAGGAATAGACTTTAAGAAGTGTGCCGTCAGCGATGGAACTGTTAGGAGAAGACTAGTTGAAGCAAATTTATCTGCTAGAAGACCAGCAACAGACCCCGAGCTTCTCCGGAATCATCGTGTGACCAAGCTCATTTCAGACGCGAACATCTCAATTGAAATATCGGGAAGTGGAGCAATGTTCTTTTCTATAATGAGTCCCAATTTGCCCTGAGGTCTCCAGATGGACGAGAGTGTAAAGAGGCGAGGAGAGACATACGTGCAATGTAACTTTAGTGAGAAAGTGAGCTTGGTGGTGGGTCTGTAATGGTGTGGTCTGGCATATCTTACGTGGCTCGCACAGAGTTTGTGTTCGTAGATGGAGGTGCTTTAACAACTAGAAGGTACATTAATGACATTTTGAAAGAGAATGTGGTGGTTTTTGCGGGGTTTATTGGTAAGCAATTTTTTTAATGCACGATAATGCTCGTCTGCACGTGGCCAGAATTGTTAGAAACTACCTCCATGACGTCGGTATTGAAGCCCTTGACTGGCCAGCACGTAGTCTTGACCTAAATCCCATAGAACACGTATGGGATATGTTGGGATAACAGATTAGGCAACATCGTGAACAGTTGTTAACACTGCAGCAACTTATAGATGCACTATAGGAAGAGTAGAAAAAGATTCTTCAAGAAATCAGTCGTCCGGTAGTTAAAGGCATGCAACGTAGACTTGAAAGTGTAATCCAAGTTAAGGGAGGTAATACTCATTATTAAATAAAGAAATTTCATTTTATAATCGCCTATTCTTTGTTTATGTCATATATCCAAATTATTGTCGAACACCTTTTATCCTAAAAATTGAGGTTGTCCTAGAAGGATAACTAAATAACTATGTTTTTAAGCGAAAATGTTTAAAAAATACACCAGGAAACAATTTCATACATTTTATTTACACTAAGAAACATTAAAAATATAACAATTTTTTTGCAGCCCACTTTTTGTGCCGGTCAGTGTATTTTCGTTTCGTTATTTTATAATGTATAATTTATTTCAAACTTATTTGCAACATAAAAAGCGTCGGCTTCTTTAACGGCTGTAAAGGGATCAAAGATACCGACATTTTGTGTGTTACAAATAAGTTTGAAATAACCTGTAATGTTAATGTAATATGTATATTACTGTAATATTACATTATAAGACAGTTATATAAGGTTTAACATGCGAGCATGGAAGGTAGCTGAACGAGCGATGAGGAGACTAGGTATACGTGTAGGTGGTGCATACCGTACCATCTCGACAGAGGCAATCCAGGTCATAACAGGAATCAAGCCAATTGAAATCATGGTCCAGGAACACAGTAGGATATATGAGGTAGGAAGAGAAAGCAACAAACAAATCCAGGAAGAATCAAACCAGGAGTGTCAAAGACGCTGGGAACTGGATACAGACAAAGCGAGATGGACAAAGAGACTCATTCGAAATATAGAGGCATGGTGCCAAAGGAGACATGGAGAAATAGAATACTACCTAACACAATTCCTGGGAGGGCATGGGTGTTTTAACGCCTACCTGAAAAGATTTGGACTTAAAAATACAGATAAATGCTGGTACTGTGGAGATGTAGACACTTCAGAGCATACATTTTTCGCATGCAAAGAATGGGCGGGCTATAGAGAGGCAATGCACGAAGGCATTGGAGAAACTGTAACGGTGGACAATATTATCAATCTAATGATATCAAAAGAGAGTAATTGGCAGGTAATACATGGGTATATTAAGACAGTGTTAAAGGAAAAAGAAACATACGAAAGGAACATAGAGAAAGAAGAAAGGAGAAGAAATGGAATGTAAAGAAGAAAATGGAAATACCAATCCGATATGATGTAATGCTACGCAGTTCCACATCGGAGATGGCAAATGGAGGAGGGGTTTTAGTTGGTAGGTCCTCCGCGAGAGAGGGAATCCAACACCCCCTGAAACACGTGTTACAGGAGTCTATGAAGATTTCCCCTCCTCCACGAAAAAAAAAAAAGTTATCCATGTGAGCGTATTAAACCCAATAATGGTCGAATATTGTACAACGTTTTATGTTCTTCTTGAAGCTCTTTTCATCCAAAAGAGAGAATAAACTACTAAATTTTGTTAATTCTTGACGATTATTGGTAAAGGCGAAAATCTAGTTGCATTTTTTGAAAGCAACTGTGTTTTCATAGCAACGAGTAACAAGTGTTATTAACATCAATGAGGTATTAATTCCAATTGTACAATTAATGTTTATTTACCTGATAAAAATTAGTTTCTGTTCAATATATGTATTTTGTGGTGTTCCCTGTTAATGAAATAAAGGTAATTGTTAAAATTTCGTCTTTTAAATGATAGCTGTGTGTTTTATATGAAACGGTATTGGTGGTGATTGT
This sequence comes from Rhamnusium bicolor, assembly GCA_029963845.1. Classification (NCBI taxonomy): domain Eukaryota; kingdom Metazoa; phylum Arthropoda; class Insecta; order Coleoptera; family Cerambycidae; genus Rhamnusium; species Rhamnusium bicolor. The sequence goes on along the minus strand of JANEYF010000188.1, from coordinate 758,711 downwards.
TGAAATAATAGATGTATCGGTAAAAATCATAATATATCGGTAAAGTTTTTACCAGTCAAGCCTGTTATTAACATATTGACCAATAAAGGGTTAAACAGTATTTGCAGTTCAGGATCACGTAAGATAATCTTTATACCTCTCAAGCAAATATTTTTTAACGAAGAAAGATACTATTTTGTCGTTGCCAGGTACATACATAATGTACACTTGTACTCCACTAAAAATCGCCACTGAAAATTTTTTTGTGTTTGTTTTTTCTCTCATATAATTGGCTGCAAACACATATTTTCAAGAATTAGCAGTTCTTGCGATATCAACTTTAGTAATTTAATGATACGGTTGACAATTCCCTCGGTAAGTTAAAGAGGGGAATTTCAATAGTTGTGTAGTCGTTAGAGGACGAAGGATTCTTGGAACAATCAGCGGATAACAAAAGCGGCCGACAAATGAGGAAACTATGAAATTGTTTAAGTTTAAATAGTTGTATCAAGGGTAGCAAGCGTTCAATTAAAGTTTAAAGTATTTAATTTAAATTTTGGCTACGTCCCGAGGAATTTTGATATTTTAGTACATAAACGAAGTATTGCAGAATATACACATATACTGGGTGAGTCTTAAATGCGTAGTTATATTTAAACCACCAATTCTTGAAATCTGTAGAAACACATTGAAACTTTTTTTTAAATTCCCATTTATAATTTTGTTTCTGATTTTCAAAAAAAATACAATAAAATGTTTTGGAACTACTTGCTACTTGAAATAGTCTCTACTGTATCTACTAGTGGTTTATTGGTTTTAAGCAGTGTTGTCGCACTGAGTGCAGTTCGATTTCTTGAACTACATTTTATTAACAGAGTAAAATGTTTGAGTCATTTTTAACTAATGAACCTGATTTTCATTTTGACTTCAATACAGCACAAAAAAATTAACAGCTACTTTAAATTTCATGGCGAAAGCGTAAACATTTCGTACTGATGATTGACGCGTTCAGTCGCCTTTAATAGCTACAAATAAGCACTGCAATGTTTTCAGGAAAGCATTCGTTGACCTGTGTTTATATGAGCTTTTTAAATTCTATTGGTCTGCTAATTCCTTCAAATTTGTAAAAACTGAAGTGGAACACCCTGTATATTTCGCTTTCTAGTTTATGTAATTACATACATTTCATTGCATCTATGCAAAAACGTATTTTAATTTACAAAAAGAAAAAATAACATAAATGAAAACCTGACATATCGCAGTATAATCGGCTAAGAGCTCCCTTATTTACTTTCCCTCAAGAATAAAAACATGTTTTATATTGGACACTCATTTTTCCAACTTCAAAACAGCATAATATAATAAAAACACCGTATGAGTCCAATAAAATTAAGTGCACACGCCGTGCTTGCTACATATTCCAAATTGATCAATAAGCATTACTTGGTGTTGGTCCAAGTTAGGATACAGCATCAGTTCATCTACCGTAATGGAACAGGGGCCGCCCAAATTGCCTTTTACCAGTGGCGGAATCTACAATGATAGGCCTACGCTGTAAATAACACAAGATTTCAGACGCTTAGTATGTGTTAAAAAATGTACATGCATCATATTGAAACATTATTTACTATTGTGTTGACTTCTAATTATTATTTGTCACTGAATTTAATATACTTAAGTCGATCAAAACCGAACATCAATATTAGAATAATGCAGGCTTCGGTCTTTTCTTCCAATGTAGTTCTATTTACCCTCGAAAAAACTTCCCCTCACAAACACATTTATCTATTCAATGCCAATTTTAGTATCAAAGAAGATTTTTCAAGTTCTCTAAGATACCGAACCTTCAAGATCATTTAAATAAGAAATCGATCTTGCTTATTGCTAAATGAGAAAAACTAGTACATGACATTTTTTAAAAATCAAGATTTTTAAATGGATACAGGTTTTAAGGCCCTAGTTTTTTTTTTTAATGGATACAGTGACCTTTAGAAATCGAGTAACAAAGTAACCAAACTAATACAAGATCCGTGTAATATCGAACTGTACAGCTTAATATTGGATAGAAAGCTACGTGTATAGAACAGAGGGTAAAAGTTAGTTTACAAAATAGTAATAAATAGTAATAAATATAGTTTAAAACAAACTAAAAAGTTAAAAATAAATATAGTTTAAAAAAACTAAAAAACACGCTTTTAAAGCACATCAAACTAAAAAGTGAAAAATAATTATTAATATAAACTGAAAATAATAATGAACGAAAAATACTAGTATTATTGTGAAAAAAGCGTGGGGTGCTTTGTGCAATATTTTTCGTATATCGAGCACCCCACGCTTTTTTCACAATAATACTAGTATTTTTCGTTCATTATTATTTTCAGTTTATATTAATAATTATTTTTCACTTTTTTAGTTTGATGTGCTTTAAAAGCGTGTTTTTTAGTTTTTTTAAACTATATTTATTTTTAACTTTTTAGTTTGATGTGCTATGAAAGCGTGTTTTTTAGTTGTTTTAAACTATATTTATATTGCTTATTGATGCTGATATTATAACATATTACGATCCAACAGATATTTCTGAAAAAAAAAAAAAATTTTATTTCAGCCGTGAGGTTCGAACTCACGCCGGAGGAGTCTGTCGTTTCGCGTCGACTGCCTTAACCCACTCGACCACCGGGCTAATTAACAATTATGGAATCTACTGACATATTAAGCCTTTGCTTTCACGCAGGGATACGTGAGGAAAGGATTGGCGATCCTGATCAGGATAATGATATAAACTTATCAAATTATTGTATTGTTACCGGTTCTTAATAAGTGTACAAAGTTTCAATTAAATCTGTCCGTTTAAAGTGGGTAAAAATCGAGTCCAAAGAGTCGGTTACAAACAAACAAGCAAACAAACAAACAAGCAAACATACAAGTGAAGCTAATAAAAGCGTGTTAAAAACTAAAAAACACACTTTTAAAGCACATCAAAAGTGAAAAATAATTATTAATATAAACTGAAAACAATAATGAACGAAAAATACTAGTATTATTGTGAAAAAAGCGTGGGGCGCTTTGTGCCATATTTTTCGTATATCGAGCAACCCACGCTTTTTTTCACAATAATACTAGTATTTTTCGTTCATTATTGTTTTCAGTTTATATTAATAATTATTTTTCACTTTTTAGTTTGATGTGCTTTAAAAGCGTGTTTTTTAGTTTTTTTAAACTATATTTATTTTTCACTTTTTAGTTTGATGTGCTATGAAAGCGTGTTTTTTAGTTTTTTTTAAACTATATTTATATTGCTTATTGTTGCTGATATTATAACACATTACGATCCAACAGATATTTCTGAAAAAAAATATATTTTTTTATTTCAGCCATGGGATTTGAACTCACGCCCGAGGAGTCCGTCGTATCGCGTCGACTGCCTTAAGCTACGGTTTCCTAGGACAGTGCGCGACGTAAGACATAAAGCAGGCGCAACCCCGCTGACAAACGTTTAGAGTACGTCGCGCATCGGCCTGGTTTGCTAGAAAGCCAGTTTCGGTCTATTGTTCACGCAAAATGGCGCGTCTGGACGAAATAGTGGTAATGTTTTTGTTAGAAGAGGAAGCCGACGAGAAAGAGTTATTACTAATGCACAATCTTAAAAGAAAATCTGAGAGTGAACTATTTCCTTCTAGAAAATCTGAAGGCGCTTACAGTATGCTAGTAGAAAAGAGATTATTCGGAGATAACCTAAAATTTTAACAATATTTCAGACTTAGCCTGGAATTATTTCAAATCGTGCTATCTTTTATAAGAAATTACATTACAAAAAAAAACGTATAACAGAAATTGTTCTCCTATTTTTGACCACAGCGTCTTTGTAACTGCGCATTTTGCAATTATATATGGGTGGATGTTGTTTAACCAAGTCAATTAAAAAGTTCGTCTTCCTGGAGAGAGAATTTTTGACTCATTTTCGTCGCCAGAAAAGTAAAAAATTGTATAAAATAAAGGTTTTTATTTTTTAAATTCTTCTACCATCAGCACAAACTATAATCCGCTCAGCTCCGAGTTCCGCTGAAATCTAACATGAGTAGGTTACGACGTAAATCCAAACCGACAACGCCATGCGCAATGTGTACGTAGAATAAAGCGCACTCTAGGAATCCGCTTCAATTGCATTGAATACATTAGATTCGGACGTATGTCGACGTCGGTCAATTTTACGTCGCGCACTGTCCTAGGAAACCGTAGCTTTAGCCCGCTCGACCACCGCGACCTAGCTGACAATCGCGGAATGTACTTACAATATTAAGCCTCTTGCTCTCACGCAGCAGACACGTGAGGAAAGGACTGGCGATCCTGATCAGGATAATGATATAAACTTATCAAATTATTGTATTGTTACCAGTTCTTCGTAAGTGTACAAAGTTTCAATTAAATCTGTCCGTTTAAAGTGGGTCAAAATCGAGTCCAAAGAGTCGGTTACAAACAAACAAACTCACAAACATACAGGTGAAGCTAATAAAAGCGTGTTAAAAATAATTTCTAAATAGACACCAAAGTTGAAATCCTCTCAATTTATGTAATTGAAGATTAAATAATTTTGCCAACCCACACTTCGCAATTACGGCTTAATCACTTCTCTTAGCATAATACAAATTTATAAATCATTAAGAAGTATGTGTTGGCAAATTTATCTATTCTTCAATTAAATAATTAAGAGGATTTCAACTTTGATACCTATTTGGGTATTATTTCTAGTATTTACTAATATTTTGTAAATTTATAATTAATAGTGCTATGTAATATATTTTTTTGGTACCAATAATACAAAAAAAATATATGTTGAAAATATAAGCATTTCCACTTTCATCTCAGATCAATGAAAACACCTCATTGTCCACAAAACTGCACACGTCGATCGTTGTCATCTTCACAAGACTTACTTTAGAGCCAAACCACACGAGCGTTAATTCAACGCACGTTCGACGCGCGTTGAAATTTCGCGTTGTAGAAATACATTGAAATATATTGTGCCATCCACACGCACAACGCGCGTCATATTAAACGCGCGTTAAAAAATGACAACGTTTGGTATCTCCACAACGCGCGTTGTACAAATACGTTGTATTATATGTGAGCATACACACGATATTAATTTAACGCGCGTTTCAGTTCGAAGACACGTTGCTAGTTAAGTTATAACCTATTTAAAGTACGAATTATTCCGTCTTTAATTTTGGTAAAAAGTTTAACAAATGTTGCAATTGACATACGAAAATAATTAAAAAAATTTATGGGATCTTCTCGAAGTCTAGGAAAAGACGCTCCCTCGCTATATCGTATTTCATTAATAGGATGTATCCATCATTTTCGGTTTCTAACTCTTCTTTTTCTTACTATTTTTACACTTAAATAAACAAACAAAACAAGCTCTATATCATCCATGGCTGAATTAACAATGATAGCGCGCGCTTAATGCCTATTCACCTATCTCGTGTGGATGGGCAGGCAACGCGCGTTACTTTAGCGCGTGGAACGAGCGTTGAATTAACGCCCGTGTGTTTTCGCTCTTATACGGATGATATTTTTCTATGTATAATACATTCCATACTTTCTCATATAACTCATATTCGTATCAAATTCGCTCTGAACTGTGGGGTTTCTCTTGTAAAGTTAAAATAACATTAAGTTGCCTATTTTCTTCAATTTTTGGACGACCAGTTTTTTGGAGATCTCGCACATGTCCTTCTCTGATATTTTTTCAACTTTACTCACAGTGGATTGATTGAGAGGTGTTTACTCAGGATATTTATTATTAAACAAATTGTATACTTCGAGTCTGATGGTCAAAATCAATCATTATTAAAATTTTAATTCTTTGAATTTCATTAAACGCATAGTAATAAAAAAGAAAACAACTGTACTTGTATACAAAATTTTACAACTGTATTTAATAATCATTTCCTTTTGCCTAATATTGCTAATTTCAATTTTAAAGAAAAAAAACTAAAAACCGTAAAAATAGATATAAAATCAGCAAACAATTTCAATGAAGGCTACAGCGCTTGAATTCAGCACGAGAGGCGCTAGTGTAAGGTAAGGTACAGAAACTTCAAATGTCACTGAACGTTCATGTCTATTATGGCTTTTTAACGTGGGTGGGTTTTTAATGATTTTTAGAAAAATTGTGATATTTCTGATGAAATATGGGAGATATAAGGTAGCGGTCGATGAATGTAAGTGCTTTAAAAGCAGAGCAAAAAAAAGTAATAATTACTTGCTCAGTAGGGAAACTATTGTACGTATCAGAGGTGTCTTATGTCATTAAGGTTAGGTTATATCAAGCATGAGCATGATGAAAACAACGAATATGCAGGATTATTACTTACGATTTTTTTCCTTTGGTAATGCACAATTACACATACTGTATACTGTAAGAAAGCAAAAATATGTCATTGTTAGCCTATAGCCACTTATGGTTTTATTTGAAAACGTATGTTTATGTCATAATCTCAAAACTATAAAAGCTACTAGAAATGTGTTAAAGCCGGCCGAATGAGTATGAAAAAATTAATAAAACTCGCATGACAATTTTTTATTCTATATTTTCAAATAAAAAAAGATGATACGTAATTTACTTGTGCTAAAAACAGTTTACCCTCATAGTTCAAATATAAATCACTTTCGTCAAAATTAGTTTATGTCAAAAATGATCTTCAGAATCCGTTGTCACTTTTTTCTATGGTAGTTTCCAAGAAGCCCATCGATTTTGTCTCACCTTGGAAATAAATAAAAATACGGAAGTTCCGTTTTATGTAAATCCAGCCGAACATTCTTGGACACCCTGTATAAGTCCCTTGAGAGACCGTATTTCAGTTCACAATGTGGACAATTAATGATTATTTGTTGGAACCAGTTCTCTTTTAATGAAATACTTGTATTCTAATTTCCTAATTACCGACATCCAGGATACACCAAAAAGATTATTTGCCAAATTATAACCGGGGGACATTAAGTCACGGATGCATTTTTTAACAAAACGTATTAACTATCCACATTCTCAGAGAAACTTCTTAACCTTCTTGAAGAACCTTAAACCATAAACAAATATAAAAAGTGGTTTTATCAAGCTGACACAACATGAGACAAATATCATCTTTGATATGTAAAGGAAAAAGAACATAACATTGTAACAATGTCAGTCGATGCTGTGTTGCCGAACCGGTCTAATCTTCCGATAACTCTGAAAATTCATTAATATGGCGTTTTCATTGAGTGGCCAACATAAATCTCCAGCTTCTTTTATTACATGTTAACCAAAATCAAAAATAATTACCTTATTTTAGACGAAAGACGTAAAACGAAACTAAATAAAAAACGCTGTGGCTAAATTTCTTTTGAACGATATGACACTACATTGCCGTTCATACTACTCAACGATTGTAGCTTGGCACTTGGCCGTGCTGAGAGAGAGAAAGAGAAATATCACTACTCTGGGACAGAGACGAACTAGACCGGTTTACCGTGAAAGAGCGCAGTTTAGACCTCTGCGCATGCAAACTCAAGTGCCAGGCTAGAATCTTTGTCTAGTACGTATTAACGTCATTTGCTGACATGGTGGGCGACTTTTCTTTCCGTTGCCGTTAATTACATTTGACACTTCTGTTCCTAATTGTAGTTGATTTATGTACCTATTTTTTGTATGTTGTGGGAAGAAGTTAGTGCCACACGCCGGCTGCGTTTATGTATGAGGCGCCATTAAGACATAATTATTGTTAGAAATATATATAATATTTACTGAAATATATATTTTCCAGCGTTAAATATATGTATTGTTTTAAACCATTTATAACTATTTGCAAATACATATATTCCTATAAAAATATATGTAATCTTATTAAAAAAAAATTCATATTTTATCCACAAGACAGTCAAAATATAAATTTCACCTTTTGCCATCGTCTACTAGATGGCGCACTTAGTTCTACTACCGCGCATGAATTGTGGGGCGGGCTATAAAGTGTCTATATAAAATACGTATCTTTGAGAGGACAGTTATTTCGCATGAATTGTGAGGCAGATCGGAGTCTTTCCAGGGTGTAGACGCTTGTACTGTTTAACACAATAACATAGAATTATGAATAATTTTTACAGCTTGTTTAGAGACAGGTGGGCAGTTTACATAAAGGTAGAACTGATTAATCGGAAATTATCGATTATTTTTAATAATCGATTATTGACTGTCAAATTGTATAATCGCCCAGCCCTAGTCAAAACATAAATATGTTCATGCATATATGACACAATATCCCATCTTATGGTTATTTTGGCAAGTTCAGTAACATTAGTTAATGCTGAAAGTATTGGTGAATGTATCGCTAACACACACATGCATTTTTAACTGGAGATCACAAGGGTAAAAGTATATTACTAATATTAATGCACCCACTAAAACTTTTGCCACCTTCTAGCCGTAAATATTGGTTGTCATCCATGCTTATTAAGACGCAGCTGTCATTCAGCTTAGAATAATTTTTTTGTTTAATACTGTCATCTTTGTGATAAATATTTTTTTCTTACTGTAGTTTCCAATGAGACCTGAACTGCCCACTAAATCCTCTACACTACAAGGTAAGCCGCTGAAAGATATTAGTTTACAGTAAATAAATAAAATATTTAGTTTTAAGTAGTATATAAATTAATAACATATATTCCCTTGCACTGACTCTGTTTTTGGCGTCATGACTTGCCGATATCTAGTCAAAAATTTATATAAACTTATTTCTTAATAACAGTCAAACTAAATCTGGCCTATATAATTAGTTCTTGGGAGTTAGTTTTACATACATATGTATTTGTGTAAACAAAATTAAGTTAATACTCTACTAAATCATGCATTCCTCTTTATCTAATAAATGAAATTAAGCTTGGCAACACTGCACAAAATCGTCTGTGTAGTGTGTACTGATTTACTTATATAAATTTTAATGCGCGGGCGAGTTCCGCTGAACTTTATCGATGTTCACCGGATATTTGTCGATGGGTTGATGGTATGTATGTGTGGCGCGCAACCTTTGTCTTTGTCGTTCATATAATGGATGGTAGGAACAAATATTCAGTTTAAAAGTATATTACAAGATGTTTGCAGTTTTGAACGCTGATTAATGCGAGACACAACAAAAGCTTACTGGTATAATATGTACAATACTCAATCGGCTACCTACCGAGATGATCTCTTTCTGGCACTATTTTGTAGTTAAATCAAATCAAAAACAATTTATTAATAATTAAAGAACCAACTATATATATGGCCCTCGCCGGACACCCGGTTAAAAAAAGAGCATCTCGGAAGTTGGTGATTTTAAGCTAATGAGTATGGTACATGAAAGAACAAAAGCCTGCCCATTAATGTTTTGCAAAGGATTTTTAATAAATTTGAAATATAAAAGTTTTACAAACGCTCTGTGAATGATTTTTAATGAATTTCAAAATAAGGTCTGGAAATTAATGAACGATTGTTATGCTGAAGGCGTTGCAAAACCTCTTCACTTGCCATATTTGTATTAAGACATTTTAATTACAACACAAATTTGCATCATATTTAATTTAATTTAAGGCGGCGGTTCACTCTGATTTTTCCCATACAATTAATTCTGAGTTTAACTACACTAAATACATAACACTATAAAGGCAATAACTATAAAATAGTTAACAATTATTTAACCCTTTGAGAACTGGTTTTTGTTGTTCAATTCTAAAGACACGGAGTAATATTTGTGTTTGATTTTTCAAAAATATATAAAAGGTGTTTCAATAAGAGCGCAAGATTTGAATTGCGCGCCAGTTTGGCTGTCATGATGTCACAAGATCATAAAATGCCAGGTCGATAGAAGACACATGGCAATTAGTAAACATGGAGCATTACACGATGAAACAACGCGTTCTCATTATTATCAAAATAGTGAAAGTTTTATTGCCACAATTCGTAAAATGCGTCCAATTTTCGGTCGAAATAATGTTCCTCATTCATCTACTGTGAATAATCGAAAAATTCGAAATTACTGGGTCGGTTAGCGATGTGAAACATACGACACGAGATCGTAGAGGTTGTTCAGAACAAAACATCACGGCAGTTCGCGAGAGCGTGGCCGAGAGTCCAGCGACGTCGATTTCGTCATCGTGCACAGGAACTGGACGTTACAACAGCCACTCTTCAGCGTATTCTCACTAAAGATTTGCATCTCCATGCCTATACAGTTCAATTAACTCAACAACTTCTGCCAACAACGAAGAGAGTTTATCAGCTGGATCTTTGAACAACAAGAAGTTAATGCCGATTTTGCGGACAAAATCGTTGTCAGTAATGAGGTCTATTGTCACCTCGATGGCTTTGTTAATAGGCAAAACTACCGCATTTGGGGCTCAGAAAAACCACGAATGATTCATGAGAATGCAATGCATCCAAATCGTGTCACTGTTTGGTGTGCATTGTGGTCTGGAGGAATCATTGAGCCGTTTTCTTCAAAGACGAGGTAAGTAATGCAGTAACGGTGAATGGCGAACGTTATCGTGCTGTGATAACCCAGTTTTTTGTACCTCAATTGGAAGATATTACTCTCGACGACATGTGGTTTTAGCAGGACGGTGCCACTTGCTATACCACCCGTGAAACATTAACGGTCTTGCACGGGTCTTTTCCTGGTCGTGTTATCTCTCGATTTGGTGACCAGAATTGGCCGCCACACTCTTACGATTTAACACCTTTAGACTTGGCTGTGGGGTTATCTGAAGTCACAGGTTTATGCCAACAAGCCCGCGACCACCGAAGCATTGATCAAACAGTCCAGTGGTTTCATAGTGAAACCACATATTATTTCATTATGTTTTAGGTAAAATTCATTTTAAAACTATCAATACACATTTATTATTTACATATTTGTAATTTGCTGAAAAAACTATTTGTAAAATAAATAAGTCTGACTTTAAAAAAGGACCGAACCATTTGTAAAAATCTGTCGATAAATCTGTACAATAGACTGTTCTAGTTTGTTTTTAAACTCTGACTAATTTTTTGACGTAAAGTCACAAGAGTAGAGGTTTATTTTTCCAGTAAGATAACTATATTTCTTAGATAATGAAGAATTATTCAGGTGATAGCAAGTCCCAAAATAGAAGAAGAAACATTTAGAGAATGCCACAAATAACGTTCAGACAATATTTGAAAAATATATATATTACAAAACCAATTGTCCATATAGCGGTGTTTAAAAATTACACAGAATAAATTTAGGAGCTGACGAAGGTATGAACATGGATATGAAAATGTTATATTGTCCTGTTCTGTCTATATTGTCCACCTTTAATCATCTACAGATGATGCCAACTTGGATAGCGAAACCTGCGTTGAATGCAGTATATGGTGTTTCGTGGAAAGCCATAGCCGTGTAATACTGTTCTGAAACAGAACATTAAAGATGACTCTAAAAAAGGTTTTTATGGATAATTTTCCCCGGATGTGTGTGTATATTTTAATGGATATGCACCGGAAATTGCTGGAACACCCCAGAAATCAGGGGAAATCTACAGAAAACACTGAAATAACAGGCAATACGTATAATTCAACGTATATGATTCATAAGAGATTTATTTAAGAGTGAGTTTTCACCAAGTATAGAACTTAAATTTATAAATCGCTGTTAAAATTTGTCTGTTAGTAATATTAAAAAATGAAGACAAAAATGATTCATCCTAAATACCATATAGATGTAATATATAAATTACAGGCAATACTGATGCGTATTTTTTTTATTAATAGGATATAGGATTATTTAGTTTCATAAAATGACACTAAATAAAATATATGTTTGTTATTAATAAAAAAAAATGCATCTGTATTGCTTGTAATTTTGTATATTATATCCATATGGCATTTAAGATGAATTATTTATTTTCATTTCTTGTTGTCATCGATAGAAAAATTTTAACAACGATTTAAAGTTCTATGTTGGTAATCCTGGCGACGAGGGCATGCTAACGCAGTCTTAAGTGACCACAATACTATTTCCTAGAAATTCCGCAAAAACAAAAAGGATGCTTAAATCTTAGAGGTGTTTAAGAAGGAAATCTGTTGTGTAGACTATTAATGTACCATGACCTGCTTTAAAAAAAAATCTGAAATTTTATATATACACCCCCTATAGGATCATCTTTCATACTTTCATTTTTCACCTCCTACTCTCTCAGTATAAGGGTGAATTGGGGTTGTAGTTTCTTTAAGAACGTCATCACTTTCCAGCGTACGTTTCTTTTTGCATATATAAGCAATGCAAATTTCCATGAATTTTGGTTAAAAAAAACATTTTTGCATTTACGGACTATATTTAATTTTTATCGCATGATATTACTGTTGCCAACAATGCAGGTATTTATTACTTATATATACATATGTGGCTAAAAGAAGGCATCAAAAATCAAAAAATATACAGGGCGTTCCATAATTAAATATCTTCTTTTAAGGGGGTGATAGAACTAGAAAAAATAAGTTGATTTTTGTATATAAAAACATTTGCCTTAAATCAGTTCACACGGGAGTTATATGCCAATAAATTCTAAACCTCTTAAGTTGCAAAAATTAAATTTGGGCCATTTATTAATTTCATAACGTTACATATTCTGTCAAATTTGTATCTAAATATCATGATTTGTTAAGGTAGTTACAGGGGGGTGAGGGTGAATTTTCGCTCTATTTTTCCCCATTTTTTTTTATTTAAAATAAAGAAAAGTGCACAAAAACGTGCGCTTAATAAATTTCGATAGGAGCCAACGTTTTGAAGTTATTTGTATTTTAATATTGCAATACAGGATAGGATATGCAATAATGGAAGGTATCTATAAAAATAATTCCACAATATTTTCAACTATTGTTTTGTCGGGCAAGTTCAAATATCGCTTTACGCAATGAAGCATTTTTTGTAATAAAAATTGTGCCCGTTCGTACAAAAAATATTGTATGCACCTCGGGAGTAAGTGTGTTTTAGTCACTTGCATGAATGCCGGGAGAAAAACACTCACTTTACTCCCATGGTGCAAAAATAACTATTAAAAATCTATATTTTTATTTCTTTAATTTTATGTAATTTTGTAAATCATGGGAAGTTCCCGAAATTTCAGGGAAATCTTCGGAAACTAATATAAATCACAGAAAATCATCTACGAAATTATACGGAAAGCGGAATTCTGCTGTGCCAATATCCATATGGCTTGATGTCGGTCTCGGCTGCTAGGGCCTCTTCTGGTGCTCTTCTGACTTCGTCTTCTTTCTTTGCCAGCTTGTCACCTCGGGGGTAGTCATCGGTCTGTCAGGGACTGTGCGGATATTCTGTGACTTGAGATTGACTGCCAGTACACAAAGTGTCAATTAACAAATTGTCATCTGGATTATCGGACAAGGTGAAGAGAACTATGTAGCTCTAGGAGGTGAAGGCCTAAGTGCTTTCTTAGCACTTTCGTCCTTCACGGATCCAGGCGGAATTCTGCTGTACCCCTTTTTCAATAGAGATTAACCTATCGTTATTTCCTTTGAAAAAAAGTGCGCTCTAATAGCGGCCCCTTAATCTCAAAAATGGGTTTATTTTTTCTACCACGTAATAATTGTTCGCAAGAGAAAAAAAATGAAAAATTATTTTTCATTGATTGATTGATTGTCTTGAGTTGGGGAAACGTTAGGTATGTCGGTGCGACACCTAGGCCTTATACTGTGATATTTACTGAATACATAAAAAAGGTTAACAGAGCAAACGAGTCCTCATACAATTTTCTTTGTATTACTCAGTTTCAGTATACAATGGATAATAAAGAAAGTAAGTGGCAAGTATATAATTTAGAAGTTCGTTACTCAATATAACACTACCCGAAGTTTGATGTGGACACCAACTTTACCCAGTGTAAAATGAAAGCGACCAAACAAATAAACACGTGAATATACACAATCTTTGACAAATTTCAACTACGCTTTATTCAGTAAGAGTAGGGCACTGCAGACAAAACCTTTCGATTTTTATCTTTTCTTAAATACGCTCTACCAAAGAAAATTCTTAACAGGAAACCATTAAAATTCCGTATAATTAAAGTTGAAGGTTGGCTTTACAAAACTTCAAGACATTTTCGTTGCAGTACTTCTATATGAAGTTTAAAGACCTATAGTTAGACATAAAATAATTGTTAAACAATGGTTATACATAATTTCTTCTGGAAAATTTATGAACGTGTACAAATAATGCAATTTTGAATTTTCGTAAAAAACCTCCTACCTTTATATCTAAAAAATCTAATTTAGGAATATAAATTAATGTGTCTAGCATAACTCCCGCAATGAAAGGAAATTTTAAAGATTTTGGTAATACAAATGGATACAGAACGTGCAGGACACAACTTATATAGTGTCTAAAAAAAGTTCTCTACCAACTCTGGGGTTCCGCAAGAATCTGCTTTATGGTCTACTTTGTTTCTTCCTGGAAATGTATACATATGATTTATTGTAAGTGTTTTGCATATTTCCAACGTTACCTCTGTAACATAAACAAAACTTCAAGAGTCTACAAACCAGGTTAAAATATCTCAGTTGCGTTAAAACAAACAATCTAATAACATGTAAAACAAATACCTAATAATTAATAGTGTAAGTAAATTGTAATGTAAAATAACCATAACTATGTTTTTAAAATATTGTATTAATTGTAGTTCTCTGATGATGGTGTAATAAACCGAAACGTTAGAAAAAAATAATAAAATTAGTTATACCTGACCAAAATCCCCACAAAAAAACTATCAGATATTACTTGATATTAACGGTTAAGAAAAGAAAAATATCTATAATTCGATAAAAGAAATACTGGTGAAGACGTTGTGACCACATCATGCATAAGAATGTTCCGACATATCATACACGATTACCAGATATTATTCCAGTTGATTAAAAAACATTTGCACACTTTTACTTACTTTTAATTCACCCTATGTGTTGTTAATTAAATTATTCATACATTCAATTACGATTCTTAGAAAATAACTAGAACTACTTTAGAACTGCTATTTTATCTTTGTGGGCAGAGAAATACAATAATAACAGTTCTCTAAGAAGCAATTAAATTAAGTAGGTTTAAAGCATTTTACAGCATGAAACAGTATGATAGGAATGCATATTTGAAGAGCATTTACTGATTGTAGTCGCTGACGAATTATTTTCAGCCAGCTATGCTCCAGGTTAGCGCTGGTAAAGTGATTCGTGAGTCACTAATAAAAGCGTCCAGCTAAGAGGTGAAATTCATTGGTGCCGCTTTATTAGTGAAAGACAACAAACAGACGATACGCAGAGATATTCAACGCCTGACTTTCTAATAGGGAATATTCTCGGGAATATTACATGCAATACGATGCAAAGGAGTAGACATAAAATCACCATGAGTTAGTTATTCAAGATTTTTTTCATCTTATACCTCTACCGGCAAACATTTTGATAGAACATTTTATCAGTAGATATTGTTTTTCACTCAAGATCCCGGACTGTGCTTTCCAACTAAATTTATAGTCCAATGTGCAATGAATTTATGTTTTTATCAAAATAAGAGCTCAATATTGTAAAATTTATGTATAAAAGGTACAAAATGAAAAATAGATTAAAAACTATTTATAAAATGTTACCAATTTTGATATGTATCGAAATTGAAATAGAAATTTTTCTTTTTTTGGGACTAATATTGCCGCGTCCTTAATTTTCCTTTTTTTCTGTCCGCTTCTTTATCAAAATTTTTGCCGCGTCCTAGTTTATTCTATGTCCATTTTCAATTTCACTCTTTCTAATATAACTTTTATATGCAGAGGTTTATTTTTCCAGTAACATACTGGGTAACTAACTATATTTTTTTAGATAACGAAGACTTATTCATGTGGTAGTAAGTCCCAAAAAAGAAAAAGAAAAACCAAAAAAAGAAAAAGAAAAATTTAGAGAATGCCACAAATAACGTTCAGGCAATATTGAAATAGAAAATAAAGCAACTTTCTGATAGGAATTATAATAATTTAATAAATAATAAATAACAATCTAATTAATTAAAATGAATTAACGTTAAAAATCAGCTAAACACAACATACACAACAATAAATCGAGATTTTGATTGATTTATACGTTTTGAACCCTCCTGAATTCATTCTGACTATTTCCCGAATGATGTCTGTCGGTGCGTGCGCGTGCATGTGCGTGTACGTGTACGTGTGCGTGTGCGTGTGTGTATCCGCGATAACTCAAAAAATACTAATTAGAGACTTCCCAAATTTGGCAGTTAAGATTGTCAACAATATTTTAGGTGACACATTATATTTGATGAATGTGGTACCACCAGAAGAAACACAATGAATGAAAAAAAGAAAAAAGTACAATTTCAGGAAAAAAAATAATAAAAATTTTTATTGCATTTCTGGACGAATCTCGACGAATTATAATGAAAAAACATCATCATGTCTACTATAATAAAATATATTTTCCAGTTACTTAAATAAAGCTGAGGTAAACTTAAATTTTTTATACATTTGACCTCTTAAAATGGGGTTAGGATAAATTTAACACTTTGACATTTGAAATGTCTAATTTAGTTACAAAAATGTCAATGTCAATAAGAAGACCTTATTAAAATATATGATATTAATTATTATTGACACTATCGAAATTAATTATCAGCGTGATAATTAATTATTTAAAAATTTTTATGAAACATATCAAGATACGCTATTAAAATTTAATTGAGGTAAGTGAAGAATTAAATAGAATGATTTTTTTACATCAGGATCATATATACTGATACAAGAAAGTTATGTGCTTGCCACATCAGATATTTTAATTGATAATTACGATTCCTTTAGAAGATGATTAAGTAATATTTTTAACGCAATTAAATGTGTTAATTAATTAGGTGTACGAATATAGTAAACGGATGAAGCTTCAGATTCAGATTAGAAATGCCAACTCAATAAGCGATCTTTAGAAAAATCGATCTTTGGAGCTGAAAAAAATCGATTTTTAATCAGTTATTTTCATCTCGAAATTTTAACGAATCGATTCTTTCTTATCAAAAATCGGATCGGATTATCGACATGTAAATTTATTGTCAAAATGTTAAATTACGAAGGAATGGCGACTTTTGTTTTGATTTGGTTGGTAGCAGGTAAGCAAGCACAGCCAGACTGGTATTGTTTGTTGGTAATTTCATTTCGTTTCATACGTTATTTTGTCTTTGTTCCCTTTCCTCTCCCCCTCCTTTTCCTCTTTTTAAAATGGTTGGCTGTATTTGTGTAGATTTTGGATTTTGTCCTGGTAAAATACATGAAAAGAAAACAGAAGTACCGCCATGATTCGTAGAATTGTAATATAATAATTATATAATATAAGAATTAAACATTTACCATGTACTTTAATACATTATTTGAGGTTATGTTAGTAAAAAATTAAATTTATTATTAATAATTTTGTAAAAATGTTTATTTTAGTTTTTGGTTGAATTTAAACAGATTAATATTGTTATTACTAGTCTTACCTATTAAAGAATCGATTTTCTAAGGCACGATTATTTTGTTTCGATTTTTTACTGAATCGATCTTTTTAGGCAAAGGTCGATTCTTTTTACAAAAAATCGACATGCCTAATTCAGATAGAAACTACGTAGACACAAGAGACTGGGGGGGCCACAGTGAAGTTACTAGTCACAATGTGTTTACATCAGAAAAATGTATTCATACAATGAAGACGAAATTCTCTTGGATAATTTTATATGTAAAACAGAGGTCTGTGAACTTTACTCCACAATCATCAATGCCAATTGTGAAACCTGTACCATCCTTTAACACCCATTTGACATCATCCAAATATTTATAAAAAAACAGAGGTGCTAATTGTTTTAAATAAGTTATTAACAATTTCATAATTTTGGTGCCAACTTCACACTAGCAGTACAATCATCGGTGCTAATCGTGAAACGTATACCATCACTTAGCACCTATTTGGCGCTCTATGAATATGTAAAAAAACAAAGGTGCTTACTGTTCAAAGTTATAACCACTTTATAATTTTAGTGTCAACTTCACACCACCACTACCATAGGGGTTAATTATGAACTTATACCTTCATTGAGCACCGTCCAAATATGCAAAAAATCAGAGGTGCTAATTGTTTTAACAAAGTTATTAACAATTTTACAATATGAGTGCCACCTAAACACTAGCACTATAACCGTCGATGCTAATTGCGAAACGTATACCATCATTTAAGATCAATTTAGCACCCCAACAATGCTAATTGTGAGACTAATACCATACCATCATTTAATACCCTATCAGCCCTCTGTACGAACTTTACGTATATAACAGAAACTGGGATGATAATTATTAATACTGTCTTAAAGTATTTATCAAATTATTACTTTTAGTGATACCAGTTTGTCACTACCTAACTAACTGTGAAGATAAGTGTGCTAATTTTGAAATTTTAGGTATTATTTAGCACTCTATTGTCAGAAGAAATATCAAGAGATAAAATAAACCAAATGGAAATAGAAGCCGTACGGCAGTGTGGTAGATTTTTAAAATATTTATGAATTAATGAATATATTCAATAATTTCTTTGTATAGTGAAATTACAATCTTTCTTATTCGAAAATAAAATAGAAAAATGCAAATTTTAAATTACTAATCAAAAAATAATAATAACAAAATGGGAAAGCAACATTAATTTTTAACCAACTAGCCCAGTCGGTGGAGTCGAATACTCATATATAGTCAACGAAACCTATATTGTGACGGGAGGTGCGGAGCAAGACGCGACATGTGGGCGCGAAATGTATAACACATGACATCTTCCGTCTTTTACACCGCATACGTTAAAGCGAGAACGGATATTGTTGTTTTTGCTGGCACGCGACCGAGAAGGAGTTTCACTTACATTTTGTGATACTCCAGAGCTGCACTTAATTTTGTTACCGAATCATTCTGGCAGTGCTGATATATTGTAAGTATAATATTGTAAGATAAATAATAATTATTTATGATAAAGGAAACAGAAAAATTCTCATAAAATTCCTTTATTAATGTGACCGGTTTCGTGAACAAATTAATTACTTCACATCATCAGACACAGGACTACAATAGAAAATGTGTGGTGGTTACATACATACATTTATCTCTAAATAATTACAATCAGGAACTTTCGGTTATTAAACAAATAGCAGCTACTCATAACTATAACACTACTCTAATTGATACCTTACTAACAAAAAAGATTAAATAAATATGTCCAAAATACAGTGTACATAAATACATACAAAGAAGTTCCACCTGAAATTCCATACCGTTCTCTTACGTTCATAGGCCCTGTTTCATATAAAATTTCTAACTGCTTTAAAAATATTTTTCACATCTCCTTTAAATCAACTAACTCTATAGAAAAGTTGTTTGTCAATGGTAAAGATCAAATAGATCCACTAGATAGATGTGGGGTTTATAAACTTTCGTGTAACACATGCAACGGCACATATATTGGTTGCACATATAGAAATTTTAAAACACGGTTAAAAGAACACGTCCGGTGTATTAGCTCTACCTCAGGTTTTTCCCATTTTGCCAAACATCTTGCATATAGCAACCATACATTTGATAATACTCTTAAAATATTACATTTAGGTAAAAGAGGAAATTTGATTAATAACCTTGAAAGTTTAGAAATCCTGAAAGATTCAAGAGATCCCAACACATTATCTCTGAACTCACAGATTCAATTTCAATCTTCATTGACTTTCTCTGTGGTTATCTAATTTATTTTATATTATTGTAATTTTTCTACTGAAATCTGTTCCACGTGCTCGACATTATAACCTCAATTTCTTAGAAGTTAATTTTTCCACCGCGTTCAAATATAATTTCACCGCTATCACCATCTGCAGTTGAAATATAATTAACTCCACTATTGTGAAAAAAGAAACCTGGTGCACACATAGTTTTCTAACTTAATTTTAATTTTATTGTACGTTAGTTCTCAGAGAGTCCGTTAGAGGGCACTATTTTTAATCTATTTTCTTTTAAAAAAATTTTTATCCCTTATTAGATTTTAACTATTGTAGTATATGTATGTGTTTAAAAGAAGCACGTTAAATTTTAGAAATTTTATTAAAAAAAGTTAATTAGATACTAACAAAATTCATATCTTACATTTACTTATAATTTGACATGTTGCAAAACTATTTTTATTCTAATTTGACTACCTTGGTTTTATATTTATAAAAATGTAAGTATTATATAAAAAATTAATTTCCTTTTTACACATTTCAATTATTTAAATTTTACATTTTCTATATTATAATTTAAACTAACGTAATCCTGATTAATTTAAATAATTTCAATCTTTCTGGTACAAATTTTACCAAACATTTTTTATTAACAAGTTTTTACTAATTTTAAAAAATATTGAAATAATTGTCTTCTGTATTCTTGTTTTTAAGTTTTACTAACTTATTAACATTTATTTATGTATGTATGTAACCACCACACATTTTCTATTGTAGTCCTGTGTCTGATGATGTGAAGTAATTAATTTGTTCACGAAACCGGTCACATTAATAAAGGAATTTTATGACAATTTTTCTGTTTCCTTTATCATGAATAATTACTCATATGGGATCAACCTATCTACGTTAATAATTATTTAATATCTGTTTATTTGCTGGCGTTTTTGAAAATTGTGTAATAGTGTAATAAGAGTAATAATTATTTTACATCTTTTATATTTGCTGGTATGTTTTTGAAAATAATTTAAGAAGGTTATGATATTGCAGTGAGTTGTGTAAAATGAGTAATAATTATTTTATATCTGTTTATTTGCTGATGTGTTTTTGAAAATAACTTAAGAAGGTATTTGATGTAAAAATGTTTCGACCGTAGGTGGCCTCTACGTCTGCATCTTATTGTGTTTGTGAAAATGAAAGTGATAGTGATTACAGTGATAAGGAAAATCAAAATTCATTTTAGTGTTTTCAGTAAGAAAAAATCTGTTACATTTGAACGAGCATTCGAAACAAATTTGCCTTAATGTTTACAATAATCTTTTGAAGCGACGAGTTAGTGACCCTAATTTGTATGATTTGGATGTACTAGGTGAAACAACATCTCTGACTAATGTTCCCCGCCCCAAAATACACAAACTGGTGAAAGAAGGTGCCCTCCCAAGAAAACAAAGATTCGACGCTGGTCAATCGAAAACTCTGGACCTATCGTAGCAAAACTTTTAAAAACTTTAGTTTACAACGCGTATCAGAAATATGAAATCCCAACTATTGACGTGGTAGACAGAAAATTAAAAGAAATAGATTATCATCTAAAATATACCAAAAGAATTTTAGAAACTTGGCTGAGAAAAATTGGATTTAAATATCAAACTATTAATAAACGCATGGCGATTATGGAAAGTAGACCAATAGTGGATTGGCGAAATTCATATCTAGAAGAAATAAAAGAACTCAAAAGGGAAAATAGACCAATTTATTATCTAGATGGAACTTGGTATGATACTCATGAAACCGAAAAAAAAATTATGGACTAATAGATCTAAGAAATGTCAACCAATTTCATCGCCCCCTAATGCAAGGATCGGTTGATTATATTACACTGTGGATCAGTTGATGGAGGATAGATGATAATGCATTGAAACGTGGGGAAACAACATGGAAAACTGAAATGTGGATTAACACATGAACATGGATGGAGAAATATTTGAGGAATGGTTTGAAAATACATTAATTCCAAAATTGAAACTGAATAGCATTATTGTTCTTGACAATGCGAAGTACCATTCGAGACAAATGTAGAAAATTCTTAACAAGGGTTCTACTAAGCTGGAGTTACAAATTTTTTTAATTGAACATGATCTCTATTATAAGGAAAATTATAATAAAGCACTACTGTTGGAAGTCCTGCAAATGAAAAATTATGAGAAGTATATTATAGATGTTGTAGCGGAGAGATATGGCCACAAAGTGTTGAGATTACCGCCATATTTCTGTATTTTCAACCTAATTGAATCAATTTGGTGTAAATTGAAGAAAAACGTCAGAAACGGAAATATTTTCCGAAATTCGATAAAAAAGTCGTAAAGTTAATTCAAAATGAAGTGTCGAAAATTAACAAGGAAGATTGGGAAAAAAGAATTAGGAAAGTAATTACAATTGAGGGTGATTATTTAAAAATTGCCAAATTTCATATAAATAGTGGAAATTTATTATAAATTTGAACGAGGATACTAGTTCATCTCAAAATGAAGAAGGGGTGAGAAGGACGAAGATTCGGAGGAAGAAGCAATATGAGGTGAGGTAAAGTGAAGTGATGTGAAGTGAAGAAGTGAATTTTATCATATCAACTGCATTATGTAATTCCGTTTTTGCGCTTTCGTGGTTCAGTGCTTGAGAAACTTTTGTTCAGGATGTTATTATTTATTAATGTTATTATTTTTTTCATTTTGACAAAAATATGTATTTTTGTTTTTATTATAGTAATAACTTTACTATTAGAATTTATTTTTAGTTCATTTATTGAGAAAAATATTTGTTTCTGTTACTATTTTGAGAGTATATTTTTTTTATTTTGTTTTTTAAAGAGTTTTTTGTTACTTTTTAAATAGTCTCTTTATTCTATGCTAATATTCCATACCCATCCTTTCTTGGCAAGAAATGCTCATGCCTCCTCGCGGTTCTTGCTGGATAGTAACAATTTATATTAAGCAAACTTGAATACTTTAACTGCTGTATGTGTAGTCAATACGTTAAATTAAATACTTTTTATTTCAAGTTAATATTTTTTTGTACAATTGTAAAATTGTTGCTAGCTAATCTGAGCACAAAAACCTACATTGAAAAAGTAAAAAGCGAACAATACAGTTAAATCCGGCTCTGCGTTCCGTAGCGTCTTACCCCGGACGTCCCGTCACAATATAGCTTTCGCTGACTATACAAAAAATTCGGTTGAAATTTTACCTAAATATTAAACATAACTTTCACAGACAGTTCTTGATAAAATGTAACAGTTTTTTCAAGAAGTTAGAAATGCTGCGCTATGTCATGAAGTCGAAACAGTTTTATTAAATCAAGCTAATAGAATTATTAAATTTTTGCTATAGGCAAGTAGAATTTCAGGAATCAAAAATTACTAGATTGCTGGTGTGAAGTTGGCACTAAAATAAAATAACTAGTTAAAATAACTAACTAGCACCTCTGTTTTTTTTTAATATTCAGAGGCTGCTAAATGGGTCCTAAATGATGGTTATACCATTTCGCAATAAGCACTGATGGTTGAGGCGCTGGCTGGTGTGAAGCTGGGACTAAATTAATAAAATGGTAATAACTTTGTTTAAACAATTAGCATCTCTGTTTTTTTTACATGCCCAGAGGGTGCTAAATACATGCTAAATATGTGCTAAATAACAGTATACGTTTCACCATTAGCACAGATGGTTGTGGTGCTGGTGTGAACTTGAAATCAAAATTATAAAATTGTTAATAACTTTATTAAACAATTGCCATCTCTGTTTTTTTTTACAAATTCATAAGGTGCTAAATGATCAGGGTTGGAAAAAATCATGATTTTTTTTAAAGAAATCAAGAATTAATGATTTTTATTTAAAAAAATCAAAAAAATCAGGTTTTTTGATTTTTTGATTTTTTTTTCAGTTCTACCCTAATTTTTTGAAAACAAATACGATTTTTCCATACACTATTATTTTGTATTCTCTAACTACCAATCTGCACATATAAATTATTCACGTCACTGGAAAAATTCTCTATATGGTCTATATTTTTATACAAACAATAAAAAATCAGCATTTTCCTGTTCTGACAAGCTTGGTGGTCGGTCGGTTTCATTAATTTCATAGATGCCGAGACGACGCGCGACTGAAGTGTAAAATAAAAATGAGCGTAAGGAAGAATGACGAAATTTGGGAATATTTTATTTAAAAAAAAAAA
The DNA here is from genome assembly GCA_029963845.1 of Rhamnusium bicolor. NCBI lineage: Eukaryota > Metazoa > Arthropoda > Insecta > Coleoptera > Cerambycidae > Rhamnusium > Rhamnusium bicolor. Next base: position 734,697 of record JANEYF010000188.1, on the reverse strand, counting down.
AAAGAAAAAGGAAAAACCTGTAACAGAGCGGTGTGTAAAAATGGTAAAAAAGAAATGCAAGGACTTGTTCAAAGATTAAAATGCCATCATGAAAAGTGCAGGATGTTGATTTAACTGCAGGTATTCTAAATCTAAATAACTGTTTTTTTATTTAAGGGGATCTTTATAATGTACATTTAAAAAGGTAAAATAGTTTATAAAAACGTTACAAGATTTTTTTTAGAATATTTTGAAAATATACACAAAAAGCATATGCATTTACCGTAATAATAAAAATAACAAAATTAGTGGAAATGAGATTTCTCATAAAATCACCTTTACATACTACATAGATACCTAAATGGTCGTCATTAATGTTCAGTATGAAAGCACGTTCTAAGTACGATAAAAGTAAGAACTGAGAACAAAATGACTTTATATGCTGAAGTAACTTACCACGTGCACGCTGCTCTGAATGGACTCCTGCTGCTTCTTATCTTTGCTCTTGGGTACCCGCTTAGCTTTGGCATCCAAGTAGCGCTGTTTCAGCTGCAGGGTGTCCTGTAGGTTCTGCTCGCAGAGCCCGGTGAAGGACTGATCGAAGCGCGGCATACAGTCGTTTTGTCTTCTTCGATATGACTCAATCCTCCGGCGAAGTCTGAAAAGTAGAGAAATTATCCATCAATTTAAATACTGGATGTCTTAGAAAGTACCAGAATATGTGCCATGAAACTTTTTGTACATTGAACATTTTGATTTAAATATATTTTAAATGTTGTCTATAGTTATTTATTTATGGCATCCTATAATGTTTTTTCTCACTTCCTTTGGGTATTAAAACCACTATCTCCAAAGATCTATCTATATTCACGAATTTTCTAAGTTGACTTTGAATATGCAAAAGCTTATCACGATTTCATTGTTTCATTAATAATTATTGTTCAAATTTGAGTTATTGAAAATACATGTAAAATTGATTTATGTGGATTTAGTAAGGATTGCAGCTAAGGCAAAAAACACAGAAGTCGGTTTTAAGAAACCGGGTTTATAAACCTGTTTTTTTTTGATAAATTTGTAAAATTCAAAAACCGGTTTTTAAATTGAAAAAACCGGTTTTAGATACCAGAATTATTTTGTAAAAATTAATTAAAAACGTTTACATTTTGACATGAAATGTGCCTCGGACACAAGCATATTATGGTAAGAGTTTACTGTAAAACTAATCTTCATTGAGTCAGTTTGACATGAAAAGCAACAAACTCATTATATTATGCTTAGAGTTCGGACAGAGATATAGGTTCCCAATGATGGCTTTTAGGCAGACATAATGTTATATTGTAAACACCTACTGAAACTTTCCCGAGTTTGTGGGTGACGTCATATTATATTTTTCTGTGACGACTGGAGATATCTAAATTAGGTAAAGACATTTGATTGGTTCTTTGTTAATAGCTATTCAGCGGTATTGGTTTCAATCCCGTACCTTCTAGTTCTTAAAATTTAGTTTATAAATATAATGGCCAATTTGCCAACTTAAACAAAATACTTCAATTCTACCTTATAAAAAACACAAAGCGTTGAGTGTATTTGTTACCTAGATATGAGGTCAGTATCTTAAAAAGTGTTTAAATGAGGAGTGTACATCAATTGTATTTCGTTAATACGTAAACTAGTTTTATCGGAAAACATACGGATTTATACGGATTTTTGGTTATTTTAGTTTTTTTTATTTATTTATTTGGTTTTGTATAGACAGAGTATAATTTTATTATATTTTTGTAGTTCCATAAATACTAAATAAACTGAAAAATTTTAATATAGGTATAAATATTTTTTACTATTTCAATTATTTTGGTTTTTTTTTTTGTAAAAATTCGAAACTGGTTTATCATTTTTTTTTTGGGATACTGGAATTCGAAAACCGGTTTTTACAAAAATCTCTTTTTCTATAAACTCTAATGCCGACTGATAAACCGCTTTGTGTGTGTAGTACAAAGCGGTGACCGATTCGGCGGCCTACTTGGCGAATACCGCCTCGTGTGTTTTTAGCTTAAGAGTCGAGGATGGGTTTACAGCATATAATTTATCAATACATTTAACTCCAACTAGAAGATAACATTCAAGTAAACAATTGTTATAAGTTGTTTCTTTAGATATTATCTTTTATTTAATAAAAATTGTGATTTACTACGAAAAGATGTATCTAATCGATCGTTTGTATTGTACTGATTTAATTTGTATGGTGTAATAAATAAACAAAGTTAAATTTGATTTATCTTCTAGTTAGGTTTAACCGAGCAATCGACTGAGCACTGATAAACCGACTCATAATTATTCAATATGAAGAGTATGTTGTTTCTCCTGTGGTTTTGAGGAAAACTTTATTTTTTTATTTTTATTCAATTTATTCGTAAATAAACTATTCTATTCTGTCACTTTACCAAAGGCAGCCTTGTTTCCGAACTATTTATTCCAGATCTCGGAATTTCGACTTACACATCTGATTGGAATTCGCGTCATCTATTATAAGTAGAGCTCGGACGGAGAGTTCGGTTCCCAGTGACGGCTTTAATGTAGACATAGTATTATAGCGACGCACGGCAGCGTCATGACAAAAAAACGTAAGCGGCTTTTACCAAATTTTATTGGATATTTAAAAATTAATAAACATCTTAAAAATGTTATTCAAGGTCCATTTTTTTATTTAATAAAAAGAAACAGTTTAAAAAACCTTGTCAGGGTATCGAAATAATTGCAGTTGGGCGTATCAGCACGTGCTACTATGAGATCTCGTCGCTTACAAATTTATAATCTCATTTTATTCACAACTGAAATTGTCGATTACACTTATTCAACTTCAATGTTAACGATTCTCAAATTTGTGTGTGGCAATTTTGGGAATTTATGCAGATACCTGCGCTCTGTGTATGTCAACTAAGAATAACGGAAAGTTTTTTTAGTGCATTGCATAACGTTGTGTAGTATGTAACAATAGCGTGAAATTGTATAGAGCCGATCGGTCTTTTTAAAATGTTTCATTGTAAACCTCCACAGGCTACAGTAAATTTATGGTTTCGTGATATCTCGGAATTGTAATTTGACGGTATCCGATTATATTGCAATAGCCATGACAAAGCACTTTCTTGGGCATGTAACACAAATATTAATAAACACATTTCCTCAGAAAACAATACAAGGAGTGTAAGTGGATTTACTAATAGTGACTGGCAACGCAATTTTAACACGAGATTTAGTGGAAGTGGTGGTCGAATGTAACATATATACCATAATTGAAACTGAAACTAGATAAGCCAATTTTCAGACAGTTTTTGCAAAAGTGCATTAGCAACAAATATAGCAATGTTCAGGTGCAATTCGAGGTCGACACAAAAACAAAATTTTTCTCAGCGGAGTGTGACAATATTAGACAGAAAATTTCTTTTGAGCTTATCACAATATACAAGGATTTTGAACAAAAGCCGGCGAAGTTTAACTTCAAAACATTTAGAACTAACATTAGTAATATACTTTTAATATTGTAGGTAACTGGTAATAAAAAGTATTTATGTGTGTGTGTTAGTTTAGTATTACATCCTTCCATACGTACGGTCCTCTTCGAGTGAGTTTTTATAATTGATTTTATCAACTTTGGATATTACGGAATTCGCTAAAAAAATTACAATATATATTGCATGAACATATTTACGCGTTGACACAACCTACAGCCAATCCTGGTTTTGATGTCATTAATACCTAAATTCCGAGCTCTTGCTATAAGACGCACTATGCTTATAGTGTCCACTTTTCAGAGAAAACTATATAGTAAAGTTTGGACTTATAGAAAGGTAGTTATTGTACGGTGGCATCTGGGGCTGCGTCTAGGAACCCTTGCAAAACTTCAAACGGTGGCCCTTTAAAGTGGAAAAGAATCGGTGGCGGCTGGTGAAATTTGATTATCCTTATCTTAATATTAGAGTATCTAACACAAACGATATTTTAGGCATGATTCTCAATTTACTTTTGTGGGTGTGGGCAGTTTCTGACAAAACGAGTGAGATGTTAGTAGTAAAAATGCACTAGATTGAAAAAAGATAAATTGACACTAAGGTGTTTAGTGCAAACACTGATGAACTAACTTATGACGTCACACTTTTTCGCCATGAGTATTGAGCTTTCAGTTTTGGGATGAACTTTTCATTTCATTGTTACTACAAATGGTACAAATTCCCTATTAAGCATTTGGTATCAAATTTACAATTAACATGAGATTCCTAAGATACACCATCTCCAGTAAAAATTGTTTTTTTCAGTTCAGAACGTTTTATAATATTAAGATTTGTTTTTGTTAATTGGCATCCACTCATCCAATATATTACCAGACGATGACAATGTGCCTTCAAGTTAATCCTGTGATGTGTGCCATTTTTTGGACACCCTGTATCATTAAAATGATTTGCGATCTGCGATAGAATTCGTAATTTTTAAATTTAAACAAATAATTTATACTCATAATATACCTACAATATAATTTGATGAAATATTTTATCAAGAACGAATTACGCAAATATAGTTCACGCTCGCGACAATATGTGAGCATTAACACTTTCTGACGTGTCATATGTAAAGGAGCATATTAGCTTTCAAATGATGTCCAAGACAAATAAATTTTATGGCTTGATCGTTTACTTTTATAAATTCTGTATTATGGCTGTAACATACTGTAAATATTTTTTAGATAAATTGGCTACTGCCACAATCCTGAACAGTTGACTGAAATTTCCACTATTATCAAAAGTTAAGACGTCCATCTACTAATTCTCGTTCAAATAAAAAAAAATGCGCAGTACTCCGTTTTGTGCCTATTCGAATGAGAAATAAATCAGATAGTTCAATTTTAACACTTGAATTCTTACAACCTCTATTGTTTTTCTGCATTTTGCCAACATAAAGCACCTTCTATATCCATAGTGCACCCACAATCAAAAACAGAATTCATGATGTCAATAATTCGTTTCCGTACAAACATTTAAAAACTAACACTTAGTACGTTGTAGAAAAGTGAGGAAAACACATTTTTATAAAAAATGGCACATTTTTGTAGAGTATAGATTGTGAGTAAATAGTAGATTCCAGGTTCGTACATACATCGTATCGTACATAGTTATACAACATTTTAACCATAGTTATACAATTTTAACCCTTTCACTGCGGTCGCGGCTCTCGATTTCGCTATACGGATCGTCAAAACGGCTGCGGTAACTGCTTGCGGCAATATCAGCTTCCCGCAGTTAACCCACAAAATGGTGTTTGTTATTTTTGTTCCAAGAAAAATATGAAACGCCGACTTGGAGAACAACAACATATTACTCTATGTAACCAACGTAGCTTCATTTATGAAGACATCTGTAGTGCTCTTAAAAGACACATACAGTGTGTCCGGAAGGTATGGAATAAATTCATTATTTCTTAAACCAAAAATATTTAGAAAAAATCCTCGGATACGTTAATTTTTAATTTCAATTGCGCACCTTATCCTTTATTTTTTCGGTTATCACGTCATCACTTTTCGTTATGACGTCATCGATATTTTTTAATGGAACACCCTGTATATGTTCATTTTTGGATTCTGATTCCAAAAATATATCACGCTTAGAGTCTAAAATTGATAAGTTGAAAGATACGGCCATTTTGAGTATAAGAATATACTATTTTTTTCGTGTTTCGTTTGAACAAATAATAGTCACTAGAACTAACTGTTAGTTAATAATAAAAACAATTTATAGCAGATGTTCGAACTGTACTCCTTGTTGTAGCTAATAGTAACCGAAACGATGAATAGTGTTGCTAAACCTTGTTAATAGTTTCGTGAGAAATGTTGTTTATTTCTGTTCTAAATTCTCTTTTAATTCAACAATGTTTTCTGATTTGGTTTTAAAAATAAGTTTTTTAGATGGCTCCACAGAAAATAATCTAATGAATTGAGATCTGGTGACCTTAGTGGCCATTCGATGGGTGCACGTCTACCAATCCACTTGTTCAGAAATATTTGGTCAAGATACCTTCGAACGTCTGCTGCATAATGGGGAGGCACACCATCCTGTTGATACCACAAGCTTTCCTCAACATTTCCAGGATTAATTCTATTGGGGAATAAATTTAATAACGTTGGGATGAGATAGCCCATTAAAAATTGGAGATATGCTGGTCCGTTTACAGTTCCATCGAAAAAATAGAGTCCACTGATTCTATTACTCACAATTCCCACGCATACATCTACCTCTTGTGGATACTGTGTGTGCTGTTCTTACATCCATCAAGGGTTTTCCCTTGCCCAGTATCTACAATTCTGACGACTCACTTCACCATTTAATTCGAAAGTGCATTCATAGAAAAAAATAATATTTTTGATCTGAAGAGGATCACCATTGCACATATTCATCCTTGTTTCACAAAATTGTATCCTCCGATCTGGATCATCAGCACTTAGTTCTTGCATACGCTGAATCTTAAAGGGATGCCATTTTTCTAATTTTAATACTGTCTGTACTAACGTTTTAGTAACAGCATAATCGAGACTAACCTGGCAACCGCTGGTATGTGGATTTTCTTCAACAGCCAGTAAAATAGTTAACTGCGTATCCTCGTCAACACCTGGGCGATCTGTTTTGGGTAAATCTTCCACCGTACCAGTCTCTCTAATTTTTTTTAAGTTCTCACTCACTGTCGATTGAATTATGGGTCGTTCTGGATATTTAGTATTAAATAACCTACATACTTCTTGTCTTATTGAGTTCGCATCCTATCACCATACCCGATCATCGTAAGAATTTTAATTCTCTGCTTTACAGATACACTCATGTTATAAATTAAAATAAATCGACAACAATTATTGAGAAATCACTACTGGTTTAAAGTATTATTAAGTGATTCACTGTCAAAGACGATAGTGATAAAACAAAAAGACAAACAAAAACTAGCCTACTTCAAAAATTAATAAAAAAAAGTGTTTATTTTACCTTTTTTTACTTGTTTATTTATTAAATGGTCGTATCCTCCAACTTATCAATTTTAGACCCCAAGTATGTTCCTTACGTATCTGGAATCAGCTGTTGAAGCAGCATCCAAAAATGGAGAAATATAGTGTTCCATTTAAAAAAATATCGATGTCGTCATAAAGGAAACAATGATGACATTATAACCAAAAAACCTAAAGGATAAGGTGCGCAATTGAAATTAAAAATCTAGGTGTACGAGGATTTTTTCTAAATATTTTTGGTTTAAGAAATAATGAATTTAATCCATACTTTATGGACACACTGTATGTATAAGTATGTAAATTTATTTAATGTAACATGTTTAGCACATCGCATTACAGAAACTATTAGATAACAGCCAGCCTGTTTTCAAAAGCGCCGTCTCGAAGAATATTATTCGAAGACGAACGCCATTACCACCACAGCATGTTGTGACGCGTTGGGCACATGGTTAGAGGCGGTAAGCTATTATTATGTTCATTCTGATGATGTAAACAGGGTGATCGACAAATTAAATGCAAACGACGCACTCCCTATTTCACACGATTAGCAGACATTTAATGTGGCCAGCCAACAAAAATCTATTATTTCGATCTTTTAAAAAACTTTTTTGTTTTTCGTCCAAAGTGACTGACTTTTGCACAGAGTAGGTTGCTAAAATCGACGAGGATATGTGCGGGTGTTTTTAATTTATTTTTTTTCGATATATATATCCTTTCACAAGTTATAAGCACTTTTTGATTTTGTCGGTTTATACTTAGATATTTAACATCTTTTAAAGAATTTGTTTTATTTGTACATGTATTTTGAGCAGCAAGCATCAAAAGTTAACTCCTGAAGAGCTAGAACATATGCTGCTAATTTACTGGAACTATAGAAATTACTAGTGTTCAGTGAAATATTTATTGTTCCTGTTATTTTAGATACTACAAAGTCATCAATTAAAAGGTAACATATAATTTAACATATCTTTATATGTGTACGTCAGCGCAGTGTCCTAGATCAACCCCCTGGTTTTTACGTCATCTACTATTTACTCACAATCCTTAGTTATGACTCAAGTGATGATTTCAAGCTAAAAGCAACAACGAATCAAGACAGGTCATGAGTTTTTTTGCCCAATTTTTTTTTTTTTTTTTTTTGAAGCCAGTATACACTCTTATTATTCTACAAATGACTATATTTAAATGATTACATAAAATTAAGATTGTAGAAATTCTTATCATTATAAATTAATTATTTTATCTAAAAATATTTTTATTATGTGTTTATAAATAGAACATTAACACCAAATACCAGACTGAAAATAAAATAATTTGATTTAAAGAATCCAGTAATTCTATAAGTTGAGTTCCCATCGAAGATGTAAGTGAACAAGACCTAAATACAAGTACTCCTATAGTGTTTGTCTACACTAGAAAAAAAATACAAAAAGTGTAATAGTATGTCTATCAAGTTTGTCATTAATAATATAATGCAAATTCCTACAAATGTCAATTGAAGAGTGGAAATTAGAAAGGACCTAAGTGTCATTTCTTCCAAAATTTAGTTTTTGAAACAGAAATATTCTAATGACCTTGCTTTATCTCCTATGAAAGGTTCTAAGTACCAAAATTAAAATATAAACTTTCCGGAGCTACTTATAAATGTCGGTATTTGTATGTGTGCAAGCATTTTCCTTAGAAAGGTCCTAACTCCAACATTGTAATGTCAGCTTATTCTAGATATCTACACGTGTTTGCTGTGTGTTTTTGTTGTGTGTGATAATTTGCTGATTTTTATACATTAAAACAGAAGAAAATCAAAAAGAAAGGAGAAGTAAAGGCAGTGGTTCATTCAGTTGTGAAAAGAAGCATTTAAAATCAAATGGAAAGTCATACAAAACATATAAAAAGAAGATAATACCTGAAAAAACTATTCCAAGAAGCAGGTTTGAAATACAAACATAATGTTTTCTTTTCCAGTTATAACGTATATTTTTTGTAGATCACATGCAAATATAAGTTGGGCTGTAAAAGTGTTACTACGCACAAGATGTGAAAACACAAGGCACTTTTCTAATGGAGCTTGTGAGTATTTGTGCTATTCAAAGAAGGCGAAATGGTTCATACGAGATTGAAAAAAATAGCCGACATCAAGCAACATATGCTATTTCTTTCCTGATGGTGATGGAAAATGCGTCCGGGTACGTAAGAAAATCTTTAAGGATACATTTGCTGCTAACGATAAAAAATTATGTGTGATTATTGAGAAGAAAAAAATGGGTGAAACCTGTTAGAATGATAAACGTACCAGACATGCTGCTACAAAATTTTCTGAAGTTGACCGTGTATTGATAAAAACTCATATTAACATAAGAAGTTGGTCATTATTAAAGAGCTAAATTTGAAAGGGCGTATATTAGCCCTGATTTGATTATTCACAGACTGTTTAAAGCCTTTTTACAAAAGCACCCAGATTCGATAGTCACCTAAAAATTTTACAGGTCTGTTTTCATAAAGGATTTTCCCAACCTATGTTTCCATAGACCACGAAGCGATACGTGCAGCACATGTAACAAACTTGACTGTCATATTAAAGCCAACATTGAGTCGAGTCAATCTGCCAAAATTCAGCTAGGGCTTCAACACCGCAAGGCCGAGAGAGCTACAGAGGTGTTAAAGCAAGATACGATTCAGTCTCAAGAACCCGAAAGCACAGTGTTGTTTATTCATGGATCTACAGCAAGTGATGTTTGTTCCATCACTGACCCACAGCGACATGTTCTACCTCTCACAGCTATTATGCTACAACTTAGGAGTTCATATTGGTGATACGAATGAGGCCTACATGTGTATGTGGTATAAGGGAATAACTTCTCGTGTAGCTAACGAAATTACATCATGTCTTCTTCATATCGTTAATCGCAGACTGAATCATAAGAAACATTTGGTAATATGGTAATATTCAGATAATGGCCTCGCTTGTGACTTCACAAAGAATTCTCCACAAGTGTAACAAAACTTGTCAGGTGAGGTTTTGCAACTTCGACGCGTTTGACATTTTTGTCGTAACAGAGTTATGTTGATAGACGAAAACACATTCTACCAGAGACAATTGGGCACTTGGAAGGTCAAAACAAGACTGATACTGAAAATGTCCTGGCATATAATAGGGTCTATTAATTGTGTTCACACAAATATGGTACGTATTAGAACTTGTTGGATATTTGTTCAGTTAATAGGGAGATGTTAACAATATAAAAACAGCAGTATGAACTGTTACAAAAATTATGTTGACCTGTGTAATTTACAACGCCATGTTCCAGTACAGCTGAAAATCCTTAGATTTCAGGTATTTTACAAAAATTTTCCCAAATTCCAATTTGCGTGTAGAAATCCTTAGATCTAAGGCATAAATCGTTGACTTGGTAACACTGGTCAAGTGCAAATATATTATACACGAATGTGATCGTACACATTTTGTTACAAAGAGGAGAACTAGGGCAGATCGGGAAAAAGAAATAATTCTGAATTACCTTGCCAAATGTGTCAAGAAATTTGAGATACAGATGGATAAATGAATAAAAGCTTCGTAATTGTACGTTATTAAAACTTTCCAATAAGTAGTCAATGAATTGTAAAATTTTGAAATATTTTTTTTTTATTTTTTTTTTTTTTTATATAATTGATCGAATATAACAATAACTTATTTAGTCATTCACAAACTTTTATCTACAGGAAAATTTTCTAAGAAATCAATAATCAAGAAGTCACCCCATAGTTGCATACCGGAACCAATTTCGCCCATTAACCGCTTGTCCTTTCTTTTGCCCCAAAAAGTATAATCGCCGAATGAAGTAACGTCCCACCAAGAACACTATAGGGTTGGTCCACTAGATCGACCGACTAACCAAAGCTTACTATACCATATTCTTCGCTTAAATTATTGACTGTAAAATTAAAATTTATATCTGCCTCATATTAAATATTCGTCACCTATAAACTTTTTTCTGGCACTACTTGCTACCACTTCTAGTTAAACCAAGGTTTCACTTGTTCGTTTAATGTATACTCGTACTTGTCCATCGTGCAAGTCTCCAACGAAATTAACTATTTAATACTGTAAATAAAACGGAAGATAATTAACACCTTTAAACACCCTAATATTCCGAAATGTGATCTTGGCTATAGCTTTGTCAAATATAGATTTTTTATACCTTTATCTTTAACACCCGGCCAAAACTGATTAAGTTTTGAATTCTTCACTTTGATTTGAAGGTAATATCTTTTACGAGTGTGTGAAATTTCAGCTTTCTAGAGGGCTACCCTTATTTCTCTCCCTCGTGCCAAAATTGGGGGGTGTTTTTTTTTATTTTTTCCCGTTGTTATGAATGTCCCACATCTCAACTTTATAGTTCTGGTAGAAGTGGGCATAGGATTTCTGCCCCTATTTGTTCTCCTTGATTAGTATATTGTTACGCCACTGGACTGTGCAGACTGGTTAGATTAGGCTGGAATTGTACACGAACGGCCGGGAATATTCTGGAGTGCTCTAGACGGGGAGAATGGATGTATAAATAAGACGCACGGTGGGCCGAGATTTTAATCTTAAGTTGAACGTGAACGAGTGAAGAAGCAATAAGAAAGAGACTTATAAGTGTTCAGTTGTGATTATAGTTAAGACATTAATTAATCTATTGTTATTAATTGTTAATTAGTAAATAAAGTAGTGAGTAAGTGTTACCTGGACTTTCAATCAACGAATCTGCGAGTAGAGGTGTTTGTGTGGATAGCAAACACGTAACAATTTGGTGTCAGAAGTGGATTGGAAGAGAAATTTCTGGAATATTCGAAAAGGTTCTACAGTGTTCTTCTCAGAAATTAGTGGTAACACGGAGAATTAAGCTACTGGACAGTTTGGAGGACTGTTTCTGGACTGAATAGTGACTTTAAAGTGAATTTTCGAGAAGTTTCTAGAACATTCGATTTAGAAATAGCTGCAAATACGTGAGTGCCGCTAGTAATAACGTGTTGTAGACTGAGAAAAAGGACTACTAGTGCAATTTCGGGAAAATTCTAGAACATTCTATTTGGAAACTACAGGAGATACGTGAATTGTGTCGACGGGAACGTGTTATAGACTCAAAACAAGACTTATTAGTGATATTTCGTGAAAATTCTCGAACATTTCATTGGACAATTAGTGGAGATAAGTGAATTTTGTCAATACAAAAGAGGTATAGACTCTAAATAAGACTTTCTAGTGCTGTTTCGAGATTTTTCTGGAACATTCCATTATTAAAATATACGTGATATCAACATTTTACGGTCTTAATAGTGTAATAAACTTTATTTTGAACTGATTTACGTGTCGTGAGTTAATGCCAATAACAAGAAGTATGGCTGAGAAACAAACACAGGACTTGTTAGCAGCGTTGTTGGAACGAATGAACGATCAAGAAAGAAAAAGACAGGAAGAAAAAGAAGAACAAGAGAGAAGACGACAAGAAGAAAAAGAAGAACAAGAGAGAAGACGACAAGAAGAAAAAGAAGAACAAGAGAGAAGACGACAAGAAGAAAAAGAAGAACAAGAGAGAAGACGCCAGGAAGAAAAAGAAGACTTGATAAAAATGATCGGAGGCCTGGAAATATGACGACAGGAAGAAAAGGAGGAACAAGAGAGAAGACGTCAAGCCGAAAACGACGAACAAGAAAGAAAACGGCAGGAAGAATTAAGAAAAATATTTGAGGATCAAGAAAAATGGCGACTCGAGGAAAGAGAAGACTTCAAAAGAAGCATAGATGAACAGCAGGCAGCCATTTTCTCCCTCACTGAAAAATTTAAAGGAGATGTTATCGAAAAAGTCACTGAAGTCGCAGGAAAAGTCTGTGAAGTCGAAGGGCAAGTCATAGAAGTTAAAAGAAAGTTTGAGGGAGAAATAACTGAAGTTAAAGGAAAATTCGGTGAAGTTGAAGGGGAGATAGCCCGGTTGAAACAACAATTAAGAGAGAAGGGAGGCCAATTGGTACTGTCGTCTGGTACTAGGTTACAACCACCTTCCTTCGACGGTCAAAGTTCATGGTCAACTTATAAGAGACAATTTGAGGCAGCTGCACGTTCAAATAACTGGAACGATGAGGAAAAAGCAACAGCATTGGTATTAGCACTAAGGGGCCAAGCACTGGACCCGCTCCAAACAATTCCTGCCGCACAGCAACAAAACTTTAGCATTTTGGAGGCAGCGTTAGAATTAAGATATGGCGACCAACATCTCGCCCAAGTATATCAGGCTCAGCTCAAATCACGCAGACAACGAGGTGGAGAAAGCCTCCAGGAGTTCGAAGCTGCGGTAGAAAGATTAGCCCATCTAGCCTATCCTGATGCACCAATGGAATTTCAACAACAGTTAGCAGTTAGTACATTTATTGATGGAGTAAGGGACCAGGAAGTTAGGCGAATTCTTAAGTTGGCCAGGCATAAGCTTAGTAGTGAGGCTTTAGTACATGCCCTGGAGATTGAGGCTGCCTATAAGGATACCACACAATCAAATCAAAAAGTACGAGCTGTGAGTGTGGAAGAAGACAAGCCAGACAACACAACACAAAACCTGATATCTGATCTACACAAGATGTTGACCCAACTACTGTCAAAATCGAACTCCCAGCAGAGACAAGACCAACAACAAAGTAGTGGGAGGCCGACTGGAGGCATCCGTTGTTATAGGTGTGGCAAAGTGGGCCATATCAAGAGGAACTGTCGTCAACGCAGCCCAGAAAGGGTAAATGCTGCTGTGGTTGAGGAGCCTCAGGAAAACTAAAGATGGCTGGCAATTTGGGGGCTGCGCTGGCCAAGAAATGTTGTGACCCCCGAGAAATAAAAGTTTCCCAACTTCGGAGAGTTCAAAGTAGTCTGTTGTTGGAGGGTTATGTAAATAAGAAGAAATGTGTGTTCACAATCGACACAGGAGCTACGTCATCAATAGTACGGGCAGGATTCATAATGGGTTTCAAAGTAAATAAAGGACAGAATGGATTAGTCATCCGGACAGCTACGGGAGATAGGGCGGCGGTTCATGGGGAAGTCGACATGGAGCTGCAGATTGGCCGCTTATGTTTTAAACACCAAGTTATCGTAGCTGACATTACAGATGACTTCATTTTAGGATTAGACGTTATGGAAAAATATGGATTTGTACTTGACGTTGGAGAACGAGTTCTCAGGATTGGAAATGAAGAAATTATTGTGTCAACGGCAGATGAAAAATTCCATAATATTAGGCTACTAACTTCGAGGACAGTAAAAATTCCTGCACGAACAGAGAAGGTAATTGAGGCAGTCCTGGAGGAAAATTTTGTGGGATACCGCTTTGGCCTCGTTGAGAAGGATGACTCAATTAAAATGACAGACAATGTAATTCTGGCAAGGACGTTAACACAGACTACAGACAAGATACCGATTAGAATGGTTAACCTAAATTCACACTCAGTGACGTTCAAGGAAGGCGAAGCAATTGGCACCTACGAACCAGTCACATGGATTGCGAGATGTGAAGAACAAATCATTGGAGCTTCGTCTATAGATATGGACCAAGAAATTGTAAAGATGTTAAATGCCCAGTTAGACCATTTAACTCCTGATGAACATAGAGAAGCTTTAAAATTTTTGAAGAAAGAAAGTACAGTATTTGCAAAGGACACAGAAGCTCTTACAAAGACCAACATAGTGCAACATCGGATAAATACTGGTGAATCAGCTCCTATTCGTCAACCACCTAGGAGGCTCCCATTAGCAAAACAAGAAGAGGCTTCTGCAATGGTACAGAAGATGCTTAAAGACGGAGTTATTGAGGAATCAACCAGTCCTTGGTCGTCTCCAGTAGTTTTGGTTGCTAAGAAAGATGGAACTTTAAGATTCTGTGTCGACTACAGGAAGCTGAATGACGTCACTAGAAAAGACAGCTATCCGTTACCCCGAATTGATGACACACTAAGTACGCTGGCAGGTTCACAGTGGTTTTCCACTCTAGATCTTCAAAGTGGATATTGGCAAGTGGGACTTCATCCAGATGACAAAGACAAGACAGCCTTTTCGACAGGAAGTGGCCTTTATCAATTCACTGTGATGCCTTTCGGCCTGTGCAATGCACCAGCAACTTTTGAAAGACTGATGGAACTGGTACTACGAGGACTAACTTGGAAGACATGTCTAGTTTATCTTGATGATGTGATGGTTATGGGACGGGATTTTAAGGAGCATTTGAAGAACCTTCAAGAAGTGTTTGGAAGAATTAAAAATGCACACCTGAAATTGAATCCCAAAAAGTACCTAATGTTCCAGAAGGAGGTAAAATTCCTAGGACATGTCGTGTCTTCGGAGGGGATAAGAACAGACCCAGACAAGATTTCCTCAGTACGAGATTGGCCGAGGCCTTCAAATGTTCACGAAGTACGAAGCTTCCTTGGCCTATACACTTACTACAGACGATTTGTGGAACGATTTGCCGATATTGCGAAGCCACTACACCGGCTTACAGAAGAGAAGGTTCAGTACCAATGGACACAAGAGTGTGAAACATCGTTCAGAACACTAAAATCAGCACTGTGTTCGAGTCCGGTTCTATCATACCCAGAACGGAAAGGTCTGTACGTATTAGACACGGATGCCAGTAATTCTGGACTTGGATGTGTTCTTTCCCAAATTCAAAATGGACAGGAAAAAGTAATTGAGTACTTCAGCAAGACGTTGTCGAAGCCAGAACGTAACTATTGTGTGACACGGAAGGAACTATTGGCCATTGTCAAGTCCATAGACCATTTTCACAAGTACCTATATGGACAACACTTTAAGGTTCGGACCGACCATGCTGCATTAAAGTGGTTATTGCAATTGAAGACTCCGGAAGGCCAACTAGCTCGCTGGATAGAAAAACTGCAGCAGTACGATTTTAAAATCGAACATCGTCCTGGAAAATCCCATAAAAATGCAGACGCTCTCTCCAGAAGACCCTGTCGGGAAGACTGCAAGCACTGCCACCGGGTAGAAAAACAACAAGGGATAATAATTGTGAACACCGTTAAAATTGATGTTCCTGACGACTGGACAAGAGAGACATTAAGAGAAGAGCAGTTAAAAGATCAAGAAACTGGTCCTATTCTGGAATGGAAAGAAAGAGGAGCCCGACCAGGCTGGAAGGACATTTCAGACAAGGCAGTGGGACTGAAGGCTTTGTGGGCACAATGGGATTCCCTTAGAGTAGAGAATGGACTGTTGAAAAGAGCTTGGGAAAGTCCAGACGGGAAGGAAATTACTTTGAGATTGGTAATTCCCAGGTGTCGCATACCAAAAGTACTCCAGGAAGTGCATAATGGAACATCTGGCGGACATTTTGGCATCAACAAAACTCTCACTAAAGTACGCGAACGATTCTACTGGGTGAACAGCCGCCAAGATGTGGAAGCTTGGTGCCGCAAATGTGAAGTTTGTGCGGCAAGTAAGGGGCCACGGACAAGAAGTAAGGGCCAAATGAAACAATATAACGTAGGGGCTCCTTTTGAGCGAATTGCGATCGACGTAGCTGGTCCATTCCCCGTGACAGATGATGGGAACAAATACATCTTAGTTGCCATGGATTATTTCAGTAAGTGGCCTGAAGCTTATGCCATACCCAACCAAGAAGCAGCCACTGTCGCTCAAGCTCTGGTAGATAATCTAGTATGTCGATTTGGCGTGCCCCTAGAATTGCATTCGGATCAAGGAAGAAACTTTGAATCAGGGGTGTTTCAGAAGATGTGTCGCCTACTGGGAATTCATAAGACAAGAACAACAGCCCTACATCCACAATCAGACGGAATGGTGGAGAGATATAATAAAACCATGGAGGAGCACCTATCCAAAGTGGTTGAGAAACATCAGAGAGATTGGGACCGTCACTTACCTCTTTTCCTTATGGCATACAGGGCCTCCATTCATGAAACAACAAAACAGACACCGGCTCGCGTGATGTTTGGACGTGAGATTAGACTGCCATGTGACTTGGTGTTTGGCACACCGGATGAGGAGCGACTTTCCGTAAATAACTACGCCGATGAAGTTGGTGAACGGCTAAGGAACATTCATGAGCTGGTACGAGACCGAATTGCCATAGCAAGTGATCGCATGAAGGCTCGTTATGATCTTAAGGCGAATTCAGGAGGGTTCCAGGCTGGAGATTTGGTTTGGCTATATAACCCACAACGAAAGAAAGGCAGGTCCCCGAAGCTTCACCCGCCCTGGGATGGTCCTTACACTGTGGTCACCAGACTAAACGACGTTGTATATAGAATTCAGCAAAGTCCAAAATCCAAGATGAAGGTGGTGCACATAGAGAGACTAGCCAAGTATGCAGGGAATAATGAATTGCCTGATCGGGACGTTCAGGCTTAAGGAGGGGGCAGTGTTACGCCACTGGACTGTGCAGACTGGTTAGATTAGGCTGGAATTGTACACGAACGGCCGGGAATATTCTGGAGTGCTCTAGACGGGGAGAATGGATGTATAAATAAGACGCACGGTGGGCCGAGATTTTAATCTTAAGTTGAACGTGAACGAGTGAAGAAGCAATAAGAAAGAGACTTATAAGTGTTCAGTTGTGATTATAGTTAAGACATTAATTAATCTATTGTTATTAATTGTTAATTAGTAAATAAAGTAGTGAGTAAGTGTTACCTGGACTTTCAATCAACGAATCTGCGAGTAGAGGTGTTTGTGTGGATAGCAAACACGTAACAATATTTTAAAACGCCTAATATTATTTAAATATTTTTATCCGTTTGAGAGATATTTCAAGAAGATTAATTTCAACTCGTAATTAACAAAGTATATATAGAAAAATGACTATTTTCTACGTTCTATTGATATTTTCGATTTCCTTCAAAAGCTTGACTCGCCTGGTATAATTACTAAAAGAATATAGCTTTAAAAAGTGCAGTGCAATCATTATAGTGAGTACTGCGCGTTAATGAGTACTTATGGTACAGTTTAGTGTACAAATAATTTGGTGTTTATCAGAATTAGGTGAAACGAAAATACTTCTTTCAGTAAATATACCGTCAATTAATTTATTTACGTAGTGTTACAAACTCGTAGAACAATACGACAAAAACGTCCAAACAGTCGTAATTGCTGGTTCGTGGCATTATACGTGTCAAGTCCACGTGGACTACCTTATAAAAAAACATTACATATATTCCCCGTTCAGGGGCGGACTCAGGGCATATTTATTTTATTAACGTAATTTTAATAATTTTTACAATTGATATGAGAATAAAATTATCTCGCATACCTCAAAATGGAAACTACCAACGCAACTAGGAGTATGATTCATGTGTTTTTCTTTGTATGTATTTTTTTGACCCCGTAAACTTTCACTTGTTTGTAATTAGAATTGATAGTAACAGTAGTAGACTATAAATCATGTTTCTAAATTCTTATTACTGTTATTATCACGAGAAATATGAAACTGGTCATGAGCATGAGCAAAGTAGTCTGGACGCACCTTAAGAGTACTACTAGGCGAAATTAAATAGACCACTCCCCCTTTTCTAAAAATATAATGGCCCACATCAAGATATATCATAAATATACTGTCAAATTTAATCTTGCTAAACACTTGACCCGTTGCAATTCGGATCTAGATACGCCACTGCTAGCTTCAAATAATATATAATTAACATGAATACGTACTGGTCGTAAACGTACCTGATTTATTGTCTATTGCACTCCGGTACTCCACTATAATAATTTTGACGTCAAAATTTAACTTTTAATGCTAAATTTCATATCGAAGTTTTATCATTTACGATTCTAATAACTGAAACCTGATAATGCTACCGAACGGCTCTATTTAAACTGTACCACAAATAAATACATGAAAGGAAATGAATGAAGACCACGTGACAGACGATTTATGAATTATTAATTGCATCCAATTGTTATCTTTATACCTTAATAGTTGAAAAAGTTCATACAAAGTCCTCTGCGTTTCTTAATGTTTATCGCACAGTTCTGCCATACACTTTTGCAAGAAACATTTAAACTATTACATTTTTAATTAGTCAGATCTTCTTAATTAATAGAAAACAGTCATATATTAATACTAACATTTTAAAAAAGTTCGCCACACATTCTAAAAAATTATAATTAAAAATATTCGGTCAGCCTTGAACTTACCACTCAGTTTATTGGTGACAGACTGATCAATGATCATACATATAATGTGAAATGCAAAATGTGAATATTCGCGTGAAAAGTTTCACGAATTAATTTTCTATTAAATTTGAGTTTAACCGCCTTCTCTTTTTTTGGGCCGAATGATAAAAATGTATAGTATTATTTAGTATTTAATACAATAAATAATCGGCCCGTCAGTGGCGCGTGCTTCCACACAAACTGCCCGGGGTCAAAACCAGGCAGAATCAAGTTGATGAGATATAAATGGACGAGCAGACCTGCTCACGTCACTATCTTTCGAAAGGTACAGACCAACGAACAACATGGTAAACCCAACAACGAGCTGATTGTCGAACCGTACGCCGAACTGAGCCGTGAAACTTTTTCAACGAACACTGGCAGGTGGTGGCAAAGATTTTGTGCTCTATTTTTCATTTGGTTAGTAGAGCTAATAACGTCCGCATGGTTTCTTCAGGCTGTAGCGGCAGCGTATATTTATATCTATCTTGTCTTGAAGATATTTTATTCCATGAGCCATTTTTTGACAATTTATGAAAATGGCCCGTATGTCTTGCATATTAAATAAGTTCACTGCATTGGTAAAGTTCTATAAACTTTAATGTTGTTTCTTTCCGCCATTTTTGGACGGAAAAACTAAATCAAAACGGGTAGCAA
Organism: Rhamnusium bicolor; assembly: GCA_029963845.1. Lineage (NCBI taxonomy): Eukaryota > Metazoa > Arthropoda > Insecta > Coleoptera > Cerambycidae > Rhamnusium > Rhamnusium bicolor. The sequence goes on along the minus strand of JANEYF010000188.1, from coordinate 714,820 downwards.
ACCATCTTCTTCAATAGCTCTTAATTAACTCCACAGAGGTGCTCGTCAATATATTCGCAAACCCGTCCAGATGTATTGCAACAAACTCGGGCGTATTTCCAGAATTGTAGGATTCGATGGATCGGCGAATGATTGCATGTTTTCATTGTAGGTCAGTTGAAATGTTAAGCCGCGTATAGATTATTCGCCAATTTGGACGCAATAGCGAAAAGAAACTGCATAGATGTATGAACAAGGCGTGCGGTGAATGATCCCAGAGAGACAAGCAGTTTTTACGAACACCGCTATTTCGCGTCAGGCATCCTCTTTTTGTTCTCATCGTGATATTTCCTATCTTGGAGCTGCCAGAACACTTTCAAATTTCTATAATGCTCTATAAATTCCAACACTTTCCCTTCGCTACAATCAGCCATGTTTACAAACCCATCTTCATTGCCGAACAGCATAATACAACGTACAATCTGCGAATGCGCGCACCTCTGTGGTCGTACCAAAAACCGACACACACCCGATTCGCCGCGTGCACGAACCAAATGCTCGCAGTCAGCGTGCTCTGACACCAATCGCAAACCCGTACTAACTGCGCGAATCTTGTTGCATTGCATGTTCAATTCGGTTCGCTAATCTGTACGTGGCTTTATACCACTTTGATCACTTCGGTGTTTGGTTCGCCGTTTCGTTAGCTGGTCTGTAGGAAGTTTTAAACTAATAGTAATATTTTCTTAAAATGTTTTCTTCACCGCCTTTCATGTCACCGAAGTAACTACCAGAAAATCCTAGGATTTTGTATTGAGTAAAGAGAGACGAGGCCCTACAGTTTATTCTGGAGTCCGAACCACATCCATGGCATCGACAGTTCTCTCCCATCTTAATCTGAAACAAATTACTTGCTCCGGGATGGATTCGAACCATCGATATTCGGTACCGAGTAAATAGCTATAAGCGCTTTACCCACTCGGCTACCTTACCCTATCTCGACTTGTACGGCCCAATCACAAAATATCGAATTTGGCTACAGGCCCGGTTGATCCTCCAATGCTTCCTCAATGTCCAGTGGGTCCATTCATTGAGGACCGTCGTGACTTGTCTTCTTGTGATGCCCAATAGAAGCTCAGCTCCGAGACAGGGATCCTCTGCTCCAAGTTTAGCAAATTCATCGGCTATCTCGTTACCTAGAACCCCAGTATGTCCCGGGACCCACACCAGTCTTATTTATTTGCGTCTGGCAAGAACTTCTAGGGCGTCCTAGGACTCCTGGAGGAAAGCTGATCTCGTTATGGGGGGAGTACACCGCATTTAGAGCAATCTGGCTGTAGGAGCAGATGTATACCAACTGTTCTGCACCGTTTCTTGTCGAGGAAAGCGTTGGCAAGTCCTAGCAGAGGCTCCAGGGTAGCTGTTAGTGTGGACTTCATTGTGTCAGTAATCCGTAGACAGGCTAGTCTCTGAACTTTTGCCAGTTCTCGGAACGTTATAAGTTTAAAACTATGGGTTCCCCGTATCTACGATGTGATCATGTTAAAGATCCCTACCCCACGACAAGAGCAAAATTTCCAGGTTAGGGGGTGCTTACACAAGCACTGGTCAGTTTATCTCCTGGTGTCGATGATTGGCCTTGATAATGGAAGTAGGCCAACGTTAGGTCATTAAGAATATATATTAACTCCACTAGATGTATGACATACAAAATTAAATTTTCTGTACTTGAATTGTAAACAATAATTCGATCGGGACCCGGTGGTACCGATTTAGGTAGAGGACAACAATTTTTTACCAAAAATCTCGAACAAATACAGATCCTGGAGTGCAAATACAGGAACCAACAGAATTCACTTTATAATTTCATACTACTATGCGAAATGTAAACCTCATATATTATATATTATCATTCCACTATGCCTTGCAGTTTTCGTTTAATTGTTGACAGTTGTCAAAGTGTATCAGAGGCCAACAACAACAACAATGGATGTTTTGCTTGGATAAATTGTAGTGTTAAGTTCAACATATCTTTAGAGAGAATTTATGTTAGAAATGTTTCTTTGCTACCTACAGTCAGTCTTGGGTTAAAAATTGGCGGACAAGAGGATCTGTTATCAACGGTAAACATACCAGTCGGTGGCTATCAGAATAATATACTGATAGCCACTGGCCATATTTTCTAAAGCATATTATACTCCAGAAAATTAAATTCTTGTGCAACAATGTTGGCAAGTCCAAAAAGACCATTCAATCAACACGTACAAACTTTGAACTTTTTTGGAAGAATTGCAAGAAGAATACTTCACAAAATGAATTTTAACCCATATAAAATTGTATCGGTCAAGAAGTTGAGCGAACATGACTAGCAGCAGCGATTAAATTTATGCTAAATATTTTTACTGCTTCAAAATGAAGATCCCAATATTGAAAACCGTTTCTTTATCTCTGATGATGTTCATTTTTATTTGGAAGGACTTGTTAATGACCAAAATTTCCAATATTAGGCCACCGAAAATACCAAAAAAATTAAAGACCTCTGCAATCACAGAAACTTAGAGTTTGGTATGCTGGTTCCACTACTCGAATAATGGACCATAATTTTTTAAATGCTGCGGACGTTTTTTGTTTCTCAAGTTTAAAATGAGGAACGTTAATTCTGTTTCAAGCGCACGAATAAATCTTGTAGTTTGCAGGAAAAATGTTTCCCCTTCGCATTATATCACGCGGTGGGGACATAAATAGCCCGTCAGGTGTTCTGAACTCACCGCATTACAGATTATTTGATGTGGGGTCATTAAAAGCAGAGTGTACAGAAAAAACTGAGAGACATACTCGAAAGGAACAGAGCCATACAGGAAGAAGTTCATGCGATTTCTCATCAAATGCTACACATATTTATGGCTAATAGTTTTTGCATCGATTTAAGACCGTAAAGAAGACGACGGAGGTCACTTATTAATTATTAATTAAACACCACGGGTAATACAACCCCCTGCATCCCTGAAGATATATCAATGTACCTTGTGTGGGAGAGGGCTACACATTTAGAGACAATGGACACACACCCAATGTCCGAGTATGGCAGGATTAATTTCTGGTTTAGAAAAAATCCTAGCTCCTCAACCGGGGATCGATCCCGGAACTCCAGAGTGAGAGGCAAGTATCCTTACCATTCGACCACGAAGCCACATACATACAAATTTTTTTAACTCCGATCCTTCTATAATAACATATTTTTGATCACTTTTATAATCCTCTCCAAAAAATATTTAAGTTAAAAGTGAAAATTGTAAAGTGAATTCTGCCCTTCCCTGTATAAATTAAAAATGTCGACCGATCGAGGATTACAATAATAATTTTAAAAAAAACGAGTTTCCTTATACAGTGTGTTTCAATGATGTCGCGACACACTTCGAAGTGTGATTCATCCCGTCAAAAACAAAAAAAACATGAACAAAATTTTTTTCCTAAAATGTTTCCTAGGCGCTCTACGATGCTTTGAAAGTATAGCTCTAAACAAGCTTTTTAAATAATTACTAAGTGATGGCTGAAATTACCGGCTTCAAACTTGTCAGGGAAAACTGTTTTCATAGTAACTACGTACACGAAAAGTTCCATCAAAAGCTAACCGGTACGGTTTCAGAGTTCGGGCAGGTTGGGGTGATAGAATCATACATAAGAAATGTATTTGCAACTGAACGGATTTTTGTGTTGTTGATTTGGATGCTAAAACTTTTGTCCCTCTTCAGTTTTTTTCATACATCGTACCATTCACGAGTAAAAATTAAAAAATCATACGGCAGTCGCTGAAGAATTAGAACAAAATAATCCTAGATTCACTATTAATGGTGCTCGCGACATTTTGTTTGTCGTGAGATCATTGAAACACTCTATGCATACACTCAACCGCAAAATTAACCGGACACTAGATTTTCTTATGACAAATTTGCGAAAACGCTCGGTATATTGATTTAACATGGATACATACATGTAAACACATGAAAAAAAATAATGGTCGAGTTTTTTGTACTTTCACGTATCACGAGAATAATTTTTTGTTACCTATTTTTTGGATCTTTCAATCACCAGCGTTTTACTTGTTTTACACAGCTCTAAAATTTGTTTCGACTGGTGTTTCTTGTGTGTTTCTGAGGTTTTTCGAAGAAAAGTTTTATTGTGTGAATTTTTGCAATGAGTCCTGAAGAAGCCGCTCAAGCTGTTGTTTTGTATAATGATGGGCGCAACATCCGATATCTCGCCAACTTGCTTGGCATCCCTCGAAGCACTGTATTTGATGCAATACAAAGGTTCCGGGAAACTGGTTCTTATTCAAGAAGACCTGGACAAGAGAGACCACGAGCAACAAATGAAGTAGAAGACGGATTTCTTCGACTCCAAGGTCTGCGAGAACGGAAACTTCCTAGCACAGCTTGAGTAGAAGATATGTTCATGGTACCTTGATTTCATTCGTTACTGTACAAAAAGGTTGAGGGAACAAAATTTAAAACCTCATGCACCAGTTACTGGCCCTTTGGATGCAGGTCATTGCAGGCGGCGATTGGAATTTGCACAAACTCATGCCGAATGGGATATGAACGAATGGCGATGCATTCTCTTCACGGATGAGTCTCGTTTCACAAGGTATTCACCTGATCATCGCCAAAGAGTGTTTAGACGACCTGGAGAACGATATGCTCAGTGTTGCATTTTTCCTAGAGTGTAGTTTGGTGGTGGAGGTGTGATGATATGGAGGGCATTTCTTTGGACGCTTGTACGGCCCTTGAAACATTTCAAGGAGGTAGCCTCAATTCTCAAGTACATCACGGAGTGTTTAGAAGAGCATGTGGTACCTTTTGCGCCATTTGTAGGAGAACATTTTTACTTAATGCAGGATAATGCGCGACCACACATAGTTCGGATAATTCACCAGTATCTTCACGATGTTGGTATTCAGGTACCAGGGTGGTCACCCAGGAGTCCTGGACTAAACCCCATAGAGCATATGTGGGACAACCTAGGCAGAAGGATTAGACGGAACTACGGCGAGTTCCATACAGTACTTTAGCTGGAACAGGCGCTGCTGAATGAATGGGAGCAGATACCCCAAGATGATGTTGCTGCTTTGATAAAATGCATGCCACACAGAATGTGAGCTGTCATTCAAGCTCGAAGAGGAAATACTCGATACTGAGGCATGTTTTTTCGCAGTTCTCTATTTTTTTTTTTCAAATTTGCAACAAATGTATTTTTTTGTTATTAAAGTGAAATTTTCGTTTACTTTGTAATGTAATATTTATTCTTGAAGATTGAATTAAAATTAATTTGATTCAAATTAAAATTTTCCAGAAAAAACCTAGTGTATATACCCAAATGGTCGGGGTATTAAATAATCTGAATGAAAAACTTATAGATCCGTTATTACTAAAGTAATGATACTAATGCATACATCGGCTCGGTAGATAGACGGACAATGCGAGCCCTTCCACTTAGACGTCCCGGGTTCAAACCCATGCTGAACCAGGGCGGTAAGATATAGTGGAGACGAACTGATTTGCTCGGGTTCCCTTGAGCGAAATTAGTATTGATTGTAAAAATTGTTCAGGCAATCATTTTCGAAAGCAGTGTATAATATTGATTTAATTTCTTTTTTTATTTTAAAATGAGCTAGAATTCTCAGTATTGAATTTAATTATATTAATCATGGTATTTCAAACGTTCATGTATTAGGTGAATGTTTTTCGTTGGCATATAAAAGTCGATATCAAATATTTTGACAAGGTATATACCTATATAGGGAGTTTCCCCAATGTTTGCTATGGTTGAACTAATTTTTAGAATTATGAATTATGCTATTTATCAGTGAAATGTTAGTCAGAAACATATAAAAACTAGTTTCATTTAGCAGAGAACTCAGAGAAGTAACAAATGAAATATTGCAAAGTAATATTCAAGTTTTATTCTCTACCATTTAACTCATTAAAATGCTCTGTGCAACTTTAATTTAAATTAATCATTTTAAATACCTACGCTTTATTTTGATTATGTATAATTCTAATTACACTTTTTCCTCGACTTCTGTCGTACTGTCCTAATTTTGACCAATTAAAAGAAATTAGTTATCTGTCTAATTAAACAAAGATTAAATTGAAATAAGAGATCTTCTTCTATATTGTGTGTATACCTTGCAGTGAAGATTTATTGTATACTTCCTTCAATGAGGTTTTACACTTACTCATATTTCAACGGAAATGACCAAAAACGTATCAATAATTAAAACAGTCAGTGGTGTATATATTATTTAAAAAGATTGACAAATACAAGTAGGGAATCGGATAAAAATTTCGTCGAATTATAAGATTTTGTAATAATGCCAATGAATCAGCAAAAAATTTTTTCACTGGAGCTCACACCGGACAATAAATTTTGGGTTGATATCTTTTGATTCGAATAATCAGCATTTATTCTGGCATTTCAAATGTTATTTTCAGTTATAATGAATGTTTTATTTTGATACAATAAAGTTGTTCTCCCTTCTGTATATGAAGTTTTCTTCCTTAGCCACAAATCAAAATGCGATGTCAACTCTCGTCTCGGTACAAACTAGTTACTATTTTCATTCCAGAATTTGTAAAATCAAAAATGTTATCAAATCAAGCGATTAGTGAGTAGAGATGTCAAAAACAGCAAAACCGTTACATATCCAGTTTACATATCCTCAGAGATATGTAGCACAGTCTGAGACAAAATACCAAATTTTAGGACCGGTGGTTAACGTGTTAACTGAATTTAAATCAAATGACTAAATTCGTATCCTACAAAGTAGTATTACACTTCACAAATAGCGTTTCATTCAGTTGCCCCACAGAGTTCAAATAACGAACAATCCATAAATATGTATATTTGTTGGTAAAATTTATTTGAATAATTAACTGTGGCAACTGTTAAGCTGTTAGTAAAAGCAGAGACTCTCTGGTAAAAGCAAGAATATTTCGTGAATTTAAGTGTATAATTTTTCCATTGCAGATTCATAAATACAGAAATAAATTTACCAGTTAACTGTATCCATCCATACTGCTCAACCAGAGGCGTTACGAAAAAGACAGCTTAAACTTGCAGTTTACACCATTTTTTGAAAATAATATACCAATATTTTTTTTACAACTACTAAGCTGACAGCTAACCATTAATTATGGGCTATAGCAGTTTCGACTCTCAGTTTAGAATGAAATAAAGCAAATGAAAAAGTGTTCATATATCACACAAGATTTGACAATAGATTACAAAAATATGAAGTTTGTAAGACGGCATTTTCATCAGGTAACCAACACTAAAAAAAATTATCTCATTTTAAATAAAATGCCTATTTAGTAGGGTTGCTCGATATACGAAAAATATGGCACAAAGCGCCCCACGCTTTTTTCACAATAATACTAGTATTTTTCATTCATTATTGTTTTCAGTTTAAATTAATAATTATTTTTCACTTTTTTAGTTTGATGTGCTTTAAAAGCGTGTTTTTTAGTTTTTTTAAACTATATTTATTTTTCACTTTTTAGTTTGATGTGCTATGAAAGCGTGTTTTGTACTTTCTTTAAACTATATTTATATTGCTTATTGATGATGATATTATAACATATTACGATCCAACAGATATTTCTGAAAAAAAAAAAATTATTTCAGCCATGGGATTTGAACTCACGCCCGAGAAGTCCGTCGTTTCGCGTCGACTAAGACTTGCCCGCTCGACCAACGACCGAACTGAGAATCACGGAATATACTTACAATATTAAGCCTCTTGCTCTCACGCAGAGGATACGTGAGGAAAGGACTAGCGATCCTGATCAGGATAATGATATAAACTTATCAAATTATTGTATTGTTACCGGTTCTTCGTAAGTGTACAAAGTTTCAATTAAATTTGTCCGTTTAAAGTGGGTCAAAATCGAGGCCAAAGAGTCGGTTACAAACAAACAAGCAAGCAAGCAAGCAAACATACAGGTGAAGCTAATAAGAGCGTGTTAAAAATTATCTCATTTTAAATAAAATGCCTATTTAGTAGGTGAAATTACTAACAAAACTGATATAAACTTTTTTTATTTATTGTTACTACAATCGACTGGTTCCGGGGTGTGCTCAGAGATGGTGCTACCTATATTAAAACTTAAATTAACCAAGCTAGTCCAGATTTATAAAAACGGAATTAGAATTATACGAGAAGGGCCGGGAATATTTCAGAAAGTTCTAGACCATACATGGATGAATATATTAGGTATTTTTTCAGCAGCAGTCAGAAACGATTTCCAAACCGTCCCCGACAAACACAAAACCAAATTGACGTTCCAGCAGACAATAATCGGGGATTCTGTCTACTAGTTCAATGTTCCGGCAAGTCAACTGATTAGTTTCTAACCGATTTCAAACGGTTTGAAGAATTCTAGGAATCTCCGTGGTTATGCGCAGCTCAGATATAAAATATCGTTTAAAACTATTTGAATTGTAAACCTATTTCTGAATAAATCTAACATTCTGTGATAGCATTATTTAGTTTGCATAAAGACAGACATAATTCGCTCCATCTTTTAAACTATTGTTGTTTTTGTAAATTTAAACACAAATGGTTCAAAATTATTGCAAAACCAGAGCTATCGATTGTTATTTATACGTTTCAATCACATATCATACGGTAAACTGCGAAAGTGCGAAATAAAGTGCGAATTAATTGATGTTTCAGCAGAAAATCACAAACGGTTTGATGAACTAATTCTAGTTCATCAAACCGTTTGTGATTTTCTGCTGTATACTTTTAGGAAGTGGAATTGGCACAGTGTAATCACACTGATGTCTCATAACTGGTACTAACATATTTTTTCTTAAAATTGATAGTTGTAATTGTAGTGATATTTTTAATATACACGTGTAAATGATATAATTTCAACAATAAAAATCATTACATTAAAGTGGTTGGGAGAAAGTGAATAATAATACAGTAGTGAAAGAAGGCCACAAAGAGGTTTCAAAAAATATTCTGATATACAATGGCACTTCATTTAAAAAAATATTACTTGACCCTGTAGAATCGTCTTGGCTCACCCTGTATATTCGAAAAAAATTTCCGGTTATAGACTTTTTTGTCTAGCTAACATATGTTTTTATATCAAGTTTCTTGCTATCATAGAACTCGAGATATCAGTCGGACGCACTATTGCCACACCCTGTATGACTATAAAAAAAGTTAATTTATTGCAATATTTGTTAAAATGCCAATCAAGTTTTATACTGAATGAAATCGCTTTAAAAAAAACAAAAGAAACAACTTGAGAAACAACATTTAGGCAATAGATCATGTTACAACTTATTAAAATAAATACATGTGGACGAAATATTAGTAAATATTAAGGTTATTGAGAGAGGGTCAGGGAAATCCAAGGAAACACTGGGAAATACTAGTGAATTAATTCGGGAATTGTGGGAAGTACATGTATATGTATGTAGGTGAGGAGGTAATAATACCTCGGGTAATACATTGCTTTATCTAATAAATACGACATAGAAAGTAAGACTGAATTATAGTCCTCCAAACGATATTTGAAATATAAAAAATTACATAAAAATTGTGTAAACATAAATAAAGCAATACCGATAGGGCGGCCTGCTTTATAGTCAATGATTTATATTTTTTATAGGGGCTTTTTTTTAAATTTGTATATTCAGCGCGTTGTGAAACGAATTTCAGTGTGATTTCTGACATAATAATAATAATAATAATAACAACAAATCTTTATTGTCTACCAAGACCACAAAAAATAGGGCATTAGACTAGTCAGTCAAACGGTACAAGTAATTACAATTAGTAGAAAATTACAGGCGAATAAAATATATACACATACATACAGCAATTACGCCTAGCAAGGAGCAACGTTTTAACTCAAGTACCCCTTTCACGAAAATAGCAGACAACTAAAAATGAGGCCAAAAAAAGACTTACGGCCGATTGTGGAGTCGAACCCACAATCTTCTGTCTACGAGGCGGCGATGTACCAACTGACGTATCTACAAAAATATTTCCACTTTCACTAAACATTCACAATTATAGTAAAAAAACTAGTGCTTAAGTCAAACTCGGACGCTACCGAACGAAAATAATTATTTGACTAACGTTTATTTTGACTCAAATAAACTACAAACACCTAGTTAAATATCTTCGTTCATATCCATAAATACAGTGTTCTTTTACCTGAGATCTGTTATCCTTGTTGTAAATTGTCCCCATTAGATAGGATTAAATAAGATATCAGTAAATCAGATAATTCCAAGAATAATTCTATTAATATTTTGTGAACAGAACCCATCAGAAATAGGTAACTTTAATAAAATACCAGAATACTAACAATAAGTAAGTTCATTACAAAATTGGCAAAGCATATTATTATCGTACCTACATTTAAAACATTAAAATTAAGGGTGTACCAATGGAAACAACCAAGTTTTTCCCAACTTATAAATCAGATAAGATCGAAAAAATATTTAAAAAATAAGAACGAAGTTAATTATAGCCTTTCAAACAAATAAATAGAGAAATATTGATAATTCAATTAATATTTGATATTTCCGAAAACTTTTCTGAAAATTTAATATTTTAAGTAAGTAATCATTAATCAATCATTTTATGAAAGATCTTCTGATACTTACCTTGAAAAATAACCGAATGAGCATGAAGTTCTAAATTTTAAAACGAAACGTTTAAAAAAGGCCAGTATATGAACGCATTAAAAGCTGATGATCAAAATCTCGTTAAAAAGTGAAACAATTTTTAACAAAACTTAGTCAATATTCAACACTGTTTAACGTGTTATTTTGTTTTACTAGTTCATTATGTAATAATTGCTTAGATATGAGATGTAATATTATGGAGTATATAATATCCTTACGGGCATTAAGGATTTTTAATATTTATGGTAACACAAAGTAACAAGAAACTAATATTTTCAATATATTTTATTTATTCAACTTTACAAACAGCTAAAACCACAAGATGTAAACATAAATTATTCTAGATATATAAAGGAAATTTGCTTTTTACTGTTTCAAATTTATATTAAAAACTACACGTGTTTCGGCTTTTTGGACTTTTGTCAAGAGTGCAGGGAATACTGAATAGTAAAATTTGTGTCCATTGCTTGTGCGTTCACAATGAAAGGAATAAATTCAATATAATCTGAACAACGTGGTTTTGCAAAAAACGCTCAGACACGTCGACCTTCAAATTTGAATTGGCACATTTTGAGACATACGGCAAGTCAATGTCACTTCCGATTGTTCCGGAAATGACATCAACTTTGTTATTTTAAATGTAACACCCTGTATTTTTATACTAATTTGTTTAGATGATAAAAGGACGTTTCTAAAGATGTAGTAAACATGTTTTATTATGAATACTTTTTTTATTATATACAAAAAACTTGAGATACTAACTTGCACTTTCTAAAAATGTTTCTAAGTTATTACATGTTCAATATGTTGCCCGTTTCCTTCAATGCATTTTTGAATTTGAATAATTATTTCTCGTTGGACATTGTGAATCATTTCTGGTGAGATAAGACGGATTTCCTGATGTATTCTTTCTTTTAAGTCATTAAGATTGTTAGGTCGATCCACATAGATTTGGATTTTAAATAACCCCATAAGAAAAAATTTAAAGGGATTATATCAGGTGACCTTGGCAGCCCCTTCTACCAATCCATCTATTGGGAATGGTTGCATCTAGAAATTGACGAACAGCGATTGCATAGTGTGGAGGTGCCCCGGCTTGTTGAAACCAAATCATATCATTTGATACGTCAAGGTCCTATGGGATAAGAAACAGACAGCTAAAGCAGGAATAAGTTCTAATTGAAGAAATTGTAAAAATAGTTCTCCGTTTAGTGTTCCTTCAAAAAAATAAGACCCAGAGAATTCCTGCCCATACATTAATATTCTCAGGATATTGTGCGGATCTCTGTCGCCCAATATCTGCAATTTTGTCTATTTACGTGATCACAAACAGAAAGTAGACTCATCAGAAAAAAAAATATATTGTATTCAATTTGAAGTCGCAAAATTGAATTCTTCGATTAAAGTCGTCTTCTGACAATTTATGCACGAATTGTACTTCATAGGGATGATATTTAGCTGCTCGAAGAATTTTTGAAACTGATCCCGTTGCCAACTCATCGTTTCGTGAGAGTTCTCTAACCGTCATATGGGGATTTTCTTCAACGTGTAACTGGACATTTACATTAACATCTTCAAGTGCCTTTTTTTGGTAGGCCTTTAGATAAATTTCTAACGTGGCCAAACTTTCTAATTTTTTCTCAATTTTACTCACACATGATTGGCTAAACGGTGAACGGTTGGGATAATTTTCATTAAATAAGGTCCATACCTGCTCCTGAGTATGAACTCTATCACCAAAACCAATCATCACAAACACCTGAATTCGCTCCATTTCCGTTAAATTAATTTTTGTGGTAAGTAACTGACACTTGAAATTACAGACACCTGATACTGAAAACCTCAATTACTTTTGACAATTTAAAAATGTTAGTGCAGCAAGTTAGTATATCGTTTTTTATAAATAACAAAAAAATAAAAAAGTATTCATAATAAAAATCTTTGTACATCTTTGAAAATGTCTTTTTATCGTCTATACAAATCTGTACAAGAATACAGGGTGTTACATTTAAAATAACAAAGTTGATGTCACTTCCGGAACAACCGGAAGTGACACTTGCCGTATGTCTCAAAATTTGCCAAAACAAATTTGAAAATCGACGTGTCCGAACGTTATTTGCAAAACTACGTTGTTCATATTATATTGAATTTATTCCTTTCATTGTCAACGCACTGTATAACCACATCTGATACCTACTATAAAACTTGCAAAATATTTTTTTGTATCTTGAATATGACCTTATTCTTTAAATCTAAATTATTTTATCTAAAATATGGTGACACGTAAAAATTTATCATTTATTTAACGTCGGCTTATTTCCGCTACCAGGGCCAATCACCGACGCCAGGAAACGAGCTACTCCCATCCTGGAAATTTTGCCTAACCTCTTCTCTGTCAAAGCGTAAGAATTTTTTACTTGCTTAACATTTAATAGCGAGAGACCAACTGCTTAACATCCCTTCCGAAGGATGGTATATCACCTACATAACCCTCGCTTAAGATTGCATAGCTTCTGCGTATACGCTGATATACAAACCGCTAGAAGGCGGGACAAGGTCGCCGAGTTTCACTCTTGATGCCATCAAATTACTGACTGCGACTACCGTTGCTTAACTTTCGAATCGAATAAGACTACTGTTAAAGCAGATCTACGCTCGCCCCCCCCTCAAATTGTTGTTCATTCGTTAAATTTTTATTATTTTTAACAGCCCAGCTTCTAATTGTTTTAATAAATCAAGTTTCTTTCCTTTTCCGAATGGAGTAATTTAACATTATTTAAATCTATAAAATGACTGTTTTCTATGCCATGTGTTGACATGTCCGTGCTATATACATTGTTTACAATAGATTTCTTGTATTCCTCATATTACTTTTACATTTCGTCCAGTTTGTCCAACGTATACACGGTGATCAAATTCGAGGGCAACCATGGGGATCTCGCTTATTATAAGTAAGACAGTAGGTTTAAATTCGGCAAGTTGCGCATTCTTAAGCCCAACAATATGCCGTTAAAAAATCAAAAAAATCTTTTACCGTTTTTGAAATCACGAAAAAAATTCCAATTCGATAATGCGGAAATTCAATATGGCGTCCATAAGAAATAGAGAATCTGATGATGGTAAACCATCAACGTTTAAAAGTTCGTAACCGTCATCATGTAGAGCAGAAAAGTTGCTGTAAGAAAGTGCTTTTAGTTCTTTATTACTTTAAAAATATGTTCATAAAAAAAATAAAAATGAAAATGTCCACGTTTAGTTTTTTTTAAAAAATCTCAAAAACGGAAAGATTTTTTTGATTTCTCAACGGCATATTATTGGACTTTGGAATGCGCAACTTTGCCGAATTTAATACTTACACTACTACACTTACAATAAGCGAGATCCCCATGGTTGCCCTCGAATTTGAATTACTGTATATAGCATCGCAGTCACTACATGCTATATACAATTACAACACCTGAACCCTATCCTCTATATTACTTTAATATCTCCTCTCTGGTCAAAACTTTTGACTTTTTTGCTTCATATCCTTTTGATCCTTGCTTTAAATATTCGCCCAACTTATGATAATTTTCAATATCAACATTTAACCAATAACGTCTTCTTTGGCATATAATATTTAGTTCATAATGAATTCGGGGAAAATGATTCAGCTAGATCCCCGAAGTATTCAAGTAGCACAGTCTCATTTAGTGTCCACACGGTTATCTGCCATCCAACGCTAAAAATGAATGAATCATATTCTTATCATTATCATGCATTTCTTTGACTTCTTAGGCAACAAACTCTCAATATCTTTTTCAACAATTTCTTCTGGAATTACATCATTCATTTTGTCAGTAATGACTAAAGAATGAGTTTTGTTTACACTATTTAGCGTCAGCGGATACCCTTTCCCTAGACAACTTAGTTACCTACCCAGTAAACACACATACGTTTTTAAAACGTATTCTCAACGTGTCATTGGTTGAAAATTTGTGATAGAAAATCAACCGTTCATTTATTGTTGGAAAAATAACGGCCTATGGTATCGTTAAAAATACATGATTTTTTCACGAAAAATGTTGGCAGGCCTTTTGACAACGTTAAATTAACGTTATTTAAAGCGTTTAAATAAAACTGATCTTTTAAACGTTTATGAAACGTCCATATCAACTGAATAGTCCATCGAGGTCGAACAGAAACGTTTTTAAAAGGTTTTGGTGTTATGTATATTAGTAGTACATTTTAAAACATCTGACATATTTGTTTCACATATACTAATATTTAACGTTTATAATTTCGTTATCTGAAACGTGTAAAACCGCGACATTTTTAAGTTGTTTGTACGTAAAAAAAGATACGTTTTTCAAATAGTGTTTGGACATTATAAACATCTTTCTACCGTTTGCGTGTTTCTGGGTACTATGCTAGAACAATATTATATTATTTCTGATGCCAAATAATATAAATCTGACGGGTCAATGCAGCACGAGCATTACTTAACATTTATACCCTCGGGCGACTTCCAAATCTTTGAGCCAGAGGCAATTTGGTTTGTAAGCCTGTCGCCCTCAGGGTATAAACATCTACATAATGCCCTTGGTACATAAGTAACTATAAATTTCAGTGAGACATATACAACAGACACATAATGAATACATAAGGGCTCAACACATTTGAATCAATATTCTTCTTGATATTCTCGATATTATTAACATTAAACAACCGTAATAACCCAACCATTATGACCCTAATAAGTCCGAGTCTCTAATAATAAATAGGTTTGTTTGTAGAGACGATTTGTGATAGTTTTCTGACTATAGAGATGCTATTTTTACGGGAGCTCTGCAATAACAAACGCTCTGATTGAACGAGCACATCTCTACAACAATGTGCGCATGTTTCTGACAGTTTCAAACGGTTGGAAACTGTTCTACGAACAAACCTAATGTTATTTACCAACATGATAGAGAAAGTGAAGTCTATGATCATTCATTCAGATATTTAGGTAATCGAGTAGGTGGCGTGCTTCCACCCAAACCATCCGGGTTGAAAACCGAGCCAGACCGAGTCCATGAGATATAGTGGCGAGCGCAGTGTTACCAGCTTCGGCGATTTATCGCCGATTGGGCTATATATTTTTAAAAATCGTTACCTAAAAAAATTGGGAAGTAGCCGGGCGATATTTTGGGCTCCTAAAGAATTGTGTACAAGTCTTATTAATTGTAAAAATTAATGTTCGTTCTGTTGTTAAATCATGTAAAATAAAATAAACAGCAATATGCCGGTATTGGCGTGATGGTATGTGGTGAAAAAATACTTATTTTCAACTGTCACGTTGAATTGAAATTTGAAATAAAAGTTGTGTTACATAAGAAGAATAAGAAGAAGACATGGACCTACCTGATATTTTACAACTTTGAATATTTCATACTGCAATTACACAGTTATTAAAAAATGGTAAACGGGGTAGATATGAAAAAAAGTTACAAAAAAGTTGCCAAGGAACTTAGCTGAGTCGGGAGTTTTGGGCTACTTTAATTTTAACTTTGGCTACTGTGTGTTTGTAAATACTGGCAACACTGGAGGAGCGGACCTGCTCGCGTCACCATCTGTCGAAAGAGATAAAACTATGGGTTCCGTGAATCTACGTGTTCATAACACGTAAAAGATCCCTACCCCATGACAAAGTGGGATCATTCCATATCAAATCAACCAAGCAAATAAAATTCAACTCTCAGATTTTAATGATTTTTTGTACACATGTTAAACCCCTCCACAGCATTAAAAATCCAGAATTTAAAATTTTTCTGATTAGTGGTTTCTGAAATATAGGACTCAAAAGAATTAAAAATTTACATATTTTGTTACAACAGGGGTATTTCCAATAATTATTATCTCGGGAAGCCGAAGAAGAAACTTTTTGTGTAACCACTCATTTTGTAGCATATGAACGAAAGTTTATTTCTGTTGAAAAAAATTGACATAAAATTTTTGTCTCAAGGTCAGTTTTAAGGTAATAAATATTCAAAAGGGATTATCTTGAAAAGCTATTTTTAAAAAAACTCAAAAAATTGAGTATTATTAAATGAACTCTCTTGTACCTCTGTGCCAAATTTAAAAGTGGGGCGACGACAAATAAGTAAAAAAATATGTAAATGCCGGTACACGCGCAGTATGATATCACCCGCACGCGACTAGTCTCGATTAGTGTGCCGCGGACAGCATATGTAGATGCATATTTTTATTACCCTTTGAACATTTTAAATTAAATTAATTTATATTAATTAAATTAATGAAATAATGGATAGTTCCGTAGTTTTTAAACTTAAATGTTGCAACCCATTTAATATTGCTGACCACAAGTCTGCCGCGTTAAATTTTTTAAAAAATGTAAGTGAGTCCATGTGGAAATCAAAGATTTACAAAATGAAAAAAGGTATGAAAATCTGTGAAAAATGCCGTAGAATGTATTATTCTATGGAAAAGGAAGCGGTTGTGGTCCTAGAAGATTCTCCAAGGAAAGAGTCAATGCCTAGTACAAGCAAGGACTTTGTGGTTCCTAGTTTCAGTAGATTTTTTAAACCAATCATTGGTTTCAATTGGTGAATCACCAATAATAAAAAATAAGATTGGAGCGCCTTCTTACCCACAGTATAAAGTTGACAAAATTAAAAGTAATATTGGAGAAAAAATGTTCGGTGTTACTGTTCCTATGCAAAAAAAGGAGAGCAAAAAGGATGAATCAGATATAATTACTCAGCTTAAGAAAAAAAATTTGAAACAAGTACATCCCGTAGTGAAAAGTTAACTATTTTGACTGTATTACCTAAAAGTTGGAGCATCAAAAAAATTCAGGAAGAATTCAATGTGACCAACTATACTGCGCGAAAAGCTAAGGCGCTGGTTAAGGAAAAAGGTATTTTATCAAATCCCAACCCCAAGCCTGGAAAATCTTTAGATCACACAGTTGTTGAAAAGATTAAGAATTTTTATAAAGATGAAAAATTCAGTAGAATCATGCCAGAAAAAAAAGATTTTGTCTCTATTAGGGAGAAAAATATAAGAGTTCATGCTCAAAAACGTTTGATTCTTGGGAATTTAAGTGAACTTTCTTAAGCATTTAAATCGGAGTTTCCAGATATTACGGTAGGTTTTTCAAAATTTTGCGAATTACGCCCAAAAAATTGCATCCTTGCAGGTTCAAGTGGCACGCATACAGTCTGTGTATGCGTAAAGCACCAAAATGTCAAGCTAATGGTTAGCGGAGCTAATTTTGACAAGCTTTTTTCTAGAAAATGATGATGTCCCAATTAAAACATACAAGAGGTGTTTGGCAAAAATTATGTGCAATCCGCCAGAAGCGTCGTGTTTTTCTAATGAATGTGTTCATTGTCCAAGAGTAGACAATTTCAAAGAGTCTTTGAAAATAGCCTTTGATAATAATATGATGGAGACAATTACCTATAAACAATGGGTCTCAGTAGAGACCATGGAGACTATAATAAAAAGTACCGATGAATTTCTTGAGTCTCTATGTGAAAAACTAATTCAGCTTAAAATACATTCCTTTTTGGCTCAGCAGCAATCATCATATTTTAGTTTTATTAAAGAAAACATGAAAGTTGGCGAATCTGTGCTAACATGTGACTTTGCAGAAAATTACTCTTTTGTCTTGCAAGATGAAGTGCAATCGTTTCATCGGACTAGCAGCCAAGTTACCTTGCAGCCAACTGTTGTCTACTTTAAAAATGAAAACGGACATGTTGAACACAAACATTTTGGTGGCTAGGATGTGTGCTAGGCAAAAATGATGAATCCCAGGAGGTGACAATCATCTGCATCCAAGTGGCCCTTCCCCATCATTTTTTCATCCAAATAAACCAGACGTTTTAAATGTCAACCCAAAGACGATATTGCTTAAAGTGAATCCTGTGACAAACTGGAAGAGTCTACAAACTCAGCGAAGCAGAAATGTTATTATCTGAGAGTGCTTTAAAAATGTACACATAATTGTGGGGTGGTGAGAGAAGGGTCACGGGGATACTCACATCTATTTATGAAGACTATTAATAATAATACTTTTGATTCAATATTGTAAATTGCAAAATTAATTATTAAAGGATTATATTAATGGGTTGCGATTGGTGCCTTGAAAATGCATGGTCCTAAAATAATATTTTTTGTACAATATTCTCGTTGTTGCCCCACTTTGAAATTTTATGTAATGATAGATATGACCATAAGGAACGAACACAATTTATTTGAAAAATTTCAAAAATACACTTTTTGAGAATAATTACCTTCTACATTAGCGACCTTGACCTTGGCCTTTAAATTTAAGGTCGCACTTTTTTTTAAATAAAAATAGAAAAATTTTGCTTAAACACTACAAATTGACATTTGCCCCATCTTTGCATCTCTTACCGTTCTGGAGATATTGTGTTTTAAAAAATTTACTTTTTCCAAAAAATTTACTTTTTTTTAATTTTCAAAGACTCATTACTCAAGAACTCATAATCAAAAAAATTTAAAAATTTGGAATTTTCATACTATTTACATGTACAATGCTTTCACCAAAATTTATCAAAATTGGAGAGGTCAAGTTTCAAAATTTTATTTTTACTGGTTGATTTGGCATGGAATGGCCCAGTGAGGGTTAGGCAAAATTTTCAGGCGAGGGGTACCAGTGCTTACACAAGCAAGTCGATGATTAGGCCGACGTTAAATAAATTACTAAAAAATAGCTATTTATGACACAAGTGCTAAAAGTGTCATTTTATTTTACCTTTGTGTGTTTCACACACTATTTTTTCTACGACATTGATAATAATTACAAAAACTATGAAAATATGTTGATTTTGACATTTAAAAATATGTTCCCAATGTCACTTTAACAACAATACAAAAGAGCTTTAATTAATGACTAACTGGTTGTACAATTGCATATTTTTACTTTTAACGCTAGTATTGATGCATTTGTCCACGAAACACCAAAACACCATATACTGCACTCGACGCGCGTTTTATCAACCAAGTTGACATCATCTGGAGATGATGATGATTGGCACAAGCAGTCAACTCGATGACAGATGGTGAAAAACGCGTATATAAAAGGATGCTCAATAATGTCGCAACAAAGAAAATCGCGTGCATAAAAGGTGTTTTAGTCTGCATTTTTATCAATATATTTTATAATTTAGAAAATTACTGGTAAAAGTCTCAATTTCTTTTATTTAGTCAATACAAAAAAAGTTTTAACTTGAGTTTTACCATATTCATTATACAGGGACCGACAGAAAGAAACTTTACACCTTGATTTCGCTATAATTAATTTATTGAAAATGTTAGAACCAATTATACATTATAAACGAGAAATTTGGGAAATTTATTTAGCAAAAATTGAATACCGCATATGTCCTCCTTGTTCTTCCGCACACTCCTCTATGCGACAAATGACATTGTCCATTCCCGAGCTAAGCACAATGAGCGGAATTGCACGAATTTCCGTGTTAATATTCATTTTAAGATATATTAGGTTCAGTTTTTCGCAACACCAAGAAAGTACTGCAAAATTCAATTCGTCTGTTATTATCGTCTTCTTTTACCTATAGCAATTTTGTAGGGATGAAATATCATTACTCTCGGATTTACTCTTAACCTTAACTTGTTTGGATACTGCAATATGAGATTTGGAGAGCAGCAGCATGATTTTATTGATTTTTATTGACCATTGTACTTTAGGAACTCGCAATAATTGCTTGTCTGATTTATCACTTGTTTGTCCGCATTAGATCGCTGCCTGCCTGATGGTTTTGTATTACGGATTGATCCTTCATTTTTCTATTTTTTCATCCACGAATAAATAGTAAGACAAGAATGACTTCTGGTATTAAATTGCGCCCTGAATCGTTTTTGCACAACGGTATTTGATTTTGATCAAGAAATTGTTCTACGCAAAACACCCGCTATCGTATTGTCCACTGCATTGATTGACGACTGCCATAATAAAATGTTCAGAGCCTCCTCTATAATATAAAAAAAAAACATCGCAATAACATTTGATTTTTTACATTTGATTTTTTTTGTACCTAATTCAAAAAATAAAATATAAAGTCCTTTCTGTCGGATCCTGTATAAGACTTTTACACATTTTTTCATTAAATTACATAAGAACGTACTAATAATAGTATATATTTGGTATCATTTCCTTTTTTATAATTAGTTACGTACCGAGGTACGTACCTTATACAATTACATATACCTACGCCTATATTATATAATAATGTGAATATTTTATTTACCTTCATATCTTTCCTTATTTTACCACGCATTTATACTGCTACTATTTGTAAAGAATTAATAATAGGTAATGTATGATAGCAGCTTTATCGAGGCTTTATTGGTATTACCTAATTAAAAAAATTAACAGGTAGGTTTATTTAATAACTGCGCAGTATAGTTCTGACCAAAGTGAGACAATATTTCTTTCGTAATTTATTTAATATTAACATAAAGGGTCAACCATAAGTAAGTTCAAAATAGGTGAAATACTGGAAGACACATTCTCAATCTCTTTTTTTTTTTGAGACAAATTCACTGGCGAAAACAAAAATTTTCTATCGTCTTTTGTTTTCGAGTTATAAACAAAAGTTCGATTTTTCGACTTTCAAACACATGTCAATATCTTAGTTGTTTGTAAAGTTATGAAAAAACAACTTTTACATTCTTCAGGCACTTTTTTCTGTATAATACAGTGGCGTCGAGAAAATTTAAAAAAAAAGTTCAATTTCGAGTTATGGCATACATATAAGATTACCTTTTGCGTTATTTTATATTTATTCCAAGTAGGCGTGTGTCATCTATGAGAGTGTTTATCCGTTTGTCAGTAAATTGCATATTAATAATTTTGTTTCCGTCATAATTACATCCCATTTAATCGTAAAAGTGAATATGTCTTACGAAAGTTACGAGAAATATGACATGTTGGAATGCTTTATTCAAAGTAATAACAATTGTGATTTTGTATCCGAAATATATTTCAATCGCTACCCAGAAATAAGACAACCTAATAAAGCTATTTTTAAGAGGTTAAAAGAAAATCTTTTTAATTGTGGGTCCTTCAACAAGCCAATACCAACAAATTACAACGTTGAAGATTCTGAAGAAACTTCTATAATTCTCAGTACTACGAGATTTCCTCAAAAATGGACAATTCACGCGTGTGTCCAGTTTTTAAAAAGGCGGAAAAGAGTGGCATAACAAACTATAGGCCCATCACTATTATTTGTAACTTCGGGAAATTTTTCATGTATCTGACTTAATATCTATTGAACAGCATGGCTCTATGAACGGTCGATCTACAGCAATGAACCTTGTGTGCAAAACGCAATATCTTTGCGAAGATTTTGATCGAGGGGGTCAGGTAGATACTATCTACACAGACTTTTCTAAGGCTTTTGACAGGATTGACCACGGTGCTTTGTAACTTGACAAATTTGGTCACTCGAAATTATTACTTCTTTTAATACAGTCATATCTAGAGAATCGACATCAATTTGCTCAATGCCAGTACCGTGGTCACAAATCGAACAGTTTCTTGCAAAGATCTGGCATGCCACAGGGTTCGATACTCGGACCGCTCTTCTTTGTAATGTACATTAATGATATTTTTCAAAGCTTCGATGCTAATATCCACTTCCTCTTGTATGCAGACGAGCTAAAAATGTGCCGATTTATTGATAATGTCCATGATTCTCAAATTCTGCAAAAAACCTTGGATAGTATCAATTCCTGGTGCATCAACAACTATCTACCTCTCAATGCTAGCAAGTTTAATGCCACATCATTTGGCTGGAACAATAATCTGTACGTGTACAATTATAATATCGATAATGTTGTTTTACAAAGACCTGCTATTATTAAAGACTTTGGCATGTATTTTGATCTTAAATTGTCATTCAATAAGCACGTCCAAATGGTAACTACTTCTGCTTTTAAGAGTCTTGGCTTTGTAATCAGGAAAGAGGAAAGATTTTAAAAATGTCAACACCCATCGTTTACTCTATGTAACATTTGTTAGATCTCGCCTAGAATATACTTCAGTTGTGTGGAACCCAATTTATAATGTCAATATTACAAGTAGAGAATATTCAGCGTAAATTTTTAAAATCTGCAGTGTACACTCTTGAGGGCACATATCCAACTGTTGAATTTCCACAAAATATACTGTTAGAACAATTTAACTTACCAAGTCTTACCAAACGAAGAATATTTTAATCAATAATTTTTCTATATAAAATTATTAATAATTGTCTGGATTGTATTAACCTATTAAATCGAATAAATTATGAAGTACCTAGAATTTATGCTCGCCAGAACAACTTGTTTATTTCAGACATACCAAGAACTATTATTCTCTTGGCCTCCCCAATATACCAAATGTATGTCAACTATGCTAAAATCGAGGATTGTGTTGATATATTTGTCTGCAATGAAAGTGCAATTAAAAACTCTGTTTTGCACCTTGACGTTTTGTAATCTACTGTGTATGTATAATTGTATAGTATATGTATATGTATGTGTCTGTATATGTACAAGGGTATATTTATATGTGTATACACAATTCTATATGTTTTATTCGTAAGTATATATTACATATTTAATTAAGACATTTTTTGTAACACTCAAAATTGTTTATTGGGTATTTATCTATACATAATATCAATATACTTAATCCTGTAATTGGGCTCCTGCCTGTTGGATTTTGTATTTAAATAAATAAATAAATAAATATGAACCCTCCCCGTACCGTTGACGTGCGATCTCAGGGAAGCTTTGGTTTTAGTGTTTGGTGTGCTCTACGTGGCAATCGTGTTTTAACATATCACAAAAATCAAGAAAATCTTAATGGCCAACGGTACACGAAATCCTAAACCAGAAAATTATTGAGGAATTTATGGACAATCTACCCTTAATTGAGGCAAGAAATCAGTTCTTCCAACAAGATGGTGCACCACCTCATAATATCAGGACCGTTTCAGAATTATTGATTACCAATTTTGGAAAGAACTGGATGGGAAGTAACGGACCAGTGAGGTTGCCACCACGACCACTTGACTTAACGCCACTGGATTTTTTCTTTTGGGGCCACAATAAAGACAAATTATACAAGAACACTAGTACCGACATAAATAAACTCAGATAAAATTTTATAGACTGTGTGAATTCCATTTCAAATCTTCATATTTATAATGCAGTTCAGAGTGTTATGCAGAGATGTAATTTATGTATCGAACATAACGGACATCAGTTTGACATTTACTTTAATTTGAATTTTTATTTTGTAATTGTAACGTTTTATAAAATTAGGTATAAATATCTGATATTTTGGTCTTGGCTTGTTGAAGGACCCACAATTAATGAGATTTTCTTTTAACCTCTTAAAAACTAATTAGGTTGTCTTTTTTCTGGATAGCGATTGAAATATATTTCGGATGCAATATCACAATTGATATTACTTTGAACAAAGCATTCCAGCATATCATATTTCTCGTAATTTTCATAAGACATCTTCACTTCTACGATTAAATGGGGTGTAATTCTGAAATATAAAAAACGCAAAAAAGTAATCTACTAAAAGATTATTTTCGCTAATAAATACTTACACATCAAAAGTGACCCTAAATATGATATATAGTTCGAAAGTGAAAAAAAAAATCCTTTTTAACTAAACCATAGCCAACTACGATTTTCATTTAAAAAAATACAACTTTATGCCATAACTTGAAAATGCACCTTTTTTTAATTTTTTGACGCCACTGTATTATACAGAAAAAAGTGCCTCAAGAATGTAAAAGTTGTTTTTTCATAACTTTACCAACAACCAAGATATTGGCATGTGTCTAAAAGTCGAAAAATCTAACTTCCAAAACAAAAGACGATAGCAAATTTTTGTTTTCGCAAGTGAATTTGTCTCAGAAAAAGAGATCGAGAATGTGTCTTCCATTTTTTTTGTATTTCTTACAGTTACCGAGTTATCCTATACAAACACGAAATTTGTCCACTCTGTACAGACCTGGAATCTACTATTTACTCACGGTCTTTAGTAATATCCAAAGTTGATAAAGTCAATTTATTACAAACACGTACCCGAAGAGGACTGGAGGTATTCTATTTATAAACAAAAATTTAGGAACCAGAAGGGCATTAGGTTCGAGGTTGAAACCGCTACCGCTGAGTAGCCCTTAACAAGGAACCAATCAAATGTTTTTACAGTAGAGGCGCAATTAAGGCGCCTGTGGCCAGCCAATAAAAATCATTTAAAGATTTTTTTTCAACAATTTTTTGTTTTTCTTACAAACGGATTGAGACTTTTACGGAGGATAAGGACATTTTGAATTTATCAGTTTATATTTCACATCTATTTGATCTTTTAAAAATTTTTTTTTGTTTTTGACTTTCCCAGGGCATCAGTTTGCGGGGTGACAGATGACCTTTTAAATGGCAAAGAAGTAGACTTTTCTACACAAGACATAAATGTGGAGTCTCTCAAAAACACATATTCACAAATTTTAAGTATGCGCCAATTACATTCGTCGACGTTGAACGGTCGTTCTCACAATTCAAATGAATTATTATTTAGAGGAGCCTGCTATTCTCACAATTCAAATGAATTTTTATTTAGAGGAGCCTGAGATTAAAAAATATTAGTAATATACTTTTACTCTTTGATCGCTACATGTATGTGTGTGTGTGTTAGTATTACATTCACCAATACATTCAAATGTCTTTACAGAATTTAGATATATCCAGCCGTTCACGAGTTATAAGGAAAACATATTGTGACGTCACCCCCAAATTTGGCTAGTGTAAAAATATTTGTTTTTTGTTACACATTTTCCCATAAAACTACTTAGTTTACGTGTATTAACATGTTAAAAAGAAATAAACTTTTCTTTATCATGGTCTGCATAAAAGCCGTCACTGGAAACCGATACCTCCGTCCGAGCTCTATTAAAACGTAGCTAGTAGCTAGTTAAAAACATAGTACATCTATATGACTAAAGAACCTCAACAAAAACAAATACACAAAGGAACACCTCAAAAGCAAATCGGAGTGAAAATGGTATACCTACTAGCAATTCAAAAGTATGATGCCCGGCATTGATTTTATGGCGTTTTTATATTTCTTGTATCTCTGCAATGACCTGTACATAAAATGCTAAACAAACCCAGAGCAAGTTATAGTGTTGTGTATAATTACTATAAAGTGCTAAAGATGAATTCTTCTAAATTGAACAATTGCTATAAGTGTTAGGCAAATTTTCAAAAAAAAAACAGTACTTGACAGACCTTAAAAAATATTACCTTAAATTAAACCTCGTTTTATGCTGCTAATAAGATCATTTATAATTAAACAGGGCACGCCCCACTATGCTTTGCCTAGGTCCAGTGGCGGCTGGTCAGGTGAGGCAGGGCAGGCTGAGTCCCCTCTACAATTTTGGGAGAAGCAAAATATCTCCAAACTAATATTTTTTACAAGTAGAAATTTCTACTTGTAAAAGAGATACACCTATCTCAATTCTCAATGTTGTTTATAATTCATTAATTAATTATCAATGTAAAAAAAATGCATTTCCTTTCCACAAACATGTAACACTGTAGTCCGGATAGTCTACTCCACGTATGCTTATTTCCCGGTCTCCATCGCGCTTGCTTGGATGAACTGAGGCTAGCGGCGAGCCAACCCCCATTTCAATACGTTGTTAGTGATCTTGAATTATGGCAGCTAGCCTCTAGCATCCCATCTTTTTCCAGCGCAGTTGAGTGTTGATCCCCTCTCTCACAACAGTTAATAGAACAAGGACAGTGGCAATTTGTGGTTTCGTGGGAGAATATAAACATACGTAAAATATTTAACAGGTGGTTGAAAAATGTGTGCTCTAGGTGAAAATATTCCCAACGACATGTGTTATTGTCCAGACGTGGTGGATTATTTGTTGTTAAATGGATTTAGTTCTCTTAGTTATGATCGACAGGTAAGAATTAAAAAAATGGTGAGACCTACACCGTCAATGCCGTCATTAGTTTTCACAAGTGGTAAACAAAACAGAGGGTTTAGCGATAGCAATTTTCAATAAATCGAATGGTTAACGGCATCAGTAGTTAGAAACAAATTATATTGTTGGAAATGTTTGTTATTTACTAATGATCAATCCTCAATTTGGGGCAGGGTCGGGTTTAATAATTTGCAAAATTTGTCGCGAGGTTTAGAAAGGCATGAAAAATCTCAGGAGCATATTTCATTTTGCATTAAAATTGAAATATTGGGTAAACAAAATACTGTAAATTTCTTGGATTCTGCGCATAAAAGAAAAATAGAAAATTTTAATGAAAAAGTCCGTGAAAATAGAGAAATATTAAAGAGATTAATTGATGCCGTTATATATTTATCTTCTCAAGAAAATTGTTTTCGAGGACATGATGAAAAACACGATTCGTATAATAAAGGAAATTTCAAGGAACTAATAGAATTTTTAAAAATGTATGATCCAAAATTAGAGAACTTTTTGAATAACGCCACTGTTTTTGTCGGGACGTCTAAATCAATTCAAAATGACCTAAGTAACTGAGAGTAACTTCATTATTAAAGGCAAAATTTATGAAGAACTACATAATTGTGAATTTTTCTCGTGGCAAATTCATGAAAGGACGGACATTACTTGTAAATTTCAACTTTCCGTAATTTTTAGATATATAATGCACGGTGAAGTTGTTCAAAGGTTTGTTGGTTTTTTTTATGTGAGTAGTGGAAGAAACGCGGACAGTTTATTTAAATTATTAATCGACGAATTTGGTAAATTTGATTTGAAAAATAAATTAGTTGCACAAACCTATGACGGCGCTGTGGTTATGTCAGGACATCTTAATGGACTCCAAACTAAAATAAAAGATATTGCTCCTTAAGCTTACTTGGCTCACTATTACGCACACAAATTAAATTTGGTTTTGAGTAAAGCATGTAACGGAGTTAAAGAAGTTAACAATATTTTTTCAAATATTACTGGTTTTTCATCATTTTTTTTCAAAATCTAGTAAAAGATTTGATATTTTAAATAGAATTATGAAACATAGAATTCCGAGTAATGCTCCCACTCGTTGGAATTTTTCATCTAGAGTTGTTTTCACTGCTGACAGTGCTGACACATACAGGAACAAATTTATAGACGTTTTTAATTTTATTTCGGAAAGTGCAGACTCTTTAAATGACGATCACACATTAAGAACAGCTTATGGATTAAAATCGTTATTGTTGGATAAAAACATATTTTTTCTAAAGGTTTTTAAATTGATTGTTAAGCAAACTGATGTTTTCCAAATTTTACAGAATAAATTAACTGATATATTCTAAAATTAGACTTAATTCACTTATATCTAAATTAAAAGAATTTCGCAATAACGAAATACATTTCAATACTTTATATAATGGGTTTTTAGAAAATATTGAAGAATTAGATGATGAGCCACAGTTAAAAAAAAGAAAGACAACATATAACTTTGACAGGACATACATTACAAACAAATTTTTACAGAAATTTTGGACACCATTATAGTTCAAATTGAAATTAGATTTTCCGATTTAAATTGCAATGTTTCGATTTAGTAAATCCTAATAATTTTATAATGTTTTTTAAATCATTTCCTAACAGTCTAATGGACAAATTAATGGACCAGTATCCCTTTTTTAACCGTATTCCGTTAAAGAAATGAACTACGTGTGTTGTATTCTGACCAAAAACTTTTGGCAAATTCAAAATCGTCTCAAGAAATGCTTACTTTTATATATATATATGAATAATTTAAAAAGCTGTCTCTCAGAACTGTACAAACTTTAATCTTTAGTGTCCACAATTCCGGTAACCTTAGCTTCTGTAGAACGATCATTTTCAGCACTCAAACGCATAAAAACATTTACTAGAAACACAATAGCTCAAGACCGTCTGTCAAATGTATCGCTTATTTCAATAAGAAAACGTTTTTTATCAGAGTTGAACAAAAATGATTTATTTTTATTTTATGAAGTACTCAACCATTTTGCTAGTTTTGAAAATCGCAGGTTACTATTGATTTATAAAAATATTTAGACGTTACACCAAAGATTAATATAGTTAGTTATTATTTTAGAAGAAATATTTATTCACGTTATTTATTTTTTAGAAAATATTTTTTATGTAACTTCCCTTTCAAAACTATTTTAATTTTTATTAAAAGTAATAATTTTACACTCTGGCAGTGATAATGAATACAATTTTTTGTTCGTAGAAAAACACTTTTATTTATCAATTTTTTTCCAAAATTATTTTGATTTTTATTAGAAGTTATAATTTAATTATAAATGGGATAGTAGGGTTCTGGCGATCAACCCACGACAAAAAAATATAACGCGCCGTTGTACTACCTCAAGGATGGTGGGAAAATGTGCAAATTGTAATCATATTGAAATTTAGTTGCCTTTGAAATTTCAAGCCTCCTCTGTGGACATATACATACTTGATACTTGATTATCCAAAATATGCTTTGCCCTTACCCCAGTGGGTATTGCGTCATAAGGCGTCAATGGTCATATCACCATTATTTACTATCTAAAATCTAAAGATATGCATTTATGATACACCCCGTATAGGCATACCAAAAATTTAAATACTTCTATCACATCAGTAATCCAGGGTAATAAAATAGGCTTTAAATTCTACCAACACTTATGTAATTGACATTTTTCTTTTTTTAATTAATTACTAGACATCACGTCAGGAAACATTTCTCTTATATAAATAAGACACAAAATTCACATAAATATGGGTCCGAAACTCGATCTAGAAAACACCTTTACTAAGATACAGGGCATTAAAAAAATTGTTTTTTTAGTTGTTTTTTTTTTATCTTTACGATATTTGAAAAACGTCTTGAGATATTTCAATATTAGGGTACGTTTAGTTCTTTTGAACGGCAAGAACCTCCTGGTACATACTCAATTATTCAGTAACCAGTGGCGTTGTAATGACGCTTCGCAATTAATTGACACCCTGTATATTTAGGTTGCTATTTAATGCTTTATCAATGGACCCGAAAAGCGTGACGTCATTTATTCAATTCCCCGTTGGTAACACTGGACAGTTTCCAAACAAACAGTTAACTAGGTTTCTCTTGTTTAATAGCTTGTTGTGCAAGTATTTAAAAAAAAAGAATTCTAATAATAATAGCTAAAATTTAACGCGCCTTTTTTGTTCATAAATTTGTGATAAAATCAAACATTTTAAAGAATTATTATATACTTAGGCAACTACATACATATTTACTACAATTTGAAACTAATTAAAACTAACATTTAAATTTACAGATGTCATTGTCATTAAGTCACGTGGTTTTTGTCTGAAAACTATTCAGTGTGTAACATCAGGACTACTTTTCGGATTTATTATTTATACGAAAATGTAAACCAAAATAAAATAATAATGTGAATAAACATACTGGCCTAGACATTTACAAAATAAAACGTAAAAACATAATTTTTAAATCATTCTAGATTCTACTGTAAAAATATTAATGAACTGTTGCAAATTTAATACCCACCTCTCTACCACAGCCTGCTTAGGGGTAACTTCGGGGTGAAGAGTCGGCAGTCCCGGGGGCTGTGGGACGACGGGGGGGGACGGTCCCTCCGCCGTCGAGGCAACCCCCTGGACCAGAGTTGGCTCGATCCAGCGTGTCGATCTATCAGTCCCTCATTACATCGCACTTTGACACTAAAATCACAACACTCGGTATACAAACATAACCTCAAATATTAGTTTATGCAAATATAAATATTGAAGAAAAACTTAACAGCCTCGCACACATTTTATTTGATGGCCTTCGAGTTTAGCTTACAGTACCAACGAAAAATTTAGGTTGATTTTATTTAATTAATTGAAGGTTAAATGTTGTTTTGCGTTGTATCCATATGCATTTTGAATGAAGATAGTCTTTTTACACATTTCTGTCGCTTCCAAGAGAATTTTTAATACATGTCCCTTTTATGAATTCGAATTATAAAAATAAAAAACTTAACTAAATTAGTTTTACACAGATTTGCAGTTTTGATTTGAATGTAAACAGTAAGTTCAGTGGACTTTTTTAACAGGTTGTTTTTAACACATGTCAAATGTTTATAACCTACACCTCTGTAATTTAACAATAAAATACTATATTTATTTTTGGTCTTGTCATTTATTAACAATAATAATACGATTAATTACATACACAGGTTATAAACACAATTTATAGTACATAACTAGAGTTATATTTCTTTACAATAAACGATTTGTCAATAAAAGTCCGCACTCAATTACAGTTTCACACACGTTCTCTCATAAACAATTGTTTTAAAGCGTAATACAGTTTCTCAATCGTGTCACAATCACTTTTTTAATGCCGAAACTGATACACAACTTTCGCTTAGCTACAGACCGCGGCCATCTTCCATAGCGTGCCAGTGCAGCCACCTGTCACATATAAAATGACGATGGGCGAATGGTTGGTCGTGTGCGCGTCTGTTCGAAATTTACGAATCCATACGAACAAAGATAAGCAACGGAATTTACTAATAAATCTGTGTGGGAGTAGATAATTGTTGTTTATTGTGATAAAATGTACTTGTAGACATTTAACTTTCATTCCACTTTCTGAAATAAAAATGTAAGGCTTTCCCGAGAATAAAATATTTTTTTCCATCTACCATTATTTAATAATAAAATAGACGAATAGACAAATAGACCTAAACAAAATATGACTAGGTATGAGATTTAATTATAAATATGACATTTAAATAAATATTTTTAAAACATTCCAATCACCTAAGTAACACATAGGTTTGTATTCTGTAAAAGGGTAAAATTTTAATATATCTCAGGTAGATCTATACCTCTCCAATATCAGAGACTATCTAATATTTACATTTTCGTTTCCTCTCATTTCTTTTTTGTCGGTAACGTTACAATTTGTTAATTTGAAATTAATTATGCAACACGCAACTCAGAACTAAACTGACTTATTAATGTTATCTGTAATTTCTTTTTCGACACATTCCAACTGTAAGTTTCATTCAAATTGTTCAATGTTAATGTTACCATCAGTTCTACCGTCCGCTAGATGGCGACAATAGTTAGAAATGTAGTAATTGTACAATAGTTTTTTTATAATTACTGTATTTCCAGGTAGTTCATCAGTGCGGTACCTTAGATATTTTTAAAATGATATATTGGATATGATGTAATCATTAATAAACAAATCAAACACATCATCATTGCTGTTATTTTATTAATGGATTTGATTAGCTAGAGCGTCTGAACGAACTTTATTACATCCAGTTGCATTAAAAATACCAAACTAATTCTAAAATACAAAGGATGCCTTTGAAAGTCTCTCTCCTAAGACCCTCAATTATAATGAGGAAGTTAGACACTAAGGAGAGTTTATTATTATTATTATTCTTGGGCAGATAGTGTAGTACTGCTGAAACGGTAGGTATAGAATAAAAATCAATAATAAGTAAACTGCAAAGGGTGATTCAAATGTTTCATGGCATCTCCTAAAAGAAGAAATGAGGTAATGCCTCCTCTCTGTAATTGCAAAATTAAAAAAATTTAAAAGTTCAAATAGGTAGTAAAGAAAATGTAATTTTTATGAGCTTTTTTGTTTCATATTTATTTTACATCTTGGAATGTACAAATCACATAAAAACTAAAATAAAATTTAACTTCAAATATTCGAGTTGAGTGTAACGTTATTGCAGGAGCGGATTAGCTCGGCGGAAAATTTTCCACTGGACTGCGCTTGGGCCACCTACATGGTGCTACATAGGGCCACAACAGAAGTTCGTTGGCTAGGCTGAATGAAAGAGACAAGAGCGTGGTTACAGTTTAGGTATAGGTACATGTATTTCCTAATGATCAGAATAAAAAATCTTCTGTCGTGGTCGACGGAATGACACTTCTGTTTTAAAGATGTTCTGACCTAGTAGTGGAGTAAATTTGCGGGTAAGTTGTTTCCTTCTTGTAAAAAAAATATGCGGAATAGAGTCATATCCACCTGACATATTCATTTTAACGAAGTTATTTTCATACGAAATGGCAATTTTTCGACCTTTATATGGCTGATATTGAACTTTTTTACTAATAGACACGCTTTGTTTGCTGAATTTTCAGATTATTTTTAATGCACGAAATATATTTATTAGACTATTTCCAGAACAAAACGTACAACAAGAAATATGATTCAACTGACGTTTTGAGCTGTCAAGCCCAGTGCAATTTGCAATTTTCATTGTCATTTATGTAAAACTTTCACTTGGAATGCAATTTTCACTGAAAGTTTGTTCTTATTGGTCCAAATTTTCAAAATCTTGCTGTTTCATTGGTTCTTGTAATGTGTGAGAAATAATAATCAAGTAAATTTCTTGTTGGTTAGAAATACAATTGTTTCATAACTTAATGCGATGAATGAAGAAACGTAATAATGATACAATAATTTATTATGGTAACAATAATTGATTTACAAAAATGAACGTATTAGTAACTACAAAATATCTGATTTTTTATACTAGTATCATCCTGATGTAAAAAAATCATTCTATTTAATTCTTCACTTACCTCAATTAAATTTTAATAGCGTACCTTGAAATGTTTCATTAAAATTTTTAAATAATTAATTATCAGCGTCATTTGATACTGTCAATAAATAATTCATGCCATATATTTTAATAATTTCTTCTTATTGACATTGACATTTTTGTAACTAAATTAAACATTTCAAATGTTAAACTGTTAAATTTATCCAAAACCCCATTTTATGAAGTCAAATGTATAAAAAAATTAAGTTTACATCTGTTTTATTGAAGTAATTGGAAAATATATTTTATTGGCTTGATATAGTAGACAAATGATTTATAATGTTTCATCAAGAATATATTTTTTGTAAACGCAAATACAAAAAAGTTTGGGTCCCGTGGACCTCCTTTAATTTTGCTCATTATCGAATTTATCATTGTCTTTGACATTTAGAACATGTGTACCAAATTTGAAAGCTTTATCTCAAAAACTGTGGCTGCTATCGCGATACTACACACATGCAGACAGATTTTTTCCATAAAGTTATGGTTTTTCATTATAATTCGTCGAGATTCGTCCAGAAATTGTACCTTTTTTCTTCTTTCATTAATTGTGTCTCTTCTGGTGGTACCGTATTCACCAAATTTAATGTGTCACCTAAAACGTTGTTGACAATCTTAACTGCCAAATTTGGGAAGTCTCCTATTAGTATTTTTTAAGTTATCGCGGATACACACATACACACAGACATCATGCGGAAAATAGTCAGAATGGATTCAGGAGGGTTCAAAACGTATAAATCAATCAAATCCCGAGGTTGAAAAAAATCACGAATACTATACTTCTATCAGGTATATGAATGTAAAAACAACACAAATAATAAAAAAATTATAACAAATGCTCAAAAATACCACCGTCACCGCGGAGACAAGCTTGGCATCGCAAAATAAGCAAATCGTGTTCTGATTGAATGTTTTGTCTATTTTGAATATATTCGACTGCAATCATTATTCTTTGCTCATGGTTATCAATTTCCAGTGCGTAAACCAATTGTTTTAAATGCCCCTATACGAAATAATCCAGAGGATTCAAGTCAGATGATTTCGCAGGCCACAGCACCTGACTACGCCGACCAATCCATCTCCCATTAAAAGCTTCGTTTAACCAAACGACAGTATTACGTCCAATATGCGGCGGTGTCCCGTCATGCTGATACCACATATGATTGTAAACCAAATCAAGAGGAAAATCTTCCAGCAATTCTGTGAGATCGTTTTCTAAAAAATTTAAGTAGGAAGTAGTTGTCCACTAAAGACTCCGCCCCACACATTAATAGAGAACCTTTGCTGAAAACCTGTTCTTTTAAAAGAGTGCGGATTTTCTAAAGACCATACATGTTCATTATGGCTGTAATTTATGCCATCCCGAGTAAAAGTAGCTTCGTCCGACCACAGCGTCTCTTAATGAAATTTTCATTTTGTTCATGCTGTTGAAGAAGCCATTGACAAAATGCGAGCCGTTGCACGTGATCTCCTGTAAATTATGTATTTTTAGTTTTTGTTTTTGAAATGGATGTAAAACTTCTCTGTTAAAGGTTCTTCAAACAAAACTATGGGATACATTAAGGCGGGCAGCAATCCGCCTAGTACTAGTTGCCGGATTTTCAAGCAGACCATCTATCACATCTTCTACATATTTCAATAACATGATTACCAATTCCAAACTCTCGCAGCCTTTGAAAAGTGTCCAAAAACACCCAATGGGATGGTTGTCGCCTATTAGGAAATCTCCTGTTGTATTCCTTAGAAGTTTTTAATGCGTTGCCGTCACAAAAGCCATACACAAAAATAATATCTGCGTATTCCTCGTTAGAGAACTGCAAGTTTAACAAAACAACTAAACCAACAAAGCAACTTTGAAGTATAATAAACTCGAAAACAATTTTGTTCTGTCACGTCTCACTCATGATATACTTTTTATATCATTTATTTCATGGCTTGCTATATTTGTTAAAGTTAAAAATTGATCACATGCAGAAACATTGAAATCTAATAACTCGGAAACAAAGCCCTATCGGCAAAAATTTTATTTCACATTTTTTAACCAGAATGTCACACCGTACACGCTCCTTAATTGTTCACCTCGAGTTACGAAATATCCTGTATATAATGAAAAATCCTAAATTACCAATTTCCAAGAAACGTGTCTTTAACAAATATGACGTTATATCTCTAGTTTTACTTGAGACACCAAGCCTTTTTTTTAGTTTAAAAGAAGTGTAGTTTACTATTTTGTCTGAATGTTATTTGTGGCATGCTCTTAATTTTTATGATATTGGAAGATTAAGCCTCTGCATCTGTGACTTTAAGTCAGAGTTTGTTTTTTGACGACTAGAATAAAATAGAAAAATGGTTTAATTCTCTAACATTTCAGAAACGAAACATTTTTCCTTTTTTAAAGTTTTGTAACTTGTAAAATATTTGTAGTGTGAAACTTGATACATGTATTATTATTTGTAAATCAGGCCCGTTGAAATACATTCTAACGAGCAGAGATAGATGGCGAACGTACTATATACGCCGAGAACTACGTATAGCAAGAGAGATTTGCAGCGATTATTCAAACACAGACGCTATTGAGATACGTACAAGCGGACTGAGATTAAAATATTTTCGCAAGCATATTCAATGTCAAAAGGGAGACGTTCTTTATCCTCCGTTGCCCAAATGTACAAATTTGTTTCCCAATTTTCGGACCCAACATACCATATCGGTTATATACTGCCGTGTTTGTGAATAACGATAGGCTGGAGTCCACATAACTACAAACAACATGTTGCAATGGCAAGCTATAAACAAAATCGTACCCGAAAATATCCGTGCTGTAAATTTATATATGACTCAATATTCATGTTAAGCATGTGTGAAATACCTCAGTGGGTAATAGATAAAGAATACTTTTGTTTATTCTGGAAAAAATATAATTTGGGTTGGCTGTTATCTACTAAGAAACAAATACGACAATTCCCCTGTGTTAAAGAACTAATAGACAAGATGCATTCATTTTAGAAATGCATCAATTTATTTTGTTTTCACGATATATGTTGAGACTATAATAAAAAAAATAAAAAATTTCTGTTTCTAAATAATTTATTTTAAAGTTTAATTTTTTATGCAAGCAAAACCACGTGATCGCGAACGCTCCGAAATTGACTTGACGTCATACCGCACAATTTTGGCAAGAGTCTGCATTAAATTGCAAGGTTACGACTGTAAAATCTCTCGTTCATTTTATTATATGCATGAAAATCATTAATATAATATTAATTTATCTAAGAGGTGAAGGTGAAAATGAGGGACAATGGCTTTGTACAAACTCAAACAACAATTTACCAGAAAATGGTAAGAAAAATTACTTTGTGTTTAAGATTCTTACACCTAACCATAACTAAATGTAATAAAAAAAGAAAAAACAAAAAAATTATAAGAATGAAAGTAAAAAAAATATTTTAATAAAAAAGTATACTTAATTTAAAAAGTGCTGTATGTATGTAAAAGATAATATAACCGATTGGCTGTTCAATAAATGTTTTTTAACATATTAATTAAAATTATTTAGTGAAATTTTTTTACATCGTTAGTTAAAAAATTGTACTCTCTAATTGCATTATATGTAAATGATCTTCGAAACGTATCTGTTGTCTGTTTTGGCGTTGTAAATAAATGACTGTGTCGAGCATGTGCAACTCGCTGCGAGAAATAAATTTGTTTTTCAAGTATTTTGGAGTTCATGAAAGTAATACGCGATGTGTAAATGTTAATAAGTGTACTTTTCAAATATTTTCCAATCTGAGCCATTGCAATTCCGAGACTTTTTTTGAAATATGATCATATTTTCTCAATGAAAATATAAATCTGCAAGAGCAATTTTGCACTCTCTGTAAACATACTTTACAGATGGTCTAAACAAGGATAATAATTAACCAATTGTACAGAACTGGAAGGATCAAAATAACTTTTTTCTTGTTTTAAATTCTATTTGAATACAAAAATTTTAGTTCAATATAATATGTACTCTTAAACAAATTGTTAACATGTTGCCTGAACCTTAGATCCTTATAGTAATACTTTGAGATTCATTTAAACAAAAACAAAACTGGTAAACTGTGGGCCAAATTCAAAAACTATTTATTTTCACAAAAATCACCTGATGGTGCAGTTTTTTTCTAGTGTTTCATTTTATAAGATAAAATTGCATCTCTTTGTTGTAAAATTCGTTTTCAACACTACTCTTTTTTTCAGCAGCAGATGTAATTGCCAGTAACCGTCTTTATTTCGGATCTTGAACCACAAAATTGTCATCTCGAGTTATTGGATTTCTATTAAATAGTGCACTTCATTTTTTATTTTTCTATTAACCAACTATCAACAATTACCCTGTGTACCAGCGCATTTTTTAACTAATGAAGTGGTCGACACAAATATCGCCCACTTGAAAAAATTAGTCGCCCAGTGATTGAAATTTTGATGTACTAGGCGACAATGATTTTGGTCAATTTATTGCGTTATATTTTTCTTCGAAACAGAAATCGGTACCAAAGTTTACAGATTATTTTTTCTGTAAACTTTGTCGGTACCGATACCGCTTTCCTCAAAATTAAACACTAACCAGTAACAAATAATATAAAATAAAATAGTGAAAGTGTACCTACAGTAAAGTCTGAATTTTAAAAAGGGTCGTAAAATTTTACCCTAGTACCTAGTATAGGAAGATACCTAAGTTCCAAGAAAGACCAATAGAAAGTGGGTGACGTGACATGCACATATTTTGCTTGCAACTCGGCAACTCATAAAATTCGATTGTGTAAATTGGATTCGCTTAATTTTATCGAAGTGAAGCTACAGTGTACACAGTGGTCAAAATAAATTATCTACTAACTGCAGAAATCGTATTTTTTTCAGTTATAGTTTAGAACAGTGTTTTTATAACAGTGTCAAGTGCGTGATCGTCACCTTTCAGAAGCAAAGAAATGTTCACATAATAGACAGGTACCAATGGCCGATGGTGTAAGAGTTGATGTTACAAAAGAATTACAAAGGATTGTTGATCATTTAAGTAGCGCTGCACATCAAGCTGAAGTTCGTTTCGACGAAGCTCAGCGTCTTTGGTTATCTCATTCTAATAAACATCCATGGATCAGAATTTTGAAATCTCACGAAGTCGAAATTGTGTCTATGTTAATTAAATTAGCTGTTGATGTTCACAATGATAGTAAAACAATGACTTTGCACACTCTTGGCCTTCTAGATCACTTGCAAACATGCATGCCAGCAACCAAATTTCTACCTACCGTGAACAGCGACTATCTAGTCTTTCACAACTTTTAATCCCCCTGCATCAGCATTTCACTATAGAGATCACAATATCTACCGAGCTATGTTAGATATAGTTGCAGAAGTAGTTATGGAAACTGTTGTTCAAAATCTACAGCATGCAAATTGTTTCTCAATTCAAATTGATGGATCTGTTGATAAATATTCCATTGTTACAATAAATTTATTACCGCTCGTTATATAAATACGAAAAAGCGAGAATGAACATTTTTCTTGGTGAGAGTCATTCCAACAAGCGTGGTGCTGAAGGATTATTGGTTTCAGTTGTTCTTATTTTCCGAAAACTTGGCGTCGAAGGAATTGCTAAAGAGAAGTTAACTGGACTCACAATTGATGGTGAAAGTGCTAACACGGGAAGAAAAGGGGGACTCTGCGCAAAATTAAAAAAAATGTCTACAGAGAGATGTACTTTGTATATGGTGCGTGACACATAGATCTAATCTAGCATTTTCTGATGTAGAAGCAGGAGTAGCAGAAGTTAGACATTGTAGAACAAATGTGAAATCCGTTACTTCGTTTTATAGGACTTCAGCAGTTCGAACAGACGAACTTAAAAAAATTGCAGACGAATCTGATACGAAATTCTATCGATTTCCAGAATATTTCGAAGTTCGTTTTGTTGAGCATGTTATAAATATTTGTGAAGCAGTCTTGACAAATTTACCATGTATTAAAATACACTGGAACTCTATAATTCAATCGGAACATAACAACCGTAATGAAAAAGCCACAGTACGAGGATTCCTAAAAATATGGGAAGAAAGTAGTGATCAAGTCTATTACAGCAGTTCTTGCCTCGCTGACTGTAATGGAATCTGCTCCATTCCCCGTGGGTCAAGAGGAAAAGTAGCGTTCAGTGCAGCTGCTAGTCAGAGTAGACAAAAGAAATATTCATAACTCGTTGGTTACAATAAAAAGGTGCAGAAACAGTGTTAGAAATAAAATTATTTTGTGCAAAAGCGTTCATATCCCAAAGGCTTTCAGACGATCAAAATGATATTTATAGAAAAATAAAGATGTTCCTCGAGGCTCGAAGTGTTTAAAATTTTTTGAGGCAACGAGAGGTGGCTGAGAAACTTTTTGGTTCAATTATTTGCAACATCGCATTTATAAAGTAATTGAACACTTTGCTTCGGATAATCTTCCTGTGCCTTCTAATGTTACTGACAATACAGGCCGATTGTTTCACTTGTTAAAAATATCAATCCCTGGAACTGTGTTTTAAAAATTGGTGCAAGTTTATATAATCCTTACACCTCATAGTTGTGGGCCAGAACGTGCTGCTTCCTGCCACACTATTTTGAAGATTCAAAAGCAAAGTTGCTTATCAAGAGATGCCATCAACAGCCACATGTATATTGCCCTTAATATTGCAGGAACTTCCCATTTTGATCCACGACCGGCTGTGGCAAAATTTTTGCAAAAAAAGAGGCGCCGATATTGTTCTCAATACTGAACTATACAGAAATAGGGAATTTATAAAAAAAAATATTCCACTGATATGTAACACAAAAATTTAAATGTTAAGTGAATGCATTTTTTATTAAACATATTATAATTGAAACTCATTTTCCTTTCATTTGATAAAATTAGTAACATATCGTTAACAGTAAAATCAGGTTAGGTTCAAAATATTTTGGGCTTTGTCGCTCAGTGATTTTGCCTTAAAAAATGCACTGCTATATACCCGATAATAATTGTATCTCCAGCTGTGCATATGAGTCGTACCCATAGGAAAACATCGGTACTAATGTAATAAATGAGCAACAATTAATAATTATATCATTCGTTGAAATACATTTATAGAATTTATAAAATTCACTTTTTTTTTGTACAACCGATGCGAACAATTCTACCGTGGCCTCCGACGTCTCACGGGAGTCGCGTCGGTGAATTAACTACAGCCACTACCCACATCCCGCAGGGTTAGTGACTGTAGATACTAGAATCGTGTGCCTTAAACAAGCGGAGATAATCCAGAATGACCGCCCTCTGCATTTGGACTGCCATCTACTCGGCTGATTTTTGGCAGGCCGGTTTGGTCTTCAATTCCGAGCGTAGGCTTTATCCTTCCTAGTACACATACAATATATAGGTGATTTTAATATCACATTGCTATTGGCTCGAATATTGTAAAATGTGAGATTTTGTCGAGAATGCGCACTAGCAGATTAATTTGTGAAATAATTTGAGGACAATCAATTTTATTATGTAGCAGTTTATGAGAAAAATTAGCATGGAACAGATTTGTCAAAATTCCAGACTCTCAAAATTAAAGCTAGCCAGCAGATACCTATTGTCTACCTTCTCTCGGGATAATTACCTATAGCTCTAAAAGATAAGAATTTTAGAAATTTTCTTTGAACTTGTTCTAGCGTATTTTTGTGGATAAGGTAATAGAGGTTTAAGATTATGCTTCCATACTCGATCTTTGATCTTACGTAAGAGTAGTATAATAATTTTACACATGTTGAATTAGTGAATGATATACAATTTCTTATGATAAAGCCTAGCATTTTGATTGCTTCTTTAGACTTAATGTTCGTATGTTCGGCAAAGCTGAGTTCAGGTTCGAAATATATGCCTAAATCTTTAATTGTATTTGTGCGTTCTAGGACAGCATCATTAATTCTGTGGTTGTAGATAATATGATTTATCTTTTACATTACATTTGGTGGCATTGATACCAACTTTATTAAGAATACATCAATTGTTGACTGCGTCAAGATTATTTTGGAGACTTATACAATCATTTACGTTTGACATTTTTTAAATTATCTGCAAATATCAGGGAATCGCATTGTAGTTTAATACACCGATCATCTATAAATAACAGAAATAATAAGGACCCAAGATTGGAGCCTTGTGGTACTCCGGATGGTGTCAAGTATGTCGATGATTTATGTCTGTTGTAAAATACAAATTGCTTCCTCTCTGTTAGGTATGATCGAAAAAAGTTTAGTAGGGTTAGGGTAAATCCGAACTTTTCCAACTTTTGTAGCAGTAGCTGATGATCAATGCGGTCGAAGGTTTTGGTAAAGTCCGTATGCAAAGTATCTACGTGACCCTGTTCGTCTATGACTTTAGACACGGTCTGACTGAATGACATTAGGTTCGTAAGAGTAGATCTGTTAGATATGAATCCGTGATGACATGGCGATAATATCTTCTTGTTGACAAATATATTCGATTGTATAAAATAATTTCCAGCACCTTTGCAAAATTGCACAGAAGAGAAATTTTTCTATAATTGTTTACACGGACCATATCTCCTGCTTTAAAAATTGGAAAAGCTTTTGCTACTTTTCATTGGTTGGAAAAGACTGACGTTTTAATGGAAAGGTTAAACAGCATGATTAATGGTATGGAGAGTGCATCAGCGCAGTCTTTCACCAGAAATGATGGTATAAGATCCGGACTGGATGTCATTTTATTCTTTAATTTTTTTATAGCATCCTTTATTTCTGACATATTTTATACTATATATTTTTTTATGCTAATAGTTTCGAAATTGTTGTTGTATCGGGTCACATCGTTATTTTGCGTGCTGCTACTTGGAGCACTATACATTGAACTAAAGAATTTGGCAAATAATAATTATAATTTCTTGTGGATTATCATATTCTTTATCCTTATATGACATTTTCCAGGTATTCTTGTTTGTTGTCTTTTCGATTGTATGAAGGACCAGAAGTATTTTGGATCGGAGGATATTGAGGTCTGTATACTAGAGATATATTGTTGATAAGCTAAATCGATATGTTGTTTTATTGACGCTCTACATTGTTTATATTGTTCGAGATAATAGTTGAATTTGCTGAAATTTTGAATCTCACACTTTAGATTCGAGAAAACAAGATCGAGCAGACGGCCTGAATTATTGAGTATTTTGTTATGTTGTTGAATATCGAAGAAGGCTGCAAAGTTAGTAATTATATTGGTATTTTTATCATTATTGTCATTGTTAACATAGAGTGATACATTAAAGTCTCCAAAACAAGTATTTTTTTATCTTAAGATAAAGCTTAATTGTTCTAATGATTCAAAAGATAGTTCTTATTGTTCTAGGCTGATACTAGGTGGTATATAACTAACAAAAGTGTATACTGTTGTAAATTGAAATTGACATTTACAACACAGAACATCAATAGTAGGAAATGAAGCTGAAATGAATGGAAGTTCAAGTTTTTCTGACCTTAGATGTTGTTTACATGCTAGAAACACCACTCCGCCTGTTATGTACTCGGTCAGATGTAATTTCCTATCGCTTCTGTGCACCTTATATGTCTCCGAGAATAATTCAACACTCAGTACTTCTTTTTGGAGCCATGTTTCAGCTAAGACTATTAAGTCGAATTCACACTATGCAACGGATGGATAAAACTGTTGTATTTTAGTATTAAGGCTTCTGACATTTTGATAGATGCAGGTAAGTTCTTGGAGTCGGTTAAGAGTTAATTCTGGTAGTTTTTTTTTTCGTTTTCTGGAGTATGTTCTTGGAATCGGTTAAGAGTTAATTTTGGTACTTTTTTTGGCACGATTGTTGGGACACCATGTATATATCTTATGATGAGATCTTCACCGGAATTGTTTCTTTGCTGCAGTTCGATTTGCAATCTCTTCATGTACTCTACCTGCTTAGGCATTTTATCATCATAATTTTTTAATTGAGAATATTGACTGTATTAGCTAAACGTATTTTATTTCTCAAGATTTGCATTTGCATCAGACAAAGTTACCTTTAGTAACCGAGGTGCTGTTCTTTCTTTTCCGAGGCGCATAATTCTAATAGATTTCACTTCGTTTTCGGGTATTATTTTCTGCAGTACTTCATTTACTTTGACAGTCTTGTCCGATACGTTCCTTCACTGATCCATTGTGCTCTGGTACTCCGAGAATTACTATGCTTTTTGATCGTATCAATCTTTCTTTTGCTTCAACCACAGCTTCCTCGAATGAGTTTGAATAATTTACTGTACTGTTATTCACTTCCATAATGGAGGCTAATTGTTCCTACAATGATGCGAAGCGGTCGCTGAAATTATCCTTTAATGATTTTATGAAATTTTTTATTTTTCCTAATTGTCCCATATATATCTTACAGGCGTTACATATTACTTTTAAGTTTCGTGATTTATTTGTCGTTGTTCGTACTTCCTCATTTGATAGGCCAATGCATGCTCGATGTACGGATATTTTACATCCATCGCACGTTGTTGAGGGACCTTGTTTGTCTTCAGGTACGGTACGGTTTATGATGTTATTAAAGTTTATGTTTGTTATTGATGGGATTTTTACCTTTTAGCAATTCAGCTGATTGGTTATGACACTGTTGGTATAATTCCGGTTCTTCCTTAATTTAAATCAGCTTGCAATAGATGAATGATGTTTATAGCACTCACACTAAAAGTTGGCACAAGTTGTAAATTTTTATCACTGCTCGATATAGCCCTAAGGAGCTTTACAATTTGTGTG
This sequence comes from Rhamnusium bicolor, assembly GCA_029963845.1. Classification (NCBI taxonomy): domain Eukaryota; kingdom Metazoa; phylum Arthropoda; class Insecta; order Coleoptera; family Cerambycidae; genus Rhamnusium; species Rhamnusium bicolor. The sequence continues at coordinate 670,635 of JANEYF010000188.1, read as the reverse complement.
TTTAAGGTCTGAACTGAACTGCAATAATACTGTTTGGACTGATGAAACATATTTTAATAACTGCGGTGACTTTAATAGGCATAATTACCATATTGTGCTACTGAAAAGCCCGGACTGCGTGCCCAACGTAGATTGCAGAGACGATTTGGCTTTAATGTATGGTGGGGCATTTATGGTAAAGATTATTTCGTTTTCTCTTTACATTAAGATCATTGCAATAAAACAATAACTTTATATCTTCAACGAGCGTATACATTATTTATTCTTTCTTTAAGTAAAATTAAGTTAAAGAGTTTTATTCTTTTTAGCAAATCGACTTACTGGACCATTTCTTTATTACATTTTTTTTTTTTTTTTTTATTTTATTTGGTACACTATCCAACAGGTCCTCAGACCCAATTACAGAATAGGAATACTAGGTTACAACTAAAAAAAAGGAGAAAATACAATAGGGACTTAGCTAAGATACTTAAACATCATACAGAAGACAAAAGGGAATACAAAGATAATATGGATAAAAGAAAACAAAACAACAAAAAAAAGAATCTACAAAAGTAGTAAGTATAAGTATAGTATAAATAGTTAATTACACATATTATACGAATAAATAATACAAAACATTGTATGTCTTGTTCTTCCGGAAGAAGTTCCGAATCAGGGGTTGTACATGCATGATTTTATTGAGGCAACGTTGCAGTTGAATATGTCGACGCGATCATGTATGTTATTGTATATGTTACACATGACTTGTAATGGAGAGAATTTTTTTGGGTTTGTTCTTGGATTTGCTAAAATAAATAATTGTGTTTGACGCGAAGCTACTCGGTGGGCATGAAACGGGAGCATGTTAAGAATATGGGAGCTGTTTATCACATTGTGTATCAATTTGTAAAGAAAAACCAAGTAAGAGACTTTGCGTCGATCTTCTAACGATCTCAGTAAGAACCTTGACAGAAGTTCCGACTGGGGATAACCAATAGGCGGATATGACCCTTCAATTTTATAAGTGGAGTATTTCAGAAATCTTCGCTGTATGTTCTCTAAGTTGTCTATATGTACTTTATAGTGCGGCGACCATACTATTGAGGCATACTCTAAGGTTGATCTAACGATAGAATTATAGAGTAACTTGAGGCTAGTAGCATTGTTGAAATGTAGAGTGTTTCTGATGAGAAAACCCAAAGATTTGTACGATCTATTAATTACATGATTAATATGATTCGTAAATGTTAGTTTTTTATCAAATATTACTCCTAAGTCAGTGAAAGTCTCCGGTCTAGAAAGTATATTGTGTTCTAGCGTATATTGGTATGGTATAATATTTGTTTTTGTTGTTATAGATAAAACGTTACATTTTGAAGGATTAAGGGGTAATTTGTTTCCTATAGACCAATTATAAATTACGTTCAAGTTTTCCTGCAACATCTCGCACTCCTCAGAGCTCGAAACTCTACAGAACAGTTTTAGGTCATCAGCATACAGTAGACAATTTACGGTAATATCAGATACAATGTCATTAATGAAAATATTAAATAAACGTGGTCCTAAATTCGACCCCTGCGGGACACCTGACGTTGGTAGTACTTCGACGGATTTGTGTCCACAGTATTGTACATATTGTGATTTGTTCTCGAGGTAGGATGAGATGTACTCAACAACCTGATTTGAAAATCCAAAAATGTGTAATTTTTGCAGGAGTAAATTATGATCTAGCTTATCGAAGGCTTTAGAGAAGTCTGTATAGATTATATCGACTTGACTACCATCATCAATTGCTTCATATAAATATTCCGTCAAACAGAAAAGATTAGTTGTTGTAGATCGACCTTTATAAAAGCCATGTTGTGAATCTGAGAGTTGGTGTTTTACATGTGGAAATATATTATCATATAATAACATTTCAAGAACTTTAGCAAAGTTGTTTAAAATAACAATAGGGCGATAATTAGTTATAAGAGTTCGATCTCCTTTTTTAAAGACAGGTATGATTTTGGACTGCTTCCAGTATTGAGGGAATGTTGATGTTCGGAGAGATAGATTGAAAAGTATTGAAAGAGGTTTGGCGAATACTGAAGCACAATCACGTACGACAAATGACGGAATGTTGTCTGGGCCACTAGTTAGTTTTGGCTTTAATTTTTTTAAGTAACAATAATACTTCCTCTTCAGTGACCTGACGAATATTTAGACAAGTGTTATACAATGAATTATGATTGTCAGCAGGATTACACTGATCTGGAGTAGAGTATGACTGTTGAAAAAATCAGCAAATGAATTGCTAATCAGTTGAGGATGGGATAAGATTTCATCATTATATTTAATATTTTTAGGCAGATTAGAACCCGTTCTTTTGAAGTTGACATAGCGCCAGAAGTCAGAGGGATTCCGTGCAACATTTAATTGCAAGCCTATACTGTAGTTTGTGTGAGCGTTCTCTATATAAAATTTTATTCTACGTCGCAATATGCAAAAGTTTTGACGATTTTCTTCACTGGGAACAGATTTGTATTGCCTCCATGCTTTGTGCTTTTTTTTTATATTCATTATGATCTCGTTATTGTACCAAGGAGGATAACTACGTTTGGGAATACGTTTTTTGGGGACACAGGTGGCTAATATGGGTTCTATTATACCATAAAATTGCTCACATGCCGAGTGAACATCAGAAATATTATTTAATATGTTCCAATCAGCCTCAGATAGCATCTCATAGAGCATCTGAAAGTTAGCTTTCCTAAAATTGTACGTATAGGATAGAAATTTCTTTTCATGATTTTCGCAACTATTGCTAATCCTGTAAAAAATGCTTAGTGCAGGGTGATGCAAGTCCTCTCCAAGAAGAATATCAGGGGGTTTTACTACTGTACAATCCCTGTTCGACAGGACGAGGTCCAGTAGTCTATTGTTTAAATTTTTTATGGTATTAAATTGTTTTAAGTCCAAGAAGCTTTGAAAGTTTAAAATAATCTGAGAAGCGGGCGAAGCAGTAAGGTGTTGAGAAGCGTAAGTTGGTAAGTTGAAATCGCCTAAAATTAAAATATGTGAGTTATGTATAAAATTAAGACTGCAGAAAGCATCAACAACAGAATTGTAGTAGTCAGATGACATTTTTGGGGGAATATACAATGTGAAAACATAGAAATGATAATGATTTACTATTATTTTTACGCCTACTATATCTACATATGTTAAATCGTGGAAAGTACTGTGTTTTAGATTTAAATTAACTACCGTAAGTGCTGAGCTGACAGCCAACATTACACCGCCACCGTCGCTACGACACGTCGCTACCTTATCACGGTCTGATCTGAATAAAACATAATTATCATAGGCTATTTCCTGATCCTGGATATGTGAGTCCAGCCAGGTTTCAGTGAAAGCGAGTATATCATAAGTACTTGCAAGAAGAGCGTCATAGAGAGTATTAAGTTTGGTTTTTAGGCCGCGAGTATTCTGATAGTAAATTGACAGACTATTGCTAAAGTGGGGATAACCGTGATTACTTATGACTGAGTGTGGCGTGCACATATCCGGTGTAGGCGGAAGAGATGTTAATGGGCAGTCTAGTTGCTATTGATATCCTAGATCAGTTTTTAGTTTTAAAATTGCGTTCTTATAGGATTGGCAGTTTTCGTGATCCCAAGCGGCGTGATCTACACAGATGTCAGCATTCTTGGTTTCTCTCAACTTGACACAATTAATACACTTAAGATTAACAGCATTACAAGATTCCAAAGAATGATTTAGGTTACATTTAGGGCAAGATAATTCATTTTTACATACATTTTTTGAGTGGTTGAACCCATTACAGTTGAAACATCGCAAAATTTCTATACCGTCAAACACTTTACACAGATCTAAACCCACCAGTACGTACCCATTATTAATTACCTTATTATATGTTGAAATATCCAACTGCAAAGTTGCCTGATATAGTTTGTTGTTATTTCTAGTAGGCCAGATTTTAATAATGTTAAGCTCAGAATTCGACTCAAATATTTCATTATTTTGTTTCATAATTTGGTCCTGAAGAGTGTTGATATCAAGCTTTTCCGTTAATCCAACCACTCGAACACGGGGATGCAATCCTTTGACCTCTCTGATTTCATAATCTGAAGATAGCTTTTGTTCTGCTATCTTTTTTAAATTTCGATACTTCTTCCGCAGTTTTACAACTTAGCAATAAACCACCGTCCTTAATATGTTTTATTCTGTTGATACTTATGTCCGGGCTAGATATGTTGATATTTTGTAAAATATCAGCTTTGGTTTGTTTATTTTCTTGGGAGATTTTAGGTTTTACTACCACTGCTGAGTGAGAATTGTTACATAGAGCTGCGGAGTATGAAAGTTTTTTCGTGGACGTCAGGTGGGGTTGCGTGTATGTTTTTACTTCAGATAGTTTATCCTCAGCTTTTTTTACGAATTCCGTTTTGATGTTCTGGAATGATTCGCTGAGTTCCGAGAAAAAAAGAATTAACTTTATCTTGGAAAATGGTGATAAGTTTATTCTCATCAAACAAGTCATGAAATACATTACAGCTAGTGCATTTCCACGTAAGACCAGGAGTATCTTTTAAAAATGATGGTAATTCCGAAGGAGCATTTACACAAGCAAGGTGATATTGTTTATTACAGGGTCCACTACACGGGATACCTGGCCGTTTTATGGTAAGCTGGCTTGTACAAGAACCACAACGAGACATCTTTATCGCTGGTTTTCCCACCAATGCTCTATTATGACGCACTGTCAGTCGGTGGGTACTAACACAATTGCAATTGATATTACTCCACTTTATTAGCTTTATTAGCAGGCATTAGACACTTCGAACTTTATATTACTCCACTTTTATAAGGGCTTACGGAGCCCTACTATTTACGTGTTCACTCTTTGGTAGACAGAACTGAACGGGACAAAGGTATTTAAACATGTTAGAAAATGAAATTTTACCGGCAATTAGAGCAATAGTGACAGAAAATCAATTTCATGATGTTTGGTATTAACAGGACGATTGCCCAGCCCAAAATTCCAGGGAGGTTAAAAACTTATTAAGAGTGACTCGCGGAGACAGACTTATTTCCAATGGTGGTCCAATACCATAGCCTGCTAGATCACCAGACATTATCCCTTTGGATTTTTCCTGTGGGGGTATGTTAAGAGTAAAATTTATGAGTTTGAACCTCCTAAGACTGTAGCAGTGCGTGAAGAAAGAGCACAAGACCTATTTGCTGGTATTACAAAAAAAAATGCCAAAGATGTATAACCAAAAATGGTCAACATTTTGACATTAATGTAAATACTTATGTTTTAAGCGCTCTTTTTTTGTTTGTTGTAAGATTTTTAACGTAAATAATATAGTCAAATTACTTCATAAATTGATTGTTGTTATTGGTAAATAATTATTATCATTTATTTTAATTCTCTTAGTTTTCATTTATAATTATTATCAGTAATTATTTAGAAAAAAATTTTGTTTTTCATCAAAATATAGATCTCTACTTATGTATTAAAGTAGGTTCACTGTATTATAGTATTTATTTTACGGTGTTGCTAATATCTAATCAAAAAATTAGTTTTTATCGTTTTCTTTGATGAATTTCCCATTTTTTATATACAAGTGCGTCGAAAAGCTAAAGTCGAACTCTTTTTAATGAGTGAAAAATCCAATATGGCCCCCATAAGAAAAAACGAACCAGATGATGGTCTTCAATAATAGAAACGTTGAAACTAATATCTGACTAAACAACTAAATTTTACGAATAGAGTTGCTTTGAGAATGTTTTTACAGATTAAAAAAATATTGAAAAATAAAACAGTAATAGCTATTAGAAAATGCAACGATCAACTTTTTTGACAATATCTCAAAACTCCCAACATCTGCAATAGTTGAAGGTCTCTATTAGTTGGCAACAAAATAGTCTAAAACTTCCCCTTTTAACCAATTTTCTATCTCTTATAGTTTCCGAGATCCCAATACATATATCACCAAAATGATCCACACTGTATAGACATTTACACCTAAAATTTCGCTAAATTTTCGCTCATTTATACTCAATTCCAAATTTACAAATGTTTGGTGTCTCAACTCTTATAGGTTCACTTTCTTCTTTGTGACGTCGTACTATTAACGATCTCAGTTTTTTCATCGGTACTTTTACGAATTCTGCTCAGCACAAGTTGCTTCATCTTCTTGAGCTACCTATGCGCATATATAACTACTGTTGTACGTAATTTTATCATGCATTCTTTCTACCACGAACAACCAAGTTATGGAATTCATTACCCAGCCATGTTTTCATTAACAACTATCCATCAGACTTTTACTTCTTTCAGTAGCCCCGTATTTATGGCACGTCTGTGATGGGTAAGCCTATCCTATGTAAGATACAGTCTATAGCAACGGATAACAGAACAAATGTAGAGTTTGCACGGCGAACCCTTCATATGGCATAGGGAATCGTGATCCCAAATCATACAGGTTAAATGCCCTTTTACATGATTCATGCGGTTTGTTTGTATTTAAGGTGTAGGCAGGATATTGCTAGAAATAAAATTACATGCATTCCACACTTTCAACAACAATAGTCTTCATGCATAGAAGCATGGCAACCCCACTTCTTTATGCTCTGCTAATTGTTGTTTCCTTCCTGTTTCATTCAGATTTTAACTAACTTTTCATATTTATTTTATTATAGCTCTTGTCTAGGTACTCTATGCCTACTTGGTTCATTCGTTTTAAAGTGACTAATAAAATGGGTTCATAAATTAAGTAATAATGAGTGTAGGGGTATGTGCATGATTAAGATGTGTCGCTTAATTCAGTGTTTGTTCTTGTTATTGTTCAAGTGAGAAGGAAAAGGTGTTATAATATACTTATACAAAAATGGCAGTAGTGTCCCTCGTTTGGAGTAAAGTTATTTTGGCTTTTTGCAATTTTCTCTTATTGGTAAGTATTTATTTTAAACAAAAATGTGTAAATGCAAAATTTTTTGTTAATTATAATAGTTAGATATTATAATTATAAATTATTAAAACAGAATACAAGTAAAAACAAAAAGGAATTCAAAAATAATACGAACTAAATCTAGATTGGGATATTTATCTTGCCGGCGAAAGCAAATTTCTAAAATAAATTATTTACGCTTATCAGCGTTAAAGATTTATCGATAATAATCAAGTAATTATTTTTGTTTAAAAATGTTTACGAATAAACATCCTTAGTGTATTTACAAATAAATTTTTGCAATGTATTTACCAAGCAATATTTTTTAAAATACAAATAGTACAAAGAAAATTTTGAACAAATGCAGCGTTTAATGAACAAATTAACCCTTTTGCTACTAGGTGTTTATATGGTTATTTAAATAATTCAAGAAGAGGGACGAAAATGATTCATCCCGTACGGATGAGTACAGGGGGTAGTTTTTTATTGCAGTATTGATATGAGTAGATTAGTTCAATATTATATCAAAACTGAATATCATTGGTATTAAAGTACTTATTTGTGGTTCCCGGAGAAGAAACTAACAAGTTTTTAATAAATATGTAAATAGAATTTAAACTTTCTTTCTATAAAAAATAATGTGTTTTAACTATATGTACGTATAATAATTATAGAATATACTATGAGCCCCATTCGCTTATTTATTTATTTTGAAATACCCAAACCAACAGAACAAATTCCAATTATAGAATAAGACAGATACCTACATAATTTTACAAGTAACAAAATAATAATAAATAACAAGTATAGAATGACAAGATACAAATTAAGTTAATAAGTAGTTCTTATATCAATAATTATGCTACACTTAAGAATATCTATTTTATCCTGAATATTATGAGAATTTTGACACTGACATACACCCACCGCATAGGCGAGGATTTTAATAAGGTATGTAGTCCTCGGAGTAGACAGATAAAAAAGATTAGTAAATTTTGTTTGTGCCGATGATATGCGAATGTATAAATTAATTTTAGTTATCTTCATTTCTGAGCAGTTTGAACAAAAAAGTAATATAAGTAAAAAACCGTCTCCTGAAGTTCAGCAGCATACATCGTTTATTAGTGGATAAATTTTATCCTCATTCAAAACTGTAAATTTTAAATATCTCCTCTGAACATATTCAATGTCATTAATATGTACTATATAATGTGGCCTCCATACAATTGAGTCATAATCAAGTTTGGAATACACAAATGCAGCAAAGAACATTAATATATGATATTATTAAATTCACCACAATTACGAATAATGAAGCCCATGGTTTTGTAGGCAGATGAAACTGTGGAATCAATATGCTGAATGAAAGTAAGTTTCATCATTAATAGCCAAATAGAGCTTGAGGTCATCCGCGTATAGTAGACAGCAGCAATTTAGGTCATGCACAATATCATTAATACATAAATGAAAAACAGTGGACCCAATACGAATCCTTGTGGAACACCGAACAAAGTAATAATCTCATTAGACTCATACCCGAGGTACTGAACATGTTGCTTTCTATCTTTTAAGTAAGAGGAGCAAAAGTATAGTAAATTTCCGGTTAAACAAAATTTAGAAAGCTTTCTTAGTAAAATACCGTGGTGAAGTCGGTCAAACTCTTTTGAGAAATCAGTATAAATGACATCGACTTGACCATTATCATCCAACACTCCCGAAATAAATTGTGTAACACAAATCAAGTTGCTTATTGTAGATCCAAAAACATGCTGATTAATGCATATCTCTTTTAGTTGCATATAAAAATCTTCATATAAACTTAATTCAAAAATCTTACTAAAATTATTAATTATGGTAATAGGACAATAATTATTTATATCACTAATATTATGCGATTGTGCACCTTATCACCCCCTATAACAGTTTACAACATATTTCTTCGAGTGTACAAAATATATTTATAAATAATATCACCAATAATTATTTTTCTACAGAACGACATCAGGGCAGTGTTGGCACCTCTAATTATGTTGTCAGTTAACTATTCAACTGAATATTGGACCATCTTTGAGAACATATGCTTCTAATATAATATCTAAACAGCTTTTTGTTATAAATAAGAATATAAAAGACAATTCATTTCATCTTTTTGAACATTTGTTATAATTATTTTCTTAATTATAAATTTTTATTTTCTATATTTTTGTGAATTAACACATTTCATAGAAAATCAAGTTTTAGTCTTTATTTTGTACTGGCAATTTAACAGCAAGGCACACTAGTAATTTAGGCAATCACTGAAGATTTATGAAAGATGGTAAACTTGTTCTTATTCAATTACGCATATATTTTATTAAAAATAAATACAGCTGAGGTCCATATTTTGAAAATTTTTATAAGAAATGAATTTTGAAAGACAAAATATCAGAAAATTAAATAATTTCGTATGCCACTGTGTTTTGAAGACGAGAAGTTGTTAAATAAGAAAAATAAATATCTAGGTCTGTATTTAAAAAAATGAAGTTGGTGATGGTTCTGGAGCAATGAAACGTCGAAAATTGGTGATCACCTACATATACAGAAGTAAAATGTGCTGTAGAGAAGTGCCTTTATTTTTTCTATTAGCCTCTTTATAACAAAATTATCAAAGAAAAACAAAAACCCAAATTATCAGTTTTTTTTCATAAATATCGAAATATTCGTTATATTACTCGGCATAAAATTCCGCAACTTTGCTCTAATTGAACCTTGTTTGTATATCTTACGGTTTACGAGATTCTAATGATGCTCGAATCTGACTAACCCTGTATACTTTATATACATTTTTAAATACAGTGAGAATTAATATTTTATTTTGCAGTTTTATTTTGCTAATAACCTTTCAGTGCAAGAAAATAACAAAAAAATAGTCGAAAGAGGAAGACGGGAAATTTTTTTGAATGAAATATTGTGTAGATCAAATGTACTCCATCCTTCTCTTCCAAATGTCTGACAACATTTACCATGACTTCTTGAAGCATAACCTACGGGATAGCTTCAGTTTCATTACAGATATTTTTTTCAGTTCTTCCAAAGTTCGGGACATTTGTGCGTACACCCTTGCCTTTCAACTGAATGAAGGAAAATGGCGGGCGGTCTTGGACACTAGCTGAAGTTAGTTTCCAAGAAATCAAGCACTCATGAAAAAGTCGTTCTAGGAGCGTTATGTAGCTGTCGTTATTGAGCTACAGAAAACCATTTCCAAATCTATGAAAGGCCGCTGACTTCTCCGAAGGTGGTCTGGTGTGCAGTTTCTGTCTTAAGGATCATAGGGTCATATTTTCTAAGAGAATGGTGAAACAGTGACAGTAGCATCACATGGACATGCTTGAAGACATTTATCTGGATCAACTTAGAGAAGAGGATGTCAATACACATTGGTTTCAATAAGATGGCACGACAAGCCATACAACTAGAGTTTGTATAACGCTCCAGGAACGACTATTTCATGAGCGCTTGATTTCTCGGAACACTAACTTCCGCTGACCTGCAAGGTCGCCTGACATAACAATTACGGCCTTTTTGCTTTTGAGCTGGCTGAATAGGGTGTACATACAAAAGCCGCAAACTTTGGAAGAACTAAAAAGAAATATCTGTAATGAAATTGAAGGTTATGCTTCAAAGGGTAGGTAATGACAAATTTTGTCAGACGTTTGGAGGAACGTATTGCAATAGATTTAGGTAATTTGATTGACATAATATTTCATTAAGAAAATTCTCATTCTTCCTCTTTCAAAAATACAAAAAGTTATTAGCAAAATAAAATGGTTCATTAATTTTGGCATAACTGAATAATTTAATAGTTTTCAGTTCTAAGAAGACGACGTCGGTCGACACTTTTATCTCAAATAGGCCGCCCTTATATAAGCTTGATACTTATATCTTCAACAATCACTTAATCATTTTGGAAAGAAACGCTTCCGAAAATAAAACAAAGACCGCCTTAACTATTAATTATTCAATTATTCATATAAAAACTGGTTATCACCTACTTTTTGATTATTTGTGAATGTTTAAAATTGAAATATTATAGATCACTGTATTCAATTTTTGTTTTTTCTACGAGATCTCCATTAAGTCATTTGAGCCTTTTTTTTTTGGAAAACAATATTGTAATGTAGTATCTGTTTCTAAAAATGCTTTTTTCCAAAATTTTAGACATATTTGGAGATAGGTGGAGGGGGAGATACAATTTTTCGTATATTTTTGTATTTTCTTGTGTGCATTTTTTTTAAAGTCCTTTTAGTATCTACATGTCAAGTCGTTTTAACCGATACCCCATATGATTGGACAAAAAAATTTAAAAATTTTGACGTCACTAATTTTTTACGTTAGAAATTTTACAATACTTCTTTTTTTTTGAAAACATCACCAGTATGTTTCTAAAAACTTTTTCAAAATTTTTTCGTTCTCCATCACGCTTACACCGCGATCTTCAATTTGCGATGGGGATACGACCGGTGACTCTTGTGGCGTAAACTCCCATCACATAACAATTAAGACTGATGAAATATTGACAGTATGACCCTCAGCCGGTCAATATTTCTTCAATACTTTGATTCCGCCCACAATACTGCCAAAATTATTTCAAGATCTTGAAAGTATATCGGCATACTGATAGTACATCAGTATTTGCCCTCATGCTGTCAGTAATACTGTCAATATTTTAAAATACTGACAGTAATACTGATCGTCTGAGGCCTGCTTAAACAGTGAATGAAATTGTTTCCATGAAACCTCCATTAATTTTTTTTCAGGCATGTGGTTTTTCGTTAGTTATTGGAGGAATGCTGGTACTTTTTGACTCGGAAAGAGTGCTTCTATCCAAATTGATATCAACAGGACAACTATCGAATTTACCTCATCCTCTTCTCTATTACATAGCACTGGGTTTGTCTTTAGTTGGACTGATTTTAGCTGCGACTGGTATTCTCGGATGTTGGGCCTCATGTATGCATAATTATTATATGCTCACATTTGTAAGTTGGTTTAATCATTGACATACCTAAATGTTTAAATATGTTTCTGTCCTTATAATCGGGTCTGGAGACTGTACTATTCCTATTCTTGTAGTGATGTTAGTTCAGCAATTAATGCCTAGATTCTAGAAAGAGAAATACTTAACATTCGTGGACACTTCACTAGCAATAATAAGCACAATTGAAAATGATTTTTTAGTATCCTTGAACACAAGAAATAAGAAACAGAAAAAAGTCGAACTACAAATTTTAATTTCTTTTGACAACGAAGGACTAGGTGCCTGCCTCCGAACTAGCACAATCAGTTGTTGGAACATAGAAGCAATATTATAGGAACTTGAGCGGCTACGTTCCAATTACATTGTGCTTTCGACTTTCACGAAACTTTACCACTCTTTGAAATTAGTGTTGTTTGCTTTGTCTTGCAACTGATTTTGTTATAAACATATACACAATTTTTTTTTGAATAATTTTTTGACCACTAAGGACAGTAGTAGCAAAATCGTTATCCTCTTTGATTGGTCTGTTATAAAACGTATCGAAATTACTAGATTCTTAATCCAACCGATTGCCAGTTGAATGGTGTCATATGACACAGCCTTCTGACAGCCGCGAATTTTCATTCGTGACACGTACTATCGGGCGCGAATTGGTCAACATTAAACCCACTCCTGTTTTAAATGGTTTTTAACTACATGCCCATTGTGTGTGCGGTGGCATTATGAAACGGTTTTTTAAATGTTATAAAGTTTTTGAGGTTCCCCTTAGTTATTTTGTCTTTCCTAAATAGACCAGAAGAGTTCTTGCAGGACAAATGTTTCCATTTGGGTCATTAATGGCCAATACAAGAGTGGGTTTGATCCTGCCCCTACCTGTTTTGATTTTGTTTGGTATTTTAATTGCGATCTTTTTTTATATCTTATTATATTGTTAATTTCTATGTTTACTAAGCTCTCTTCCGGAGCAAGCGCCACAAGTATAGCTAATCTATATGATAAGCCTTCTAAGGACAAGGATTTTGAGTTTTCTTTATATGGAACAATACAATAGCCAGGTCCCATGTGACACTGTATTTAAATGAAGCCGGTCTTAAACTATAAATGCCCTAAAAAAACCTTTTAATCCTGAAATCCGACGTTATAGTTGGTCCTAATATTTGGGCAAGGGCTGCCCTGCAAGAGCTTAAAGATGTAAGGAAAGTCATTTTTAAACTGAATAACAAAAAACTCCAACAATATCTAGTCAATCATCCGGGACATTACCTTACAGTGCCTGCAGGATAAAATTCTAGCTGCCGAGGTAATCTTCTGCCAGAGTAGTGGGTGTGGCATTCTGCTGAAAGAGAGTATTATATGATTCACTTCTCCATGATCCTAATTATTTGCCGATGGTCTGAATGACAAAATTAAAACGAATGTAAGTTTACTGTTAAGTATAATGATGATACGCCCAAATCGGACCACACACCACTCCATGGGAGAATATGACACTCAAGATGCTGAAAACTTTTTTTATTGTTCTTTGGAACTTTGTTTTATTTGGTGCAAAAATGCTGATAAACCATTTTTTTAGTCATTGTGACGAGAAAGTTCATATTTTGTAATAATGGTGTCGTTAGTTTTATCCACCAAAACAGCGCTTTTCGGAAAAATAAGTTTGAAGTCGTTTTTAACTAAAAAATGCGATTTTAAAGTAATTGCTATTTTGATGATAGGGATGGGACTGAAATATATATCTCTGAAGAAGTCATATTTACTACAAAGTACCGAATGGAACTGTAACGCCACTTTAAAGTATCGGCCAAGTTATATATGCAAAAATTCTCATAAGGCCGTAATATGAAAGACACAAAATTACAAGTTAAAGGTATTGATCACGTGGTTTTTAATCCCATATGAAAGCTCTGTATTATTTCTTCCATGCAGCGTTTAGTTCTAAGTTCTTGCTAGCAAACAACTTTTTTTGTAATTTTAATGGTCGAAGAAACTGAAAAAGATAAAGGAAATTCGTTAGTCTTTCAGTATACAACTTGTTTTATTTTATTTAACAATTTATAAATGACACTTTGATAGTTTCAATTAATTTATATTGGATTTTTTGTAATTATAACTACAATGCATTAGAACAATAATTTATTATTAACCCACAACAACCACAACCCACAATTAATGTAATTTTTGTGTCTATTATTATTTATAATTATACATTTTGATTATGTCATTATTATTATACATTTTTTATAAAGTTCTTAAGTATATTGTTACTAAATACGTATTTTATGTCAGATCAACCTTCGCATATTAAGCTTAAACTAATTCAATGGTTCAAAAAGGAAATGCATGCTTAAGACAATAAGACATACTTAATTTATTTAATAACAATTAAACGAGTTGGTCGGGGTCAACAAATAGTATTGATTTTTTTTTAAATTCAATTTTCACAAATGCGTCAGTAATATAGTTTCAAAATAATTTGGTATAGTCAACCGATATCAAGCTACAATTTTCATGAATTCATTCAATATAGACAGTATCTGCTCCATAAATAGTTATTTTATGGAGCAAAGAAATTTTCCAAAAATACAGAATTTATTTAAATTCCGTATTAAGTCAGTCAATTACTCACCTTCAAATAATCCATATGCAATATGACCTAATTTTAAAATTTGTTTCCTGCTTTACGCCATTTATTTTTAATGATGACGACTTTTTTGAATTGCCTCACCGTTATACATGCAAAGCATAATAAATAAATGTTCCTTATACATATTTAAAAATAAGCATAAATATTTGAAAATTATGCCGCGCATACCCCAAAATGAGAAATCTGTTTCTCATTTTTTGTTCCAAATCTATTCCAGTCTGCATCACATTTTTTATGCTACGCTGTGCTGACGAGGAACAATTATTCTGAAACATCGGTGTCCGTATCTGCGTTGGCTGTTTCCGTTTTGGGGTATACGGCATATTTTTTATTATGGGGACCATGGGTTTAGCCAGTAAGATCCCTAGACTTAACTCCTCTAGATTATAACCTTTGGGGATACCTGAAAATGATTGTCTTAGTAGAGAAAGTCAATATTCGAGACGAATTAGTTAATGCTGCAACTAAAATTCGTCGTAATCCTCAAGTACTAGAGAAGGCAACGAACTGCATACCACACCGTGCTCAAATGTATATTCAAGTCGCATGTGGTCAATTTGACCAAATTGTTGTAGCTTATTTAGTTATTAATTCTTTCAAATTTCTATTATTTTGAAGTAAAAAGCGTTTTTTATGAAATTTCTTGTATTTTCTTTCAACAAGCAATAACTCAGTTAGAACCTATGTTAATATAACTTTTTTTGCTTAAAATTACCCAAAGAACATATCCCTAAAGTTTGGCAGATTCTTCCTGAGACACCCTGTATAAGACAATCTGTTTCTTTACTATTGACATTTAACAATTAATAAATAAATAGTATATGACGTGGACGTGATTAAATCTAAGACGAACGAACAGTAAAATTTTATTGTTTGAAGAAATTAATTTCAAAGGTAACAAATTCAATGCACTTACATCCATAAAGTTCTAAGCATTTTTTATTTAGATAAATTAGGTATCCAATTAACTTGTAAGTCTTGTTTAAGTGATTTAGGACAATAATTGCTGAATTGGTGAATGTTCCTGAGAAAATCTTAATAATTTTACTTAATTACAAAAAAATTAAACACGACGTCGTACCCGATTGATTTTTGTCAATTTTTCTACCAACCAAAAACCACAATGTACAGTAGATTGTAATTTTTTTGATTTAAAATACTTTAAACCTAATCCCCATTATCTAATTCAATCATACAATTTTTGCCCATTTACCAGATACACTTTTTGGCAGACGCTGTATACATATAAATAACAATTTTTCCAATAGGATATTGGCATACTAATTGTATTTTTTAGATAACCAGGAATTAGTCATGTGGTAGTAAGCCCCAAAATAGAAGAAGAAAATTTAGAGAATACCACAAATAACGTTCAGACAATATAAATAACAATAGTTTCATACGTTTGTTTTATGCTCCTGAAATAAATTATTTTGCTTTCAGTACTTTTTAATCATAATAATAGTCCTAATAGGAGAGTGTGCCACTTATGCAATAGCATGGGCTTGGCCAAACTGCATAGGATTGGGCTTGGATGTTGTTGACTTGATAAAAACTCTCCAGAGAAATTACGGAACAAGTGGACAAGAACAATTTACTGCGGCAGTTGATTTAGCACAGACTATGGTAAGATATTTCTAATCAATTTAGCTTTTAGCTAATAAGTTATTAAAAAACAATAATTCTAATAGATGATCTTCCTGTCTTATCTGTACCTACTATGCAATAATTACTATTAAGGCGGTGGTTTCATAAATCTGTAAATCGCTGTTAAATATTTACTCGTTTTAAATTAAATGCATATTTAGTAGGTAAAATTACAGGTTAAAATTGATCTATTGGGGTTCAAAATAAAACAAAGAAGATTTAGTGCCATATGCCAAAAAAAACAATTATGCAGCTACGGACACGTGTTTCGGAGTTATTGCCCCTCATCAGCGTATCGTAGCTAAGGAATTGGATCTACAATGGGATAGATCAGGAACAAGAACTAAAATAAGGCTGGTAAGTACAGTACACAGTACTCAATTAGTGCCTTCATGTTCCCATGTGCCACAAATGGGGCCTCGATGAGCACAGTCAACACACAAAGCTCTATGTGTACTGCTATGTGTGTCGACTGTGCTCATCAAGGCCCCATTTGTGGCACATGGGAACATGAAGGCACTAATTGAATACTATGTACTGTACTTTCGAGCCTTATTTTAGTTCTTGTTCCTGATCTATCCCATCGTAGATCCAATTCCTTAGCTACGCTACGATAATGAGGGGCAATAACTCCGAAACACATGTCCGTAGCTGTGTAATTGTTTTTTTTTTTTGGGATGTGGCACTAAACCTTTGTTTTATTTTGAACCCCAATAAGTCTATCTTGTTTTGTTTGTATGTGCCAGGTGGAAATTAGCAGTACACATAGACCTCTGCGTGTTGACTGTGCTCATCGAGGCCCCATTTGTGGCACATGGGAACATGAAGGCACTTATTGAGTACTGTGTACTGTACTCTCCAGCCTTATTTTAGTTCTTATTCCTAATCTATCCCATCGTAGATCCAATTCCTTAGCTACGCTACGCTGATGAAGAGCAATAACTCTGAAACATGTATGCGTAGCTGCATGATTGTTTTTTTTTGGGATATGGCACTAAACCTTCTTTGTTAAAATTGATGTCTACTATTTTTATTTGTACGGAAAATAATTTTTTCTCCGATTGACACATTATGATGTATGATTTTAGTGACTACTAACAGGCAGCAAAGTGTGGTTGCTAAGAAAAAAACGGAAATTTTGCATTTTTGCTCTAGTTCAAAAAAACAAACTTCAGTATGAAAAAATATCTAATTATCAATTTGTTGTGAATATTTACAGTGAACGTACAATTTCTGAATTTTTATTAACAGAATAATCTTTTTCTCCACTGGAGATGATGGGAAAAATTCTCTCTATTGAATATTCAACATAGCCTTCAGTTACTATTGGGGATTTCCAATCTCTCTGCCTCTTTAGTCCTGTGGAAGTAATCTCCGGTGTAATCTTTGATATTCGATAATTTAAGGTAAGTGGCTATTTTTTCGGATGGTTTTCTGAATTTATGGATACCAATTAATTAATTGTCTGGATTTAAAGAGGAATTTCCAAGTATTCAAATGTAATGGTCTAGGTGCTACATACTTCTGATAAATGTCCAAATATTCCGTAGCCACAAAGGATCTTGCTCTCTTCCTCTTAGTATCCATAATTTATTGTCCATATCTTCAATGTCATCGATTTTTATTTGTTATAATTCATCATACCTACATCCTTCGGCTACACCAAAAATCAGTGTAACCTAGAATGACAATTGTATGTAAGTTTCATATCCCGTACAGAAAATGTCTCACTGAATTCTTACCGTTGTATTTAAACGTCTTCAAAAAAGAATTTTTTTAATATATTCCCTCTCTAAAACTCGGAATTTCTTCGGTCGGTAACTATCTGATTGACGTTTCAAAAAATCTCCGATTTTCAAATATTTCAAAGAAGTACAGCTTTGTTGTTACAAAGTACTTTTCAGCATTGAGTAAGTGGGCTACAAAGTCGATTATTTCATTTTATTCGACAATTAAGCAAAATATGCTATCCAATATGTTTTCTGAAAATGATCCGATATTCTTCACATTACAGTACTCCAGAAACTGTAAAGTTAAATTAAATAGAATCTTCCCGATTTCCCCGGCAATAAATTTACTTCTATGTTTCTTGCCGATTTTGTTATTTCAGGTGGTGTTAGTATCTCTTCGACACTTTCTGTTATTTGGGTATTGGATAAATTTAACTAAAATTCCAGTTATAAGCGAAATCGGTCGCATGCGTTGATGTTACAGTTTTTGAGGCCGGAGGAAAACAATTTGTGTGATCTGTCAATTGAACATATCATTTTAAGTGTATTTTGCCGTTTTAAAAACTAGTATTGGTTATTTATAGAGTTGGCAAAAATGCGCCCCAGGACATAGGCGTACGCACCATAATAAATGTAAGAAAATAAATTAACTAGTAATAAAAGCAATAAACTGTTACAATTTATAACAATGTATGCAAAATTTACCCTCTTAACTAGCTTGGTTACCACAAACTGGAGAAGATGTGTAAAAATTTGGCAGTTTCATGTATGTGTCTATGGTTGTCGTAATGTTCGACTTGGTGAAAAAATATGCTTATATTTTAAGAACGACCGTTCGACATCTATTGATGTAATACAAGCATAGTTAAAATAGTCTTTGAACTCACTTAACGGATGTGCAGATGCCCCATCAGTACCATCACAAATTTGTCTTAATCTGGTAAAACCGGTGTCTTGCTTTAACACGCGTGCGAACTTTTCTCCAACGGACTCATTTTTTCCGTCACCTATAGAATGTAGCAGTCGATTTACTTCGTCAACTATTTGCAAA
The DNA here is from genome assembly GCA_029963845.1 of Rhamnusium bicolor. Taxonomy (NCBI): domain Eukaryota; kingdom Metazoa; phylum Arthropoda; class Insecta; order Coleoptera; family Cerambycidae; genus Rhamnusium; species Rhamnusium bicolor. Next base: position 651,602 of record JANEYF010000188.1, on the reverse strand, counting down.
AGCTGTTTCAACAGAAACATTTTCGAATTTTGTCTGGCTTTCCTTAATAGCTGCAGCCTCGTCTGGATTGAATTGTAGAATCACAGCTTTTATTTGTTGTAAATATTCAGCCTCCAACCATGTTCCACAACGTGTAAGGCTGTGGTGGTTCGGGAATACCAGGACAATTGCTATAAAATGCGCGAGTTTAGGAGATTTAACAAACACTTTTTTAGTACTTGCTATTAATGCATCTACCTCTGGAAAACCTTGTCGAATAGTTTCTGCTACAAGGTGTAAAGCATGCACTTTATACGTAACATGTACTAACCTACAACCGTGTTCTTAAAGAGAACGGACTACTAAACGCATTGTTGCGGCACCATCGGTCACAAACATCAACACTTGACTTTTTGACAGGTCAAATTTTTCTAACGTCTCCAGCACCACCCACGTAATTGTCTGGCCAGTACACTCAGTTAGTCTTTTGCTAGCTAGTAACAGTGGAAATGTTGGTTTAAAAGAGTCCAGTTCACGTACTATAACATTTTTAATAGAATTTTTTTTTACAATCTGTCGTCTCGTCAACAAATAACCACAGCAGTGTATTTTTTAGTACACATTTGATCTTATTTACAATGTCTTCGCTTACAGTTGGTATATAGTTATGCAACGTTGTGCGACTTGGTAACGTCACCTTGGGATTGTATTTATACCAGAACTCCTGAAATGGTTGTTTATCGAGTATGTGCAGCGGAACATCACAGGCAATCAGCATTAAGAGTAAATCAAACATAAACTGTGTTGTCGAAGGCACGCCATTTTTTTTAGTTTTATGTTGCACAAAGTTTACTTGACGTTTACAATCACGTTTGTCTCGCACACCTTACAAATTATAATAGCACCATTGCAGAATAAATCCGAGAATTCACTGATAAATTTATTCACTTTATCAGTGTATGGCCGTTTTTTACCCTTGGGCAGGTCTGACATACTTTATTATTAAATTAATATCAAGAATGAAATATAAAAAATAAAATTATCAACAATACAACGGAGAGAAATAAATTACGTTATTGACACCTCGACGCACAACAGTAGACTAAAATAGTAAACATGTCTCGCTTACGTACTTGGGTATTTCTCTACCTGGCACCGCCCATGATTTGCGGATCGAAATGCCAACTCTAGTTATTTAACATCTAAAACAATTCTTGTTGTTTTATTCCGTTAATTTTGTGGGAACAAAATAGAGCCGAGTTTGTTTTTACGGAATTGTCCTGTGATGCACAGGTTATGGAAAAGTGGCATTGGTTTGCACAGCCAACTTGGCTTCCATTACAATTTTGCTGTTATTTCCATTGTGAAGTGCCTTTTATAACTAAAAAACCTGCTAAGTAACAGAACCAGCTAGAATGTACAAATTATTAGCTGCATAAAAAATGTTATGACTTAAAAAGTTTCTAACAGCTTAAGCTTTTTTTTCTTTAGTTGTAGCTACTAATTATATTTTACAGCTATAAATAAAAACACAACAACAGCTATCACTGTTTATTTGAAATTTTATCTGTAAGATTAATTTTAAAAGTAAAGGTTAATACAAAATAACAGCCATTACTTTTAATCTGTAAATTTGGTTATAAAATATATTTTATAACTTTGAAAATCGGTAAAATAGTCGGGACCTTTTTTTCTGAAATTTTGGCTGTAAAATGTATATTACAGATAACAAAATGTTAAAGATTATCCACATATCTTTTGTTAGGTTAGGCCATAAATAATCGTTGTCAAAATGAACAATACCCTGTTGTTAGATTTAGAAAAATTAAAAAAGAATTAAAATACAATACAGTTTATAGAAAAATAATAAACGCCTAAACGTAAGTAGTAATAAAGTGCAATTATTGCCTATATGTTCGTCAATAACTGGAGAGACTATAGTACTTCAGTCTAATTCCGACGATATTAAAACATTAAATACTACAAAATAAGATAGATTTATTGGGGTTCAAAATAAAGCAAAGAAGGTTTAGTGCCATATCTCAAAAAAAAACAATTGTGCAGCTACGGACACGAGTTTCGGAGTTAGTGCCCCTCATCAGCGTAGCGTAGCTAAGGAATTGGATCTAGGATAGGATAGATCAGGAACAAGAAGTAAAATAAGGCTGGAAAGTACAGCACACAGTACTCAATTAGTGCCTTCATGTTCCCATGTGCCACAAATGGGGCCTTGATGAGCACAGTCAACACACAGAGCTCTATGTGTGCTCGTTTCCACCTGGCACATACAAACAAAATAAGATAGATTTATTGGGGTTCAAAATAAAACAAAGAAGGTTTAGTGAATATCCCCAAAAGAAAAAACAATCATGCAGCTACGGACACGTATTTTGGAGTTATTGTGTACTGCTCGTTTCCACCTGGCACATACAAACAAAATAAGATAGCATTAAATACTACACCCCGTGCTACACCAGGCGCGTTTCTAAGATATGCAGGAGTTCGGTGCATGTTATGGATTCGCTATCTATGGAGCCCGCACTCCGCAGCGAAGTGACCTAGCCCCTAGCCCACAAAGCCATTAAAAAATACAGGAAACAATAAAATTTACCGAAAATTTATTTTTCTCTCAAAACAAACAAAATTGAACACGCAAAAAAAATAAAGATTTTAAAAAATGTACGCAGCCGATATAGATTTTTTCATAATATCTTCTAAATTCACATTGTTCGGAGTATCTCTTTCGATTGAAAGTATTGCCAATCTGATTTTTTCACTTGAGTCATTCTGCTCCTTAAGTGAGTGTCAATTCTTAATAACGCAAACTTTTCTTTAGATCTTGTCATAAACGAAACGACTTAAAATAAATCAATATGTCTTTTCTGCATCTTTTTTCTTGTTACGTCGACAATTTGCAGAATATTATTCCAAAAAATTTAAGTCATTAAGAAATCATAAGTGAAACTGTTCAAAAGAAATGAAGTTGTAACGACTTCATCGTGGTCATGTTTTAGCTCTACAATTTTTTCAACATGCAATCACTGATTTAAAATGTTGCAATAAAGCACTTGTCGCCTTTGCTCGTGCTGACCACCTTGTGCTGGACAAACCTTTAAAAGTGTATATTCTTTCTTTTCTTGGAAATACTTCATCTTCACCATTCTCATTATGTTCCGTTTCCATTTCCGAAAGGATTCTAGTATCTTTACAAAATTCTTTAAACATAGTCCATCTGCAAAAATCTGTAACATTTTTGAACATTTACAAATAAATTCAATGTTTGTGTTGAGGCACTTTCTTCTGCCGCATGACTTACTAAGTTCAATTGATGTGGTGGGCAATGAACGTAGGGTGCGAAACCTTGATAGTTTTCTAGGCTAATTGCTTTTTGTAATAGGGTATGAACACCTTTTTCACCATCATACGCTTGACCAACCATATTGTCCGGTGCAACGCACCGATTGCACCGACATAAAATACGTCACTATGCTACACCTACTGCAGAAAATGCAGGCAGAGTGCGCATATCAGAAACTTTTGAAAATTATAAATTATATAAATGAACAAAACAATGATGAACATTTCTGCATGTAAAGTTATGTTATAAATGCTCCTTTCCTGTTGTAAAAGCAGCTCAATAAATACGAAGATAGCAATACAGCTGCAAATCACGCACGTCCATAGCTACATGATTCTAGTGGCATATTAACCTTTTGTTTATGTAAACTCAAATACAAATAAAAAGCTGTCTTGTAATGAATGGTCATAATGTGCGGTTGTATTAATATTATTGTATGGACATTTCAACTGCTAGCTGCAATGCTCAAATCGTTAGTATTGAGTTATAATTCATATATTTTACTTCCGCAAAAGCTATATAACTGTTTTATTAATCAGCAGGGCTGCCAAGAATGTGCCGTGGGACAGTGGCGAAATTAACTAATACGAGAAACAATAAACTGTTACAATTTATAACAATGTATGTAAAACTTACCCTCTTAACCAGCTTGATGAACTAGCTTGGTTATCACAAACTGGAGAAGATGGGTAGCCATTTTGCAGCATCAGGTGTGTTTCTATCGTTGTCTCCATGAGTAATACGTAAAATAGTCTTTGAACGCACTTAACGGATCTGGGGCCGCACCATCACATATTTGTCTTAATTTGGTAAAACCGGTGTCTTTATTTAACACACTTGCGAACTTTTCTTTAACGCGCTCATTTGTTGCGTCACCTAGACCGTGTATCAGTAGATTTACTTCGTCCACTATTTGCAGTAACTGCGCTAACGACAACGCACTGTCTTCTAATTTTTTTTATGCTTTCATGTAATGGTTTATAGTTCTTCGCAATATTTTTTAAAGCTGTTTCAACGGAAATATCTTCGAATTTTGTCTGGCTCTCCTTAATAGCCACAGCCTCATCAGGATTGAATTGTAGTATCACAGCTTTTATTTGTTGAAAATATTCAGCATAATAAAAAGCTGCCTGCAACCATGTTCCCCAACGTGTAAGAATCGGCCGTGGTGGTTCAGGAATACCGGGACACTTGCTATGAAATGCACGGAGACGTTTAGTAGATTTAAGAAACACTTTTTTTTGTACTTGCTATTAATGCATCCACCTCTGGAAAACCTTTTCGAATAGTTTCTGCCACAAGATGTAAAGCATGCACTTTACACGTAACATGTATAAACGTACAACCTTGTTCTTGCAAAGAACGGCCTACCGAACGCATTGTCACGGCGCCATCAGTTACAAACATCAACACTTGACTTTTTAACAGTTCAAATTTTTCTAACGTCTCCAGCACCACCCTGGTAATTGTTTCGCTAGTACACCGACTTAGTCTTTTGCCAGCTAGTAACAGTGGAACTGTCGGTTTAAGAGGGTCCAGTACTCGTACTATAACATTTAAAATAGAATTTTTTTTACAATCTGTTGTCTCATCAACAGATAACCACAGCCGTGTATTTTTTAATTCACATTTCATCTTATTTACCATGTCTACGTGTACAGTTGGTAGATAGTTACATAATGTTGCGCGACTTGGTAAGTTCACCTGGGCATTGTATTTATTCCAGAACTCTCGATATACTCCAGGGAAATAAGGTAAAAAAAAAGGCCATCTGCGGAATGAGGCCGAACAAGCTGAATTTTTGCAGAGACCTTCGTTTTGATGTTCCAATGAAGCACAAAAAAATCTCATATGCCTACCCTTGTGCGTCTTGAGATATCGAAGGTCAAAGGTCATGAAAATCGGTTTTTCGCGAAAATCTCGCTTCCAGTGCATCTTACGTAAAATAGTATTCTCTACAAAATTGTTCATATACATTTTTTTTCGTACGACCAACCGTTTTCGAGATATATCATGATAAAGCGGGAGCGCGCATTCGTAATAGGTAATACTGTATTATACTGCAGAGCTATAAATATAAAAGCACTTTTCTTAATCTGTTAGACTGGAAAATTAAATTCCCATTATTAAAACCGTTAAAAATTTGTTTATTTATAAAAAAATATATAATAAATAATTAATAACAAAACAATGTATTATTTTCACACCACTTTTGTAATGAAATGCAAAGCTTCTATATATTATAATGCAAATAAAAAACATTTCTTTATTCTAGACAAGCATATTTATCGGGTCTACTACCAAGTACAGATTTGGCTAGGGAAAAATCTACAACCCGAAGAATGGGGTTGTGATTTAAAAAACGACATATTACAGCCGAAAACAACACTACTGCCACCTGCTCCAGACGAACTATTAAATACAATATTCTGTAATTGTAAAAAGGGGTGTGGTGCGCAGTGCGGGTGTAGAAAAGTCGGGCTGCCATGCTCCAAAGTTTGTGGTCAGTGTCACGGACAGGCATGCCTGAACCTGTCAACAGAGTTGCAAAACATCGAAGACTTCAGTGACCTTGAGCCTGAGGAGGTTTTGCCAACAGACATAGAGCCAACAGATATAGAGGAAGCGTCTGAGGAAGATAATGTGTTGACCGAGGTGCTAGTGGAACCCGACGAAGTCGAGGAGGAAGGCAAGGAAACATAAGACGTGGTGTGGAAAAGAATGTATTTTTTTGTTATTAATTATTTATTATATATTTTTTATAAATAAACAAATTTTTAACGGCTTAAATAATGGGAATTTAATTTTCCAGTCTAACAGATTAAGAAAAGTGCTGTTATATTTATAGCTCTGCAGTATAATACAGTATTACCTATTACGAATGCGCGCTCCCGCTTTATATATAACTATATATAACTCGAAAACGGTTGGTCGTACGAAAAAAATGCATATGAACAATTTTATAGAGAATACTATTATACGTAAGTTTTGTTATGAGTTCTTACGACGTCAGATGCACTGGAAGCGAGATTTTCACGAAAAACCGATTTTCATGACCTTTGACCTTCGATATCTCAAGACGCACAAGGGTAGGCATATGAGATTTTTTGTGCTTCATTAGAACATCAAAACGAAGGTCTCTGCAAAAATTCAGCTTGTTCAGCCTCATTCCGCAGAGGAAGTTTTATTTCTCTGGAGTAGGTTGTTTTCGAGTATGTGCAGCGAAACAATAATGACAAAGATGTCAATTGATTACTATATAAATATAAATTGTAATAATACAAAAAATATGTTAATTCTAAAAAACCGGAGAAAGAAATTGCGTGTTCAACAGAAAAGCAATCGAGTGCAAAAATAGCTACTGGAAAACTACGAAAAGTATCTAATCTATTTATCACGAGACTACAACGTGAAAGTGAATATTTTTTTCAAAACAAATTAATAAATAATACTTAACACCCCTCATTGCGATGTTTGTATGTGTAATTATTTAATAAAAAACAAGGAAAAACACAACTTCGTTCTTTTTTTGTTAAAAAAACACGCACTTTACGTTTTTGATACATGATATGTATCTTAATTTTTAGTTTAACTGCTGTGGAATAGAGTCAGCAAACGAATACGACACATCCTTATGGCGACTTCAGTCTCTTGGACCGTCTTTGGCTGTACCATTAACATGCTGTAAATTAGAGAATGTAAACCAGTCAATGGCCTATTTAAATCCAGAACCAATAAATTCCGGCTTATGCCAAGCTTTAGAGAAAAATCGACACGAGGGATATCGCCATACCCTGGTAAGAAAATTTTTTCTAATTTTGTTATATTATTGTATATTACAAATAATTAATATATCCCCAACAGTTTTTATGCTCTGCTGTCTTTAATGATCTAAAAATTTTATTATAATTAGGGGGTAGCGATGAATTCCAGAGATGACTTTTACCTCCGTAAAAATATAATATTTTATCTACATATAATATTATATTGTAAACACCTAATGAGACATTCCTAAACAATATAAAATGTTGAAATATTCTTATGGAGGAACTATGCAATAAATCTGTTTTCTTTATAAACAAAAGACAAAAGTTTTTATCCGATAATTGGATACCTTGCGGCTATAAAAAACAGTTACTTACTGACCGACGACCGATGGGGCTCATTATTGTCGATTGTCCAATAGCATTTCATAGACAGATATGGGCGGATAGCGTGTTTATGCCCACTGCTCCATGTTGAAAATGAATATACCAATGGCTTCGAAGTCATTGGAATATACCCTAAATACGTAGTATTTATTAAACGTCTATGTGAATAACATGTAAATACGTAAACAGTGCGAAATTAATGAAAACGGAGGTTGTTTTTTAAAATGTCTTCGGTCAATTTTTGCAAAAGTGTATTAGTTGGCAGTATATCAATGTTCAGGTATCATCGTAAACGATACTAAAAAAATATTTCACAGATGTGACAGTATTAAACAAAAAAAATATTCTGAACTGAATGACAAATACGTTTGGATTAGCGTGGATGAAACTTTCAATGCTTTCGACGAAAGCCACTGTCCTATAGATTATTAAAAAAAAATAATAAAATAAACCTCTGTGTCTAAAGCATTATATATATATATATATATATATATATATATATATATATATATATATATATATATATATATATATATATATATATATATATATATATATATATATATATATATATATATATATATATATATATATATATATATATATATATATATATATATATATATATATATATATATATATATATATATATATATATATATATATATATATATATATATATATATATATATATATATATATATATATATATATATATATATATATATATATATATATATATATATTTATATATATATATATATATTTATATATATATATATATATATATATATATATATATATATATATTTATATATATATATATTTATATATATATATATATATATATATATATATATATATATATATATATATATATATATATATATATATATATATATATATATATATATATATATATATATATATATATATATATATATATATATATATATATATATATATATATATATATATATATATATGCGTGTATTTATGCATGTATCAGTGGTGGTTCGTCAGTCAGGGTAAGGCAGTTTTTCACCAATGTAAATTGTGAAATTTAAAATTTCAGATTTACTTTCGATATCTGAATTAAGCGTCACGTTACTACACCGACATGTATGTACATGTACAACTACATTTATTGAGGAGATATTCCGTAGCATCTGTGCCAATATTATACCATGTCAGAATATTATTATGATATCACCGGCTCCAGGAAACCACTGAGCTAACCATGTTTGATTTTTAAAATTATTCATAAGAAACCAATAATAAGATACCTATATCCGCATCCCCGCAATCTGCGAAATCTCAACCTTAAAGAAACATCAAATATGGCGTTACTTTCAAGTGCTTAAAGGCCACAAATAATGTGTAATAAAAAATAATACCATAAAATAGATACTGTTTTTTTATAGATGCCGAAAAATAAAATGTGACAACAGGTAATTTAAGCACAATGAGGCGGAGACATAGTTTAAATAGATCTGACCTAAAAGGTGTCGCAACTTATTCAATTAATTGTACAATGTAGATGACCTAGTCAACTTGTAAACATCGTGTTATTTACGGATGATGTGGTAAAAAAAATGCGCCTAACATAAAAAAATGGTGCAACGAGAGATTGTTAAGGATTATTAATTTTTTTTCAGTTTTTCATTAAAAAAAATCATTTACAATTTCATTACACACATTTATCTTGTAAAATGACAACGCTTAGAATTCTAGTTAAAGTTTCAATCGGACTTTGCCATCCGCCAAAGTTTAAAATACAATAGTCCAACTTCAACTTCCATTTTTAAACTTTTCAACAATACTGTTTAAGGGCGTAAAATTGATATTTGCACAATAATTGTTAAATATTTGGTTACACTAAAATAACAGATATTAAAATATCTTAACCCTATGGTATGAATAATGTTTAGTTTTCAGTTTATTTTTGTTGTTTAAGCCAAAATAGCTGCTTTTATTTTTAAATTTACTAATATTTTCGCGCCGTCTGTAAGGCAGTTTCCAGTGGCTGAAGGCTACTGCCCTCTAGAGAGGGAATTTAGAACTTAAGTTTAAAAAATGTGTGGTGATAAGAAATATGAATATTAAGATTTTGAACTTCTTGAACGTTGCTAACAGGAACAATTACGCGCCTGTACCTTTACTTAAAATAAAATCTAAACTTTGGAGTGATCAGTGCCTACTAATAATAAAGTGCAGAACTTGTTTATTGGTTTATGGTTTTACAATCATTCGTTTCGCCGGCCGGCCGACATTCAGGACCCCAGAAGTTGCCACCTGGAGGACAAAGGATAGGGTAAGCCGCTGAATTCTGCCGATCGCCGTTCTGTATCTTTTTTATTAGCATTTATTACAAACAAATAACAAAACAGTCCACACTTGCTCTATTCTGAGCTAAAATTGCAATACATGATTATTATTATCGATCCGTATTGACGGACATTTCAGAACATATTTTTTGGTCCTTCGAGCCGGATTTGTAGCTCTTTACTTCTTTAATTAAAATAATTAATATTATCATTTCAAGTGGCTATTTTTGCTTAATAAACAATAATTGAATTGAATAATTGAATTTGTGTAAGTTTTAAATCATATTTAAAAACGCTTCTTATTGCAAATTGGCGAATTCATGGTAATTGTTTTTATACTTCATTTCACAGTTTTTGTACTTCTGTGTATTCTCGCACTGTTCGAATATTTTTTGCCGCTTGGAGCACTGACCTGCCACAATATCAGCTGGTAAAAAAAAACTCTGTTTTTAATCGGAAAATTATAGGTTGATTATTAATTAGAATTTAATAATAATTTGAACTATTATTGTTTTCAAACTAAGGTCTTGATAGCGAATAAGTAAATATTGTTATTTCTAAAGTTTTTTGCATTTTTTTAAAAAATATTTTTTTGCGTACTAATATTTTACTTTTGATAAACAGTTAAGATTAAAAGACATTCGTAGTGTCTTTAGTCATAAACCTTATAAACTGATTATTCACATATAAACAAAATTCTTTTCATAATTTTGTACTTGATATTTTGAAATGGCCAATGCAAATAAAATTCGTCAAGCAAGAAATTTACGAGAAACGGCGTTTGATCGCTGTCAAGACTTATTAGTTGTAGCTCAAAATTCAAAAGGAGACACTGCCTTTTATTCGGAATTTAAATGTAGATATAAACATTTAGATGCTATATACACAGAGTTTGATCGTCAACATAACTTTCTTATTTCACTTTTGTCTCAAACTGAGAATGCAGAAATCGCACCGGAGAAGGACATTCGAACTACTTTTGATAATAATTATTTTTTTAATTCAGTCTATTTATCATGATTTATTTGAAATTGAACCGGATCGACAGCTTATGGAAACACATACTAATGTGAAGTTACCTAAATTAAAGCTACCTGTTTTCACTGGGTGTTATAAATCATGGCCTACTTTTTTTGATCTGTTTAATACAACAATTCACAACAATACATCTCTCTCTAATGCAGAAAAGTTTCAGTATTTGTTATCACAGCTGGAGAACGAACCCTTATCTTTAATTAAAGCAATGCCTTCTACTGGTGACAATTACGTAATAGCATATAATACTTTGGTAAAACGTTACCAAAATAAGAGGCTACTTGCCACAACATATTGGGATGAAATTAATAACTTACCTAAACTTGTGACTGAATCCCCTCAGTCACTTAGACATTTGTTAGATGTTTTCTCAGAAAATGTCTCAGCTTTAGAAAATCTGGGATTTCAAACTGATGCTTGGGATTTTATTTTATTTAATTTATTAATTCGTAAATTAGATAGTGAGACAGTAAAACGATTTGAACTACAGTATGATGCGCTTAATCCCAACACAGATATACCTTGCTTTAGGGAATTAAAATTATTTTTAAATAAACAGTGCTCTGCTCTCGCCTCTGTTAATTTGGCTTCTCCCAAGACCACAAAAGGTGTAGGAAGTTCAACTAATAAAAGTTCTCCTCGCCATAAAGTAAATTCCTTTTCTTCCTCGTCGTTTGTTAGCACGGTTACTAAGTCGCCTAGCAAATGTAAACTATGTAACCTTGAACATTTTCTTTACAAATGTTCGGCTTTTCTTGCAAAACCGGTTATGGAGAGATATACCTTTGTAAAACAACATAATCTGTGTGTAAATTGTTTCGTTCCGAATCATGGAGCTAGTCATTGTCGTTCACAATCCACTTGTAGGTTATGTAAACGTAAACATCACACCTTATTACATTTTAATCAGGGATCTTCGTCACTAGCTGAACCGGCTTCCACACCGATATTTCCGACATCCGCTGTACCGGATATAAATACACACGATTTGCCTAGCACATCAACTTCGTCCAATATAAATGCACTGACTAGCGTAATTCCTTCCCGTACTACCGTACTTCTGTCCACTGCTAATGTGGAGATATTAGATTCATGCGGTAATTTTCAGACAATACGTGTTTTATTAGACAGTGCAAGTCAGGCCAATTTTATTACTGAAAAATGTTTTCGTAAATTAGGTTTATCCCGATTTCTTTTGCGCACTCCTATTCAAGGATTAGGTCAAATGTCTTCAGAGTCTACGTCTGGCGTCACTTGCAAAATTCGACCTCTAGGACGTACCAATCCTTATTTCATTTTGGATGCAGTTATTTTATCTAAAATTTGCTCTAACTTACCTTCTTCAAATATTTCTATACAGGGTTGGGAACACCTAGCCAACATAAAGTTGGCTGATAATAACTTTAATATTTCTAGGCCTATTGATATGTTGCTGGGTGCCGACATATTTTCACAAATTTTGCAAGAAGGTCGCCTCGTTGGGAAAGATAATGAAGCCACCGCTCTTCGCACTGTTTTCGGGTGGATATTACTTGGGAAGGTTTCATGTCAATACTCGTCGCCCGTTAATAGTTTTTTTACTACGTTTGATTATGCCGCTCTTGATACAAACATTCGTCGTTTCTGGGAATTAGAGGAGATTCCTCACAAAACAGTAACTTCCTCGGACGATATACTCTGTGAGAAGCTCTATAATGAAACTTGCTTCAGAAATTGTTCTGGCCGTTTTGTGGTTTCTTTGCCCTTTCGATCTTCTGAACCAGAATTTGGGGATTCACGTTCTTTGGCCCTTCGTCGATTTCATTCACTAGAACATCGTCTGTCTCGAAATCTTTCCCTTTACAATGCTTATTCTGATTTTATGAAAGATTACTTAGAAAGTGGTCATATGGAACTAATTACAAATCCAACGTTAATTTCGAATAAGGTGTATTACATTCCCCACCACTGTGTGTTCAAGCCAGACAGCTCAACTACGAAACTCCGGGTTGTGTTCGATGCATCAGCGAAATCTCCACTCAGTCCGTCACTTAATGACACTCTTTTGGTTGGTCCCAAATTACAACAGAATATTGTCTCTATTTTACTAAATTTTCGTTTTCATTGCTTTGTCCTGACTGCAGATATTAAGCAGATGTATCGTCAAATTTTGGTTATCCCTTCTCATCGGGAGTACCAGAGAATTCTGTGGAGATTTTCTCCCACTGATCCTATTCTGGATTATCGCTTAAATACCGTTACTTTCGGAATATCTTCGGCTCCGTTTTTAGCTATTCGCACCCTACTTCAGTTGGCTAAAACTGAACAGCATAAATTTCCTTTAGCCTCCCAGGTACTCTCACGCGATACGTATGTCGACGATATTGTTACTGGCTGTAACTCATTGGAGGCAGCTGAAACTCTGCAAAGGGATCTTATTACTATATTAAGTCGCGGTGGTTTTAAACTTCGCAAATGGTCGAGTAATCACCCAAAACTTCTTGAAAATATCCCGCTTTCAGATCGTGAATTGTCGTCATTAAACTTTAACTCTGTTGAGGACTCAACCGTAAAAATTCTAGGGCTTAAATGGAATCCTACTTTAGACTCATTTTCATATACGGTCGATCCCATTGATAGATTATGTACCAAACGTACCATCTTATCAGAATTGGCTCGAATATTTGACCCCCTAGGGTTCTTAACTCCTTTAACTTTTTCTCCAAATATTTAATTCAACATTTGTGGACACTAGGCTTAAAGTGGGACGAGCAGCCCCCTTCTCAAGTCATAGAAATTTGGAATCGCTATAAAAATGAACTTTCTTGTTTGTTGACTCTAAACATACCTCGTCGTTTGGTCGTTGATAATTTTTTATCATGCGAGATCCATGCGTTTGCAGATAGTAGTGAAAAGGGGTACGGAACTGTGATTTATTTTCATTATTCGCTGTCTGATAATACCTATAGGATGTCCTTTGTTTGTGCTAAGTCTAAGGTAGCACCCCTAAAAAAAATATCATTACCTCGATTAGAATTATGCGCTGCCGTACTGTTATCAGATCTACTTGACTTTGTGTTAAAAACTTATTCTGGTAAAATTACGTTCGACAAAATTTATTGTTGGACTGATTCGATGATTGTTTTAGCCTGGATTAAATCATCACCTCACAAATGGAAAACGTTCGTCAGTAACCGGGTAACTCGTATTCAAGACAAAATTTCCCCTGCGTATTGGCATCACGTGCCTTCGAAAGAAAACCCTGCCGATTGTGCATCCAGAGGTGTATTACCTTCTGAACTAGTTAAACACCCTATGTGGTGGACGGGTCCATCCTGGTTGATGACGTCACAAAAAACTTGGTTTCACTCCGAAACTGCTAACCCGCCTTCTGAAATTTTTGAGGAGGAAAGAAGGTTGACTCTTGTTGCTTGTACCACAGAAAATAATTTTGAATTTTTACTGGATAAATTTTCCTCTCTAGGTAAAATTAAACGCATCATTGCCTATTGTATTCGATTTTTTTCATAATTTCTTACACCCAAACGACAAAAGGTTCGGTAGCTTCACCTCGGCGGAGTTACACAGGGCACTTTTAGTTCTGGTGATTTATGTTCAGTTTTCTTTTTTATTGTTAATATTTAGCCAGTATTGTTTAACATTAGGAATACAATATTTAGTATTAGGGCCGTCTAGATATCCACGCGCGGATTTTCCTGTGGATTTTCAATTTTATTTATGTTATTTATGTACAGAGGTGCGGATGCACCTATATATGTAATTATTTGTGTATCATATTGTATTGCATTGCATAAATAAAATTATTATTATTATTATTATTATTATTATATTATTTAACCTTTCCTAAGGATATATTAAATATCAAGCAAGGAAAGTTAGTTTCAAAGCCTCTGCGAAAATTTTCTCCCTTTCTCGATGAAAATGAGATTCTCAGGGTGGGCGGTCGGCTCTCCAACTCGCGTTTGTCTTATGATCAGAAGCATCCCATTCTATTAGGACGTCAAAACCGATTAACGGAACTCATTATCGAAGAAGTTCATTATGAACATTTGCACCCTGGGTTGCAAACTTTGCACTATTTGTTATGTCAGAATTATTGGATATTTATTAAATCCAAAACAGGCAATTCGATCTGTTATCTCCAAATGTTATAAATGTTTTAGATTAAATCCTACTCCTTTTCAACCCCTTATGGGTGATCTACCCGGTTTTCGTGTTAGCAAATTAAAACCCTTTTCCTGTGTGGGGGTCGATATTGGCGGACCGTTTGGAGTTACACTGGGTAAGAATCGTGGTGCAAAAACGCAAAAGGCATTTCTCTGTTTATTTGTGTGTTGTGCCACAAAGGCGTTACATTTGGAATTGGTTTCTGAACTATCTAGCGAGGCCTTCCTCGCAGCTCTCAGACGTTTCATCTCTCGACGAGGTCGTTGTTCCCGAATCCATAGTGACTGCGGCACCAATTTTGTAGGTGCCAGCAAAGTCATCGCCAATTTAATGGGCACTGCATCGGAGGCTGAAAAAATTGAATGGCATTTTAATCCTCCTAGCGTCCCCCACTTTGGTGGTCTCTGGGAGGCTGGAATAAAAGCGGTAAAATCTCATTTATTTCGGGTAATAGGAGACCAAATTTTGACATATGAGGAACTTTATACTCTTTTTACTCAGATTGAAGCCCTACTTAACTCTAGACCACTTTCGCCAAGCTCAGATCCTAATGATTTGACTGCCCTAACTCCGGGTCATTTTTTAACCCTAGAGCCGTTAACAGCTTTACCTGAAAAAAAATTTGAGTGATAATCCCATTAATCGATTAAACCGATGGCAGCTTCTGCAAAGAATGCACCAAGTGTTTTGGCAACGTTGGCATAACGAGTATTTACATACTTTAACTCAGAGACAAAAGTGGAATAAACCACAAACTCTAATTGTTAGTGGCACGTTAGTGGTTCTTAAGGACCCAGCCGCACCAATGAAGTGGCGATTAGGGCGTATAATAGAGACGCATCCTGGTGCAGATGGCGTATGCCGTGTAGTTACAGTAAAAACTGCACAAGGGACTTTCAAAAGACCAGTGGTTAAGTTGTGCCCCCTGCCCGCTCAGTAGATGTAAATTAATGTAAAATATTGTATATTTTGGTGGGCGGTATGTTTAGTTTTCAGTTTATTTTTGTTGTTTAAGCCAAAATAGCTGCTTTTATTTTTAAATTTACTAATATTTTCGCGCCGTCTGTGAGGCAGTTTCCAGTGGCTGAAGGCTACTGCCCTCTAGAGAGGGAATTTAGAACTTAAGTTTAAAAAATGTGTGGTGATAAGAAATATGAATATTAAGATTTTGAACTTCTTGAACGTTGCTAACAGGAACAATTACGCGCCTGTACCTTTACTTAAAATAAAATCTAAACTTTGGAGTGATCAGTGCCTACTAATAATAAAGTGCAGAACTTGTTTATTGGTTTATGGTTTTACAATCATTCGTTTCGCCGGCCGGCCGACATTCAGGACCCCAGAAGTTGCCACCTGGAGGACAAAGGATAGGGTAAGCCGCTGAATTCTGCCGATCGCCGTTCTGTATCTTTTTATTAGCATTTATTACAAACAAATAACAAAACAGTCCACACTTGCTCTATTCTGAGCTAAAATTGCAATACATGATTATTATTATCGATCCGTATTGACGGACATTTCAGAACAAATAATATAAGGTACAACGCCTTTTTAATTTTTGAACGACTTGATATTTCGCTACAGTTTTTTTGCATTAAGGGGAGTTCAACTATTACTTTTTGGCTCATAAACATTTTCTCTCTAAATTGCAACTGGGCGCCATCTTGAAAGAAATTTTTAAGCAACAAAGAGGGTCCAATGATACCTCGTTTATCTAACACATCTGTCATTGCTGTGTTTGATTCTAGCAAATCGAAAAAATATATTCATCCAGAACAAAAAGACGACTGTTAAACAAATAAAATTTAAATTCTAAATCGTTTTGTGTTCTTTTAATCAAATAGGCTATTTTTTGCTACTGGACTTCTGATACCTCGCCCAGGTGCCTCTGGAAAAATTGTTCATAAAATCGGACCTGTATTGACGTCACACCTCAACGAGTACGATTTTACCGTTCCGAAATCACATTCAGACGACGCCATTTCATCCTATTTTAAACTGGGATGAGCAGTGTCCGACAGCCTGACATGCGTATTGTCAACCTTTGTCGGTTAAAAATGAACTCGTCCGTAAGAAAATTACGAATTTTCTTTTTGGCTTCTCACAATTTCAGTGCGTTTTTTATAACATTTTTATGAATAATTATAATTAAAATAGTTGACTTAACTTATTAAGTGGAAATTATTAATTAGAGAGTAGATATTTTAAAACGAGAGGTCGAAACTTTGATAATATTACTGCATAATAGGAAGTTTCCATTTTTTTATAGTAAAATATGTATTCCGACATTTGCTGCTTCTTTTTTTAATGTAGTAACATTGTATTTTTGCTTCCTGGCCGCTCAGATACCGTAGAAATGATGCGACGTAATTAGATGACCTTACACCCTCCCCTAGGATGTTGCTCCGGGGTATCAGAAGTCGCTCCGGGTATCAGATCGCGCTTCTGTAATCGTTGGAAATAATTTGTTGTTAATCCAGTATGATCTTCATTATTTCTTTGCTGTTAAATGTCATTGAGAAGTTAATATTAATTCAAATTTTGAAGTAAACATTCGGTGTTCGCATTTTCACTAAAAAATAATCACATAT
Source organism: Rhamnusium bicolor (assembly GCA_029963845.1). NCBI lineage: Eukaryota > Metazoa > Arthropoda > Insecta > Coleoptera > Cerambycidae > Rhamnusium > Rhamnusium bicolor. The sequence continues at coordinate 633,994 of JANEYF010000188.1, read as the reverse complement.
TCGTAAATCTAGCGCTCTGTTTCGTCTTAAAAATGTGTTTGAAGTTTTAATTTCAATTTTCCACTGTACTTTTCTATTTTTATTCACACGTTTTTTAGTGCTATGCGTACTGTAAAGGAAAGAGTTTTCTGTGAAGTATTTTACCAATCGCTAAATATTGCCCACGAAGCTGTGCGATTATTTAATAATAGGTATACAGATAAAATCAATTGACCGAAATATCTTAGAGAACTCATAAGAAATGTGGAAATATCGGAAATATCAAAAGAAGCGGAAGGCCATCAGTCTCATAAGACAAACAAACTGATATCTCGGTCGATATTCGAACCAACTCTCAACAGACCATACCAGAACTAGATAATATGCCACGTTCAACAATCTATAAAATGTAAAAAACTTACATCCGTATAAACTTAATTGGTACATGAACACTCTGAAAATGATCCAGATCGCACATTGAACTTCAGTAAAACAAATTGAGGTGAGCAACATTTGCTTTAGTGACGAAAACACATTTATTTTAAATGGACATGTTAATAGACACAATCACTGGTATTTCAGTAGTGAGAATAGTTTAGAGAATCTCATTCACACATAGCACAATCAAAAAAGATAATGTCTGGTCTGGCATATTGTGCAATCGTGTTATTGGCCCAATTTCATTGAGACAAAATTTAAAAGGAGAGCGTTATTCTAGGATGCTGAAGGAAGAAATTTTCCCAGAAATAATCAGGTGTCAGGATATAACATTGAAACTGTTATGTCCCAACAAAACTAAGTGCCACCTAATTTTTATGGACTTACTGCTAACTTGGATTTAACCGCCTTAGATTTTTTTCCTGTGAGGATATCTGAAATCTCAAGCGTACAGAATTCCCCAAGACAATTGATGATCTAAAGCAGCGCATAACAGATGTTTGCAGAAATATTACAACAGAAACTTTTGAAAATGTAAGGTAATTTCATAACCGACACTATGTGCCAAGAAGTCAGTGGTGAACATTTCGGATACTTGATTTAGTTTTTATCTTATACTTTATTTATTTATAATAAACGTTTTTATTCTATTGTATTGAAAAGTGATGCTTTTTGGTTCGAATATCTGGACGAAAAAAAATCTCTTTCTTATAACAGGTAATTTTTGTTGTGGTTGCTAGAAGATTACTTTTCCGTCCTAGGACGAAAAGTACTTTCCAGACGGTAAACAAATTAGAATAAAATAATGGATACCATAAGCAAATGTAACAAATTGTCATGATATTTTTATTAAATTGTGTCAAAGTGAAGTGAAGTCGATTACGATCAGATTTTTCAATGAACATAAATATAAGAAAGAAAAATTTATTATTTTTTTCTTACAATCGAATAAGAAATAGTGTTATGACACACGGATGAAAATGTTTTTTTCTGATATCGCTAAAGAATGTCTACTTTCTTGGTGCAATTTTAGATTCCAAAATACGATATTCTAGTATTTTAGTCCGTTCCTAAGCAACCATCATAAAACACTACTTACGAGAAAGTTTCTTTTCTGACCCGAGCCAGGAAAGTAACTCGCGTACAAGTTTCTTTATATATATTTTAGTCAGTAAATAAATACACACAGACAAACCAACACATTAAAAATGCATTTTTTTAATAAAAAATAGAACATTAAATTTAAAGTCGCATTTTTTTGCAGTTGCCACTCTGGTGGTGTTCCAAACACCTTGATATCATCATCACTGTCCATTTAAATATTTTTTTAATATTTTTTAGCACTTACAAGTATTAAAGTGAAATAAGCACCGAATCAGACTTTTATCACAACAATAAATAAACAGTGATTATCAAGGAAATGATTGATGATAAGCAATTAGCCTGTAATGAAAAAATGTTATGCATTATTAAAAATTCCTTAATTTATAATAATATTGATTGCGATTTCAGAAAAAAATAGTATGTGTACCTCGTAGTAACAGCACATTCCTGGACCTCAATTTACATCGTCGTCCAGGAATGTATTGCTTTTACTACTAGATACACAATATACAATTTGCACTTATACGGTTGCCGTGTTATAAATAACTATTATTTTCAATACTTTGTAATTTTTTCTGGATGCATATTTTTTTCTCATTTCCTACGATCAAATGCAGAATGAATGACGTTTCAAATGAGGTGTCATACCCACTTGCTATTTACAAATTTCTTTCAAGATGGCGCCCAGTCAACATTTTGAGAAACAGAAAATTTTTGTATGCGCCAAAAAGTAGTATTTAAAATCCCCTTAAATCAAAATAATTTTGTGTCGTTCAAAAGTTAACAGGGAGATTACTTTATAGACAGACTATCGCAAATACATTTTTTGATACTGTAAGTCGTGATTTATAGATTACCTTGTATATTAATTTTATTTTACCCACTACCTATTTTCATTTTGTCCCCTACATTGTGCATTGTTTACCCTTCAGAAGCACATTCTGATCAATTAAGAGTGATGGTAACGATGAGTCCCAACACGATTATGTGGCATCCAATTTGTTAAAATGAAAAAAAGAATATATATATATATATATATATATATATATATATATATATATATATATATATATATATATATATATATATATATATATATATATATATATATATATATTAGCAATTAAAGTAGCTGAGTATTTTCCTCTTCACGTTATTCAAATAACCTTAAAATGCAATGTTCCAAAAAGAACGTTTGACTTTATAAAATGTTTATTGAAGGTAACGCAAAAAATAAAAAAAAACCATCTCACACCACTCAATTTCGAAAATATATTAATTAACGTATACGTTAAATGTAAAACTATGCAAGATGATAGCCCGAAAAATTCGTATATATTTCCCTTCTACTTCTTCCTTAGGATCCTCTTTTGAGCGATTTCGTTGATAATATTTACGAAAAGAAACATACACAGCAAACACCCATAAGACAACAACAGCATCGTCGTTTATATTCTTAATTGCAAAGTTTACAAACTGTTTTTAAAACTATTTTAAATGTTTGTTTTAGGGTTGCAAAGACAATTTGGAACAGTGGTACCGTGAGCACTATGTAGCTTTCCTAGGAATAGGCCTTCTAGTAGTTTTAATAGAATTTTTGGTCCTTCTCAGTACGATATTAACATGCACAAGGATATACCACCATAACCAAGAAGCCAAAGATAATGCTAAGAACTCCAAACAAGAACCCGAACCGTCAAGTTCTAAAGAAGTTACTTTCCAAAAAAGATCTCCAAGTTCTCAAACAGGTGCTTACAGCAATGAAACGTATGCTATGACAGGTAGTTTTAGACAAAATTATAAACTGGTCGATAGAGCATGATGGTGGCTTAGGGGCCTTTTTTCGCCCAGTTATGTTTATGAAGTTGACGTGGAGTCTATGTTGTGGTAAAACATTTCAAAGCGATTGTTTCATTGCTGTGGCAATTTTAATTTGATAAATTAGCAAAATCATATTAGAATCTGAACCCTAAGACTGACATTTTTACGTTACCATTCGTAACAACTTAAATTCAAAAAGTTATTAAATTACTTAAATCTTTACAGTAATAAAAATAATTTGTATATAAAAGGACTTAATTTATACGAAAAACTTTCAATTTCTAAATCGTGTAAGCCATGTCATTTGATCAACTGATCTGGAGAGTGACTATTCCCCCAAAATAACAAGAAGGTACCATGTGGGGTGTATTAGCAGTGACAACAGATTTCCAAAAGACACGTTCAAGCCATATCATTTCAGTATATATCATTTTTCGATTCACCTCATTATCTCTCCTATTGAAGCAGATACAGGTTTTTAAATAAATGTCACTCAAGAGATAATCATCAGTTTTTTAATGAATACAAAACTGGAATAACAAATCATAACAAATATCTGTAACGAGTATTCCTCTCATTTGCTTTTAACAGACATCCATTCTTCTTAACATGCTCAAATTAAATTTGCAGTAACTTCCTGTGAGATACCACTCTTCAATAAAAGCAGTTCTTAACTGATTAAAGTTTCCTAATTAAGTCTACAAGTGTTGGAATCATATTCGGACTACGAGCAGACCACAACAAGTGTTGTATGTCGATTTCATCCGATTATTGAGTAACATTATCCTGTATGAGTGGCAAATCTACCAATGAAACTTTCAAATAGATCAACACATTCTTCGAATATATTCCGGATATACATACCTATCTGCGTCGGCAGAATTTCTTTGTAGTACTCAAAGTTATGTGTGAGATTTGGGTGAAATGCCTGCCCAAACCATTACGAAATCCCCCTCCAAAACTTTCATTTGCTACAAGCATGTACTGCTCGTATCTCCGGATCTTTTCCAGATTCTGAAAAGTCAGTCAGATGATCGTAAACTAAATCGTCTGCAAATTGCATGAACCTTGCTTTGATTTATATGGAACTCAGCAAAATTGAGAGAGAATATTATACATGTGATGTTTACGAAGTAATTTTGGTCCTGTCATTACTAGTGATAGCGGTAGTAGTAGCTTTAACCTTGAAAGAATTCCAAGCCATGGGCGACATCCAATAGCGTATATTATAGATATTCAAAAATAATCAATTATATTTAAAAAACCATTAGCATGTCTAGTGTGCATGGATATATAACTATCACGTTATTTCGCACTGTTACGACAGAATGCCAAAATTGTCATTTGTGTCAAATAGTATGATGACGTCATTTTCATTATGACGGTCAAAACAAGCCGATTTCTGCTTTTGTCGAATGAGTGGAAGAAGCCGATTAATTACTGAATTAAAATGGTTACGTTTTCTGAATTGCTGATTTTTTAGTTGAAAATTTAAAATGTTTTGTTTTTTTATTATGTAGCTCATACAGGGATTATTTATTAAAAGCAGTGCCATATACAAACTTCAACTGAGTTGTATTTTAAAGCTGCGTTTTCACCAGATATCCAACTTAAATTTATAAATCACTATTTAAATTTTTCTGTCAGTAATATCAAAAAATGAAGACATGATTCATCCTACATACGACACATATTTAATATATAATCATAGAGGCAATCAATACTGATGAGTATTTTTTCATTAATAGGAAATACGATTATTTCATTTCATAAAATGACACCAAATAAAATGTTCGTATTTCTTATTAATAAAGAAAATAGGCATCAGCATTGCCTGTAATTTTATATATTAAATCCATATGGTATTTAAGATGAATCATGTCGTGTTCTCATTTTTCGTTCTCATCAATAGAAACATTTTAATGGCGATTTAAAGTTCTCTGTTGGTTATTCTGGCGACGAAGGTGGGCTAACGCTGCCTTAAGGAGTAATAACTCCTTAAAATTTATACCTCAAAAATTATTTATTTTAATTTCATTTTTAAAGACATTAAGACATTGATATTGTCATTTTACATTACTATGTCGATTTCGAAAAAAAAACTTATTTAGTTATTTAGGTAAATTATTTTAACGTAAAATGCGGTTATAGTAGAAAAAGGGCAAAATCATCAAAGTAGGCGGATCTTCTTAAAATGTTGCATACAAGTATGACTTATTAATCTGAATATCTTTCCTTACTGACATTTTGCTGTCTACAGAAAATGTACTTTACGTAACAAGAAAGTAGTTTTTGCTTAATTACCATAGCCTACGTGAATAAAAATAAAACAAAAGTACATCAAAAATTTCTTTTCAGATAACCAGGGATGAACCACCAAATTGCAAAAAAGAAATCTAAAATTTTGGTTCTGATGTTATATTTTTTTACGAGCTTCACTATTTATTTTTGTTTTCTGTTTTCATTCTTTATTGTGATATAGGTTTACTTTAATATTCAGTTATTATTCTGTTTTGTGTAGTAATTATTGTTATAATTTTTTTATATTCTTAACTGTTTTAAAACCTATCAGTGTTTTTGTTGCGTTTTATTTCGTTTAATTTTTTTTTCAATTTATGGTAATGTTTAGTTATTTTATACATTTTCATGAGGTAATAATTATTTTAATCAATGCTTACTTTGATATGATACATATATTTATATTGTAAGTGATTCGTCTTTCTCTTATTTATTCGCCTGCTTCCTATGTGCGACGCCTCTGGCAGAATAAGTTAGATCGGGGCAACTCGTAAGCTGGTCTGTTTACGATCTGTCTGCCAATTAGAACTAGCGAATGGACGCCGTTTAATTCCATACCACAATTTTAATAAGTTGGGCCTGCGGCTCACTAGTAAACAGTGAAGTAAACACTGATTTTACAATACAAACTGACTGCGGCTACACTGAATAGTGTACGGATTTGCCCATTCATAAATACGTTTTCAAGGTAAAAGCTACTATTGCCGTTAACTTTAGTCATTACTTACAAATGTGTACTTCCCGCAATTGATGATCAGGCCGGTGCTGTACATAAGGGCAAAGTCGTGCGGTGCACGATGGCGCCGAGGCGTCGGGGGGCGCCAAAATGCCTCAAAAGTAAAAGAGATAATATAGCTAACAAATTAAATGTATAATGAGAAGAAAAACAAAAAAAATTGCAATCCATTATATGTATTTCATTCAGTTACTTATTTTTTCCTGTACTACTAATTTTTGTTTAATTTACATCATACCTAAAGGTGCTTCTTGTGCGGGGGTTAGTTAACGTCTCCAAACTTGGTGACGAATTTAAGTCCTAAAACTAAAATCACTTATTTTATTAGTTTCAATATACTTTTTCCTTTTATAAGTCTAGTAGCATCAAGTATCTTTTTAACAAAAGTTTTATTTAATATAAACTTAATGTCTTTTTTACATCATCTTTTTAAGTTAAAAAAATGTTTCCCTCATATAATAACGAATCATCACTAAGTGTGGTGTAATATTTCTTGTTTTTGTATTTTTTGTGACCAAAGAAATTGTATTATATTTTTAATATATATTTATATTTTGCATTTAAAATAATTATTATAAAATAAATTATGAAAATTATGTTTATTTTATTTTATTACTGACCTAATTTCGAGTTTCTTTTCGTGACATTTTCAATGTGTAGCAGGATAAAATATATCTCTTTTTAATATAACCCTTTGACTTCGTGTCTTTATGACAATCAATTTTCTCGTTGATCTTTTCATGGGCATAATCAGTATCATTTATTATATAGAATGTCACTAAAACTTGCACCGACAACATCACGTGATTTTGTTTTTCCATACATCCCGTGGATATTCTGGTATGAAGATCCACTGGATGTTCAAAATATATCCATGGACGTCCTTGACACATTATGTACCTAAAATGAACGCCCAATGGATGTTGTGTGCTGTATTTACAATAACAACAATGGAAATAAACATTTTCGTTTGATGCGTCCGCCCGATACGTACAAATGGGCGCTTACCTTTAGGGGCTGCTGAAATTGGGGGATGTATCAACTCCTAACTAAAATTTATAATCCCCGTTAGATTTTTTCCAAAACGGTTTTTCCTACGCTTACAATGCATAGAATTAAATTTATAGAGGAGTTTTTTTTTCTATAAAATGGCACCCTTTCTTTGTATTTTTATTTATGTTTTTTTTTTAATTGCGAATACATAGCGAGTTCTTCTTTTAATTCTATAATATCCATTTCAGAAAATTAAACATCTTTTAAAAATTTAGTAACATATTTACAAACTAAGTAAAATTTAAAAATTAAGGAGTTCCCATCCCTAAGGGGCGAGTTTTAGCACTACTATACAAAAAGGACTACTTTTGCTACTTTTCGAATTTTTAAGTAAAACAGTGTTGGTATGCCTCTATCCTTTGCAAGTATTTCGATAGAGCGTCGGCATTAAAATTTAATTTGTCTTTTTTATATTTTACTTTTTAATCAAACTCCTCAAGTTTAATTTTCCATCACATCAATTTTGAGTTTGATTCTTTTAACGAGTTTAACCATTGGAGAGGGTGGGGGTTCGCATAAATAGGGAACTTTTGGTCATATAGGTAGAGCATAAAGTACTTCGTGGCTTACACAATTCCTAAAAGTTCCTTCTTTATTGTAGAATAGTGGCGCTCCGCATCATTTTAGTAAGTAAAATTTAAAAATTAGGGAGTTTCCACCATTACGGAGCGAACCTTAACACTACTATACAAAAAGGGCATTTTCGCTATTTTTCGAATTTTCAAGCGAAACAGTGTATGCTTCAATCCCCTGCAAAAATGTTCTATATAAATTTTTTTTATTACATTTTCGATAGGTAGACTTTGTCTCAGTATAAGCTCATTTCCACATCACATTTAGCGCGTTTTTTTAATGGTTTCCCCACTTAAAATCTATTTTATTTGAAAATACTGAATCGGTGAGTTGGAAAACAATACAAGTTTAAAATCTATATTTTGAGAAAATCAGTAAAAACTGCAAGGCTGTAAAACTACGCAAAATAAAGCGTTGGCGTACACAGAGACTCTATTAATTGTAAGCGGACTCTACCTATATTCTTGAACATATAATTTATATTAAATACTAGCGCATACGATAAATGTGATTAAAAGTTAAACTGTGACTAACATCTATCTATCCAGAGTTATAACGGTATTATTTTATTTCATTAGCTGATTCTAATTATTAAATATTCACAACAGTTCAGTGACACACATATAATTGTATCCTATGATAAATAAACCATAATTATTTCCTTAAACAACAATTAAACTCGACAATGAAAGACTAAAGATATGTTGTTGGACTACGTAATGGATATAATACGAAGTTACACGATATAAGCATGGCTGATTTATAAAAGTTCAGTTTGAATTTAAATAGTATAATTATACTTGAACTAGTTTCACTGCACATGATTTGTGTAAGTATATCCGAGTTATTATGTAGTAGCAAAATTAAATATTAATTATACTAACAAATTGAAATTTATTTAAATAAACTTATCGATCTTAATAGAAAAAAACAACATATTTAAAAAATTCACGCCATTTTCAATTTTGGGGTTCAACATCTTATAAGAAAACACCATAACACCATTTTTTTTAAATTAATTAATTAATTAACTGATTTGTTGAAGACTTTTTTATGATTTAAATGATGTGTAACAAGTTGACTTAAAAGTTACTACAAAAACTAATAGAACAAGTGTAATTTAAAAAAAGTTGACTGTAGTCTGTCGGAAGTTCAGAAGTGTTGAGAATTTATTTTAATCATATAGCTACAACACATTAAACACCATTTGGACGTTACCGAAAAAACATTATTTGTCATACGCTTGCAAGTTGGATAAACATAGTAGACCTAATTTGATAAACATTGTTGACTGCTTTAACATTTCATTGACATAACGGGAGGACTTTCTTTACACTGTTTTTGATCTTATCCATGAAAGATAATTTAGTAAACAATCAGTGTTGCTAACCGGTGGGATATTTCCCCTATTGGTATTTTTGAAATGGAATGGGGAAAAGGGAAGAATATTAAAAAAATGGGAATTTCTGTACAGTCAAAATAAAATTTTTTACCTATTGCTGGTAGCAGTCACATAATAAACCTTCCACCAGTCAAAAATGGCATTTAATTTGAAAGGACCTTGTCACCTTCGACCAACTTATTTGTTGGATTTTCAATCCGACCCTAATGAACACTATTATATATGTCCTTGTTCCTTTAAATGTTTTAAAATAGGATTGAAAATTACTGCGTATTTAGGTTAGGATCGGGTAACATTTACGGAAGATGTCCTTGGTCGAATAATAATAACAGTAGAATTGCCATAGTATTTGCTGTCGCCTAACGGCCAGTATATCCACCTTCTGGTAAAGTTACCGAACAGATAAATTTAAGTATAAAATTGTTATACCAGTAAAATAATAGTTTTTTTGCAAAGTAATAATAATAATAATAATATTAACAATAATAATAATAATAAGAAGAAGAATATACGCGGGCAATTGGTATGGAGTTCGGGTTGGACAAATGTGCAGTCGTCCACCTCATGAGAGGACGATGCGGGGAATTCCCTGAAGATGCGCAGCTCGCAGACGGAAGCATCCTTAGACATCTGGATGCCGGAGAGACCTACACATATCTGGGTGTGCCACAAAGTCACATCCAGGATGTAACACAAATAAAGGATTCTCTCCGCGGCAAGTACAGACACCGTCTCCGAGATTTTTGGTCTTCCGAACTTTCGGGAAAGAACAAGGTGTCTGCAACTATTATGTTTGCCGTTCTGATTCTGCTCTACTCCTTCGGAGTAGTAAAGTGGACGGTAGATGAGTTGCGCCAATTAGACAGAGATACCCGCAAGATGATGAATATTCACAGAAGTATTCATCCTAGATCGTCCGTTCCTCGTGTGTACCTCCCATGTCAACGGGGGGAGGGGGCGAGAACTCTTGAGCCTGGAGTGTACGCATGGCAGAGTAGTACTGAGTATGGCATGTAACATCCTCAGGAGCTCAAATCCCCTCTTGCGGTTCGTAAAACATCACGAAACTGTAGGAGTGGGAGCAGGATTGTTCAAAGCAGCAAAGAGAGCCGGAGATGAACTCGGACTCGCATTTGACATCAGGCGAGGAGGCCGGCGAGGTGCTGATGTAGAGTCAGCCACCGAACTTCAGCCAAATTGTCTGAAAGCCCGAATTAGAGCTGCCGAACAGGAAAATCTATTTCGGCAGCACGTCGATAAACCCCAGCATAGTGTCTTCTATAAGAACATAGAAACACTGGGTTTATCGACCAGGCTGACCTTCGCTTTCTAAGGTCGGCCGGGCTTAAGTCAGAGACCGAGGGATTCATTATGGCCTGCCAAGATGGTGTTATCAACACCTTGGTCTACCGTAGCCGCGTGTGGCGTGTAGAGGTTCCTGATATCAACTGCAGGACCTGCCATCAGGAGCCGGAATCGCTCATGCACCTACTTTCTGCATGTCCCATATATGCGATTTCGGCCTACATCCATCGACATAACGTGGCTTTACGAGTGCTATACTACCATCTAAGGCACTCGTACGGGGTAGACCAGACAACAGTGCTTCCTTACGTCCTCGGAGATATTGAGTCCGTTGTCGAGAACGAGAAATGCCGGATTTACTGGAACTACTCGTTCCCGACTGTCAGGCTAATCCAAGCCAACAAGCCTGACATAGTCCTCATCGACCATCAACTCAAGGTGATGTATGTCATCGAGTTCTCGGCACCTGCGGAGAAAAATATCACCTTGAAGGAGGAGGAGAAACGGACCAAATATCGCGATCTCCGGTACGAGCTCTAAGTGCTGTACCCAGGCTACTCGGTAAAAATGGTCGTCCTTATAATCGGTGTACTTGGAGGGATAAAACCTACGCTGCCCTTAGAGCTGAAGATCATACCGGCCTGCCAAAAATCAGCCGAGTGGCTGGCAGGTCAAATGCAGAAGGCGGTCATTCTGGGCTCTCTCCGTCTGCCTAGGGCACACGATTCTGGTATCTACAGTCACTAACCCTGTGGGATGTGGGGAGTGGCTGTAGTTGATGCACCGGCGCGACTCCCGTGAGGTGTCGGAGGCCACGGGAGGACTGACCGGCGGCCGATATTCTGCAAAAAAATAATACAGGGGTGCAAAGGACCGGCAACCTCCGCGCGGTGCACCCTGGACAGGCAGAGGAAACTCTGCCTGACACATGCCGGCCGGGGGTACCAGGGCTAACCACCCTGGTACCCTGACACTCTGGTTCCAACGACACTCAGAGGAAGGGCTCCTCACCATCGACCCCAATCGGATGGGGGTCAGAGACAGGTTGGAGGACCCCCCCTGGAAGGTCTTAATGGTGACAACAATGGCAATGGACATGGACGCTTTAAGTGGACGAGGCAGCTAAGGGATGACTTGCTGAAATGCTACGAGAGCAGCGAACCTGAGTGCAGGAGATACATGGCGTGGTTGCATGATGCCTGGTGTAGCATGCGCATTCTCTCAGCAATATCTGAGAGATCAAGTATCCTTTCTGCTAAGGACGGACAGGTTACATACGGGCACCCCGTCAGCTGGAAGAACTTCCAGCCGCAATCCCACCGCGGCAATTACCAGCTGATGGGGAACATCCTGTAGAGTTCACCGGTGTAGACTTACGGACGAGGGTTAGTATTAACACCAGGGCTAACCTAAAGCCACAGTATCTGGCTAGAATGGACGCGGTCATCGATGAGGAACTTCCAGAAGATGCAGACATCCGGCAAATCAACTGTGACATGTACAACGCCGCGAAGCAACTCGTCCCCCTGAGAGGTCAACCAATCACGGGGTTGAGAAATTCAAGCGACGTGTACAAAAAATCGAGGGCAAAATACAGTCGGACAGAAAACACGCTTTTCGGATTCAGAGTGTGGTGGAATACAAGACGAGGGGTAGAGTTTTTACTCCCAGAATCCGGCACATAGCGGCCGGATTAAGACGTCAACACTATACTCTAAATTTGACAGTGATGCTTACAATTAAGAAGCACTGTCTAGATAGGGTCCGAGCGCGCATATCTGTAAAGAAAACGTTGAAGAGGCGGGTGAGGAGTATGGAGCAAAACAAGTTGTTCCGTACGAATCCTTCCCGCCTCTTTCAAGAGCCACAGCGTGTTGTAGATAATCCGCCGACTGTAGAAGATGTCGAAACTTTCTGGAAAGGAATATACTAAACGACGCGTCCATTCAATAGCGACACTCCAGAAATTTCACACTTCGAGGCTCTGTGCCATAGATATCTTGAAGAGCCAGAAGAAGTGTGCTCGGCAATCAGCACGGAAGAAGTCCAACAAGCGCTTGGCTGCCCCGGACCAAGACGGCATTAACAACTGGTGATGGAAACAATTTCCTTCCACCCACAGCCGCGCGAGTTTTCAACTCATGGTTGAACGAGGAGCAGCAGATTCCGGACTGGTTCGTCGAGAGACGTACTGTGCTTGTCCCCAAAAAAGGGGATCTTTCCGACCAGAAGAATTATAGGCCGATCACTTGCCTCAACTCCTGCTACAAGGTATTTACACGTATCTTGTATACTAGGACACCGAGGTGTATGGATCCGGTCTTCCAGCAGATACACGAACAGCGTGGTGCCAAGAAGGGCATGGCAGGTTGCAAGGACAGCCTGCTGATAGACCGCTGTATTACACAGGATTCTGTGCAATACAAGCGGAATCTATCGATGACCTGGATCGATTACCGCAAGGCATTTGATACAACATTGCACGAGCTATTGTTGCACTTGCTCGAATGTCTTACGGTACCAACACCAGTAGTGACATGCATAGACAGCTGCTGCCACTCTGGAAGGCTCGCGTCACCATAACATCAGGTGCCAACGAGTCTCGACAGAGCAGATGGCATTTAGGAGAGGACTTTTCCTGGGTGACTCCCTGAGTCCTCTCCTCTTCTGCATCTCACTGCTGCCGTTGTCTGTTGGGCTCCTCCAAACCTGCGGATATTGATGTGGACAACCCAGCGACCGGAGGCATAAGGTCACCCGTCCATTTTATATGGACGATCTCAAACTTTATGCCTCCGGAGAGCGCTCTTAGGATGGTCGAAGAATACATGCGGGAAATTGGTATGTAATTCGGGTTGGATAAATGTGCAGTCGTCCACCTCAAGAGAGGACGATGCGGGGGAATTCTCTGAAGATGAGCAGCTCGCAGACGGAAGCATCCTAAGACATCTGGATACCAGAGAAACCTATACATATCTGGGTGTGCAACAAAAGCACATCCAGGATTTAACACAAATAAAGAATTCTCTCCGCGGCAAGTACAGACACCGCCTCCAAAAGATTTGGTCTTCCGAACTTTCGGGGAAGAACAAGGTGTCTGCAACTAACATGATTGCCGTTCCGGTTCTGTTCTACTCCTTAAGAGTAGTAAAGTGGACTGTGGATGAGCTATGCCAATTAGACAGAGATACTCGCAAGATGATGAATATTCACAGAAATATTCATTCTAGATCGCCCCTTCTTCGTGTGTACCTCCCACGTTAACGGGCAGGCCGAGGACTCTTGAGCCTGAAGTGTACGCATGGCAGAGTAGTACTGAGTATATCGTTGTAACATCCTCAGGAGCTCAGATCCCCTCTTACGGTTTGTAAAACATCACGAAACTGTAGGAGTGGGAGCAGGATTGTTCAAGGCAGCAAAAAGAGACGCAGATAAACTCGGTCTCGTCATTGACACCAGGCGAGGAGGCCATCGTCTGAAAACCCGAATTAGAGCTGCTGAACAGGAAAAACTTTTTCGGCAGCATGTCGATAAACCCCAGTATGGTGTTTATAAGATCATAGAATCGACCAGGCTAACATTCGCCTTTTTAAGGTCAGCCGAGCATAAGTCAGAAACCGAGGGATTCATTATGGCCTGCCAGGATGGTGTTATCAACACTTTGGTCTAGCGCAGCCGCGTGTGGCGTGTAGAGGTCCTGACATTAACTGCAGAACCTGCCATCAGGCGCCGGAATCGCTCATGAATTTACTCTCTGCATGCCCTATATATGCGATTTCGACCTACATCCACATAACGCGGTGTTACGAGTGCTACAATATCATCTAAGGTATTCGTACGGGGTAGACCAGACACCAGTACTGCCTTATATCCTTGGAGATATTAAGTCAGTTGTCGAGAACGAGAAATGCCGGACTTACTGGAACTACTCGTTCCTGACGGTCAGGCTAATCCAAGCCAACAAGCCTGACATAGTCCTCCTCGACCATCAACTCAAGGTGATGTATGTCATCGAGTTCTTGGCACCTGCGGAGAAAAACATCACCTTGTAGGAGGAGGAGAAACGGACCAAATACCGCGATCTCTGGTACGAGCTCCAAGTGCTGTACCCAGGCTACTCAGTCAAAATGGTCGTCCTAATAATCGGTGTACTCGGAGGGATAAAGCCTACGCTTCTCTCGGAACTGAAGATCATACCGGCCTGCCAAAAATCAGCAGAATAGCTGGCAGGCCAAATGCAGAAGAGGGTCATTCTAGGTTCCCTCTGCTTAGGGCACACGATTCTGGTATCTACAGTCACTAACCCTGCGCGATGTGGGGAGTGGTTGTAGTTAGTGGGCCTGCGCGACTCCCATGAGGCGTCGGAGGCCACGTCTGGCATCGGATATTTCGAAAAAAAAAAAGAAGATAATATCGCGATCTCCGATACGAGCTCCAACTGCTGTATCCAGGTTACTTGGTAAAAATGGTCGTCCTAATAATCGGTGTATTCGGAGGGATAAATCCTACGCTGCTCTCGGAACTGAAGACCATACTGGCCTGCCAAAAATCATCTGAGTGGTTGACAGATCAAATGCAGAAGGCAGTCATTCTGGGTTCTCTTCATCTGCTTGAAGCACATGATTTTGAAATCTACAGTCAGTAACCCTGCGGGATGGAGGGAGTGGCTGTGGTTAATATGCTGGCGTGACTCCCGTGAGGCGTCGGAGGCCACGGGAGAACTGTCCAGCGTCGGGCAACGGAAAAATAGATAATAATAGTAAGGGGTGCAAATGATTGGCAACCTCCTCGCGGTGCACCCTGGACAGGCAGAGGCAACTCTGCCTGACAGATGCCGGGCGGGAGTACCCTGGTACCCTAAAACTTTGGTTTCTTATAACCTCAGAAGGGCCCCACATGATCGATCTGAAGCGGATGGGGGTCAGAGACAGGTGGAAGAGACCTCACCGGATGGTCTCAACGCTGACAACCCAGGCATTGAACACGGACGCTTTAAGTGGACCAGAGAACTACATGGCGTGAATGCATGCAATTTAGTGCGAATGCATCCAGAACATCGTACCTTCTCTCAGCAACATCTGAAAGATCAAGTGTCCTTGCTCAGGACGGGTTACGTAAGGACACCCCATCAGCTGGAGGAACTACCAGCCGCAGTCCCACCGCGGCAATTGGCCTCAATTAGACGGAAGCATCCTGGATGCTGGAGGGACCTATACACATCTGAGTGTGCAGCAAAGACACATTCAGGATGTAAAACAAATAAAAGATCCTCTCCGCGGCAAGTACAAACACCGTCTCCGAAATATTTGGTCTTCCGACCATTCGGAGAGGAACAAGGTGTCTACGGCTAACATGCTTGCCGTTTTGGTCCTGCTCTACTCCTTTAGAGTAGTGAAGTGGAGAATAGACGAGCTGCGCCAGTTAGACAGATATAGCCACAAGATGATGAATATTCGTAGAAGTATTCATCCTAGATCGTGTGTACCTCCCACGTCAACGGGGGGCCGTGGACTTTTGAGCCTGGAGTGTACGCATCGCAGAGTAGTACTGAGTATGACATGTAACATCCTCAGTAGCTCAGACCCTCTCTTGCGGTTTGTAAAACATCATGAAACTGTAGGAGTGGGAGCTGGATTGTTCAAGGCAGCAAAAAGAGCAGCAGATGAACTTGGTCTCGCATTTGACACCAGGTGAGGTGGTCGGCGAGGTGCTGAAGTAGAGTTAGTTACTGAACATCAGCTAAATCGCCTGAAAGCCCAAATTAAAGCTGCCGAACAGGAAAATCTGTTTCTGCAGCATGTCGATAAACCCCAACATGGTGTCTTCTATAATAATATAAAAACACTGGGTTTATCATCCAAGCTGACATTCGCTTTTCTTAGGTCAGCCGGGTTTAAGTCGGAGACCGAAGGATTCATTATGGCCTGCCAAGATGGTGTTATAAATACCTTAGTTTATCGTAGCCACGTGTGGCATGTAAAGGTTTCTGACATCAACTGCAGGACCTGCCGTCGGGCGCCGGAATCGCTCATTCATATACTATCTGTATGCCCCGTATACGCGATTTCGACCTCCATAACGCGGCGTTACGAGTGCTATATTACCATGTAAGGCACTCGTACGAGGTAGACCAGACACCTTACGTCTCCGGGGATAAGAAGTCCGTTATCGAGTACGAGAAATGCCGGATTCACTGGAACTACTCGTTCCCAATCGTCAGGCTAATCCAAGCCCAACGAGCCCGACATAGTCCTCCTCGACCACCAACTCAAGGTGATGTATTTTATCGATTTTTGGGCATCTGCGGAGAGAAACATAGCCATGAAGGATGAGGAGAAACGGACCAAATATCGCGTTCTCCGGTATGAGCTCCAAGTGCTGTACCCAGGCTATTCGGTCAAAATAGTCGTCATAATAAGCGGTGTAATCGGAGGGATAAAGTCTACGCTGCTCTCGGAACTGAAATCAGCCGAGTGTTTGGCAGGCCAAGTGCAGAAGGCGATCATTCTGGGTTCTCTCCATCTACTTAGGGCAAATGATTCTGGCATCATAGCACTAACCACTGCGGTATTCCGAGAAAAACACATGTTTATTTACCATCAGTTATAAATACAAAATTTACGACAATAATAAGAAATGAGGATAAGTAAACAATGAGTTCCCCACTAAGCACAAGGAGTTTGTTGTGAGGTGGAGATGAGAATATACTTCACTGTGATCAGTTTATTGCAAAAGTAGAGACGTAATAATTAATATAAATCTGTTTGGTAACTAACAGCCACTCTACCAGAAGATAGATATACTGAGGCTAAATCAAATTTAAGAAAAAGTGTTGTACACAGATAAAACAGACAATAAATTGCTGAGTGATACAGATACACAAAATTATTAAAGTGACTGGTAGAGATTCTGGACCGCCAAGAAAAAAACTTTCAAGATAAGTGGAAAATGAGTGACAACTCAGCAAAACTGTGGTCAATTCGTAGAACAAATAATTTGAAATATTCTTCAAATTGTTTACCCTTGGAAAAATCTTAATAGCAAGTGCTCAGAATTGTTTTAAAAAACTGCATGAAAGGGGTGCATTTTTAAATATATTTGCTTTTATTTTACAAAAATTGGTAAAACTGGGAAGTTCAGCTATTCATGTGGGAAAAAATGGGAAATTTAATCAAAAGTGTGGGAACTTCTTTGAAAAATTGTTGGCAACACTGTACACAGTAGTCACTATGGGTATTAACATTTTAAGGCAATTTCATGTGGTAACTAAATATGCTGCTCGGTATATCTATTTAATAATTATGTAGGTACATGATAAAAATAATTAATTATGTGCCTTTAACCGAACTCATCCTTATTATATTTTATACTCACCTTTAACTCCTCATTGTAAGAAAATGAAATTAGTAAATTCAGTTTATGCTATCGTTTATCTTTTATTTCCAATACCAATTTTCGGATTTCAGGAAAAACACAGTCTTGAAGATGAACTACGTGAGTGCATATTTTATTAATCATTATTACTCTCATCTCGTAAAGTGTATGCTAGTATAAGTTGGTGAAGAAAAATTTCCTAATTCAACATATTAACCGATATTTTGAAAAAAAAATACATAATTTAAAAAATATATACAAATTGTTTCAGGATTAACTGGACAAACTTAAATTCTGGATTTAGGACCTCAAAATAAGAAAGAAGTTTCATATGGAGGTATGTCCGGCAACGCTTCGTTAAAGAATTACGCCCTTCCAAAAATCGAGGCTAAAATTAGGTTTTCTAATTTTTTTCTCAAATTTGGAAAAAGATAAAAAAGAGAACTTTAATAAAGATTTTCTACTAATAGGTAGGCTTGTAAACGGTATTTTTTCAATAATCCTTATCCTTATCAGTGAGGTGGGTAAAATCAACAAGCCCATTTTATTTTTGTATTCGGACTTTTTAATGAACCCGCTAAAAATAAAAATGCGCCTCAAAAAGTTTCATTTAGAAACTTTTTGTTTCTTTTTATTTTTTTCATAGGACAGTTTTTAAATAAAAATATATAATATTCTCGATCCACATGGTTAATTGGGAAATTGCATTGTTTATTAAAATGAAAAATGTTTAGTAGGCAAAAGAAACTTGAGCCCAGAACTACTATGCATTTTCCATTTTATTAAATCATACAATTTTCCAAATAACCATGTGGATCGAGATATTTTATTTATTTAAAAACTGTCAGAACTATGAAGAAAATAAGACAAAATTTTTTTAAATGAATCAAACTTTTCGAAGCGCATATTTATATGATAAAATTGGGATCCATTAAAGTTGATTAAAAAAATAAAATGGTGTTTGCTGATTTTACCCATTTTACCAATAAGGGATGATTGAAAAAATGATTTTTAGAAGCGTTCCTATTTAGTAGAAAATCTCAAAACAAAATACACTTTTTTATATTTTTCCAAATTTGAGAAAAAAATTAAAAACCAAATTTTAGCCTCCATCTTTGGAGGGGTGTAACTCTTTAACAAAGCATTTCCGGACATACCTCCACAGCAAACTTTTTCTTACTTTGACGTCCTGAATTCAGATTTAAAATTTGCCCAGTAAATCCTGAAACACCCTGTATAATGGCAAGGTTCAAGATACTGAATAGTAGGGTGGAACGAAAAATTAAAATATTTTTATTTTGGAACTTGTGCGAAAGTTGTTGTGGCACAGAAAAAACAAAAAAACAAAAAATTCCTTCTCGCGCCGGAACTGTTTATTTTTTTTCTAAATTTTGATATCCCATATATCACATTTTATGTTTAATGTTAATAGACGTTTTCTAGCCGTATTTCCATTTAGCACACAAAAAAATACGTTCATGGTACATCCTGTAAAGTAATAGAGAACAAAATTTTGAGAGGTATGTATGTATTTACACACTCTGTAGCATTATTAGTAGTATTATTACCAAATTTCTCATCTATCCTCTCTAATAAAATAACATACCTATACATATATATTTTAGTACAAATTATATGTAATCAAAATCATGATAAAATATAGGTATAATAATTATTAGCAAAGACAACAGATCTTTGGTGTTAGTTTTAACAAACACTTTTACCACTTGTGATAAATACTTATATTCAGAATAAATGTTAGCTGCCCAATAACACGTTAAAATTTAAACCTTGATTATTATAAAGTTTACGTAAAAATCATATTTAATTGTGATAAATCATAAAATGTAGTAAGTGGAAATAAACAATTCATTTGATAAATAAACTAGATCGTCTACTATTCTGCTCAAAGGGCACCTACTTTGCTATAACTGGCATTATGGTTAATTAAAATGCAGGGTATAGCCGGCTCGTTCTTAGTTTGTATCAGTCGGCTGTTGTTATATTTATATTTAAGTTCTTGTTCACTGAATAAAAAAATGAAATTAGTAGTATTAACTTTCACTGCAGCTTGTTACTTATTATTTACAATGCCAGTTACGGGATCTGAAGAAATATATAGTTTTGAAGATGAACTACGTAAGTACCTAACTACATTTAAATTTGTTATCTTACCATCACTAACATTACAAGTATCAGAGAACGTCCACCGAGTTTTGTATTCAGTACCGAAAGAAATTTTTTAAAAAAGGAATTGTTTTTTTTTAAATATAAAAATCGTAATATTTTTCATACTCTTGCATGACATATTCTTTTAGTTCTAGCCCTTTTAAATCCATCTCGTTAGTGCATAACACATAACATGAGTCTTAAGTAATTTTTAAACTGTTTTATTTGTTTATATTTTTTTAACAATATAGTGTATTATCAATACAGTTTATTAATTGTAAATATTCAAACATTTAAATAGAAACCTGTTATACAAAACCAGTTAGTCATGGAAACAATTATATAGATAAAGTGGAAATTTTTATATTTTACATTGGGACCAGGAGTATTATGTTTTATTAAAAGAGTATTACCTTATATAAATGTAATTTTGTATTTTCGCTTTTGCTCAAAACTAAATGCAAAATTTCATTAAAATCACTTTGGCCTCTCCAGAGATCAAGTGGGGAGTAAATAATGATGAAATAAAAGAAAACCATGCCAAAACATTATATGTTGTAACCTGTGAAGATTTGTTAAAGAAAATGGTTAAATTTGGTGATAATTTATAATCGACAGTATAAAATTTAATGAGAATAGTAGTTTTTATTTTGATCATACACAAAACATGTAACACCAAGAAAATAAATATACACAAGTTTATTCAATAATTAGTATTTCTATTCCTTAGTTATTTTCATTTTGAGTTATTCATAGTGTTCTTTTAATTATTAAAACATGTTAAATTAAATAATAAACATATAGCATATAAAATTAACTTAATTCATAAACTTTAAAGTTCTAAACGAAAGTATACCAATGTACGCTGTTTCAAATCTGGCATACAGATGACGTATTCCAGCCATTAATTCTATTGGTCAAAGTTAAGGGGTAACCTACTCCTTTACGAAACTCGATCAGGGATGGCCGTTGATTTGGCTATGATTCGCTAATCAGAGAAAATCTAGGTAAAGCAATTGTTTGTAACTAAAATACGTAGTATTAATTAAAAATGTTCGAAAAACTAAAGAAACTAAAAAAAATAATAAGATAAAAACACTTAAAATCTTCTATCGTCATTAGTGTGGCTTCCTATTTTAATATAATTTTAATTTAGATTTTACAATTCAACTACAAAATTTAATTAGAATAATAAAGCATTCAAATTCCATTTCTAAAATAGATTAAATTTAGTAATAATATTGATTTTTATAATGAAATAACATTACAACCCATTACCCTTTGTACTCCAAGAACTTGTTTTATATGGGTTGTTACTGTATGGTTGCAATGCAGATTATTATGAATGTTCCTCTAGCAGCACCAACGGAGTGCATAGCGTTAATTTTAATTAATGTTTTTTAGATAATTTCTGCTCGTTAGTCAGTCAAATATTAAAAATATAGTCACATAATATTTTGCAAATTTGAAATTTAAGAAAAAACCATAATATAATTTTTTGCATATATCAAAATAGATTGAAGAATAATTTATTCACATATATTTGTTATAAATATAAAGAACAGAGTATTTCATTTTAAAGTTGTATAAATTTTTTAGTTGCCCAATTTGCTAATGCAGAATTCCATAATAATCTTTTAGAGCACTAAGAGAGATGTTAAAAAATCTAAATTTAGTTTATTACAATTAGCCATTATTCTGTTGATGGGATTGTTCTAATCATAAAGAGTCTTATGTGGTATTTCAAGCCAAGTAATTTTCAAAATGTCAAGAAGTGGCGTGCAAATTTACTAAATTCTGGACAATCAATGGAGTTATTGAATACTTTATAAACTAGGGTTACATCAGAGATATGTTTAGCAAAACTGAATATTTAAATCTGAAAATTCTGCACTATTTCTAGACTATTTATATAAATTTGAAAATAAGGTGACTATGCTCCGCAGTTTTCGAGGCATGATCTGACGAGACTAATACTATGTAGGGTTTTCAATGCATTTACATGCGTGAAAACTTTTGTACTTCTTTTAATGAAGGGTCTAGAGCTTTATTGCAAATGAATTCTGGATGGTAACTGAAATTTAGTTTAGAATCAAAATATATGTCCCGTATTACACTGAAATTATCAATTAATGTGTTTTTATAATAGAGTATGTGTTGATTGATTTGCTACTTTTGCTAAACTGAATATATTTACATTTACCAATATTCAGGACCATGTATTTTCGGAAACACCAGAGGTCCAAACAACCAAGATCTTAAAATTCCAAAGGCTCTTTCCATAAAAATGATCAGATCATCGGCATAACATGTGTAAAGCGTTTTTCGACATCATTGATACACTGAGAGAAGCCCCAGCACAGAATTCTTTGTTATGATTTTTTTAGCTAGCGTAACAATAATTTTATTTAGATTAGAAATATCTGTTCACTATATCAGAAAAAAATAACTTTACTGCGTGTTTTTATTAGCCCTTAAAAAGTATATTTCAGCCTATATTATTTGTTAGATTACTAAAGTATTTAGCTACCATTAAAAAGAAAAAAATATAAAGAAAAGTTTACAGTGATAGACAAGAATTTTTCCAGAATAGTGTTTACGTGTTTGCTATCCACACAAACACCTATACTCGTAGATTCGTTGATTGAAAGTTCAGGTAACACTTACTCACTACTTTATTTACTAATTAACAATTAATAACAATAGATTAATTACTGTCTTAATTATAATCACACTTGAACACTTATAAGTCTCTTTCTTATTTCTTCTTTACTCGTCCACGTTCAAGTTAAGATTGAGAGCCGGCCCACCGTGTGTCTTATTTATACATCCTTTCACACGATCTAGAGCAGTCCAGAATATTCCCGGCCGTTAGCGTACAATTCTAGTCTCATTTAACCAGTCTACACAGTTCAGTGGCGTAACACTGCCCCTTCTTAAGCCTGAACGTCCCGATCAGGCAATTCATTTTTCCCTGCATACTTGGCTAGTCTCTCTATATGCAACCACCTTCATCTTGGATTTTGGACTTTGCTGAATTCTATATACAACATCGTTTAGTCTGGTGACGACAGTGTAAGGACCTTCCCAGGGTGGGTGAAGCTTCGAGGATCTGCCTTTCTTTCGTTGTGGGTTATATAGCCAAACCAAATCTCCAGCCTGGAACCCTCCTGAATTTGCCTTAAGATCATAACGAGCCTTCATGCGATCACTTGCTATGGCAATTCGGTCTCGTACCAGCTCATGAATATTCCTTAGCCGCTCACCAACTTCATCGGCGTAGTCATTTATGGAAAGTCGCTCCTCATCTGGTGTGCCAAACATCAAGTCACATGGCAGTCTAATCTCACGTCCAAACATCACGCGAGCCGGCGTCTGTTTTGTTGTTTCATGAATGGAGGCCCTGTAAGCCATAAGGAAAAGAGGTAAGTGACGGTCCCAATCTCTCTGATGTTTCTCAACTACTTTGGATAGGTGCTCCTCCATGGTTTTATTATATCTCTCCACCATTCCGTCTGATTACCATTGTTTAAATTAGGATTTGAACTGGAACTGGATTTCGATCATGACTGTAAATTGCCCAAATATTCATGGGACCAGCGCTTCCAAAAATGTTGTAACATTTGCTGAATTCTTTGCCATTTTGAAAGCCTGTTCTCCTTTACGCACGTCAAATCAGGTTCAACAGGGGCGGTAAGTGAATCTCCGATTAGGAAATGCCCAGTCGTTAAAGCGGAGAGGTCGTTTGGATCATTGGACAAAGGAATCAATGGACGTGAGTTTAGACAGGCTTCAATCTGTGTCAATAGTGTGTACAGTTGGTCATAATTTAACATGCTATTTCCAACAATATGGCGTAAAT
The DNA here is from genome assembly GCA_029963845.1 of Rhamnusium bicolor. Classification (NCBI taxonomy): domain Eukaryota; kingdom Metazoa; phylum Arthropoda; class Insecta; order Coleoptera; family Cerambycidae; genus Rhamnusium; species Rhamnusium bicolor. The sequence continues at coordinate 609,880 of JANEYF010000188.1, read as the reverse complement.
GATACTTTGCCGATTTTACTCCAGCATCCCAAAGTCCGCCAAAATTTGGAGCACCGGGTGGAATAAAGTGCCAATTAATATTCTTTGATGCAATAGTGCTAATTACGGTGGAGTTAAAATTGTCCGATTCGAATAATTCTTTTAATTTCTGCAATTCGTTATTTGCACCAACAAAATTTGTTCCGTTATCAGAATACATATCTGATACATTACCTCTGCGAGATATAAATCTCTTCAATGCACTTAAAAAGGTGTCAGCGGTTAAATCACAGACTAATTCTAAATGAATTGCCTTTGTCGCTAAACATACAAATAATGAAATATAGGTGGTTTTGGGCGAAAACAGGTTATGTATTGCCAGAGATGATCCAATATGTATGTCTCAAACATGCTAATGTTAATTGAGGACCACTGTGCAATTGCCTTATATGTACTTGCATAGTGAGAAGCTCAGTTACAAAATGATTTTTTGGTAACAGTATTGGATGTTTTCTATTGTACGGAGTCGATGCATTATTCAAACGCCCACCAACTCTGATTAGTGCATTTTCGTCTCAAAACACATTTAATGTAAACATGTTACTTTCGTGCGACACTTGTTTGTTTCCTTTTAACTGGTTAATTTCGCTAGGAAATGTTTCAAGTTGAACGAATTTCAATATATGGTTGGTAGCATTGTTGAGCTCAGGACCTGATAAATGACCTTTAAATTATTTAGAATTAGATCGGCAGTTAACAATAAATCGTAACCGGTAAGCTATTACTCTTTACAATTTTGAAAATGAAGAATATTTAATAAGTAATGGATTCTTCTGAACGCTTGCGATTAGACAAGTTACATGTCGTTTTTCAGGAAGTTCACCTACAGGATCGTATTTAAAATCGGGATAAAATTGCAAAGATTGCGTCAAAAATTTAGGACCATGCCACCATAATTTGGATTCTAATAACTGGTTGGGGGTTAGACCGCGAGATATGACATCTGCTGGATTATGTTCAGTAGGAACATATCTCCACATCAAAGATTTAGAAGAGTTTTGGATTTCCGATAGATTGGCTACAAATGTTTTTAATTCAGACGGGCAAGTTTTTAACCATGATAATACAATGGTGGAGTCAGACCATAAATATATGTTGTTAAATGACATGTTTGACAGTGACGATATTACCTTGGATAAAAGCTGTGTTAAAAGTAAGGCTCTCCATAATTCTAATCGTGGTACTGACATTGTTTTCAATGGGGCAACTCGTGATTTGGTGCATAATAGCTGGACATAGGTTTCATTTTTTAGAATTTATAGTTTTTTAGTAAATGCATGCGCCATATGCCAAAATTGATGCATCACAAAACCCATGAATTTCGAAACTAATTGGATTATCACACATAATCTGTCGTTGTACTTGATTCATGTTTAATTTCGGTAATTCCTGAAAATATTGTACCCACGCTGTATGCAATTCTGACGGAACGGATTCATCCCAATTGGATTTAAACGACCAAAATCGTTGCATAATAATCTTAGATTTAATTAAAATAGGACTAATCAAACCTAACGGGTCAAATATTTGTGAAATGAAAATAATTCGTTTTGTGACCCTTAACTCAGGTAACACATTTACTGAATATTTAAATGAATCTAATTTGCAATTCCAATATAAACCTAGGGTTTTTGTTTTGAAATTCTTATCTATATATATAATGGTCTTATCTTGGCTTTAATATATCAGGTAACAATTGTAGAGTATTTGATGACCATTTTCTTAATTCGAAACCGCCTCTAAGTAACATTGGGTTTAATTCATCGCGAATTTTACTTAATTCCTCAAGTGTGTTGGTACCAGTCAAAAGATCGTCGACATAAAAATCTCTGTTAATAATTTTATGAGCTAAGGGATAATCCGCTTGCTCATCAGTGGCTAATTGTTGCAAGCAGCGTGTAGCTAGAAATGGTGCTTGTATGTTTCGATTTTTTTCGGTTGGATTTTCACGCCAAGAAATACGTTGAAAATCACGGTCCAGAGGATTAACTTGTATTTGACGGTACATTTTTGTGATATTCGCGCTTAAAACGTATCTATGTGACCGAAATCTAAGAAGAATTGAAAATAATTTGTCTTGAATAGTTGGACCTACTAAAAGATTATCATTTAAACTTTCACCTGACGTAGTTTTGCTGAACCATCAAATACAACCCTTAACTTTGTCGTTAGGCTGGATTCTTTAATGACCGCGTGATGCGGCAAATAATAACACATCGAAACATCTAGTTCTGAATTGCACTGGACTTTACATGTTCCATATGACCTAATTTCAAATATTCTTTCATGAAAGCCGCATAGTCACTATTTAATTCAGGATTTTTCGCTAATCTTTTCTTCAATAAATAAAATCGTTTAAGTGCAATATCTTGGGAGATGCCTAATTTTTTTCCACCTTCTTTATTTCTGTGATGTGTTGTGTGAAATGATTTTCACAATCTAATTCAGATGGAGATAATGGTTTTATGGATTTTTGACATTCCTCGATTTCCCAAAATTTTGTTAATTTAAAATCTAGTGACTCTATTGAAAGAAATGAATGTGTATGATTTTTATGTTTAATTGGATTGTAAATTGTGCCTCCTAATACCCATCCGAAATTCGTTTTTTGTAAGTGAGGTTTGTTTTTTTCTAATGTAATTTGACCGATATTTAAAAGTTCGTAAAATAGTTCGGCTCCAATTAACATGTCTATCGACTGCGATAAATGAAATTTGGGATCAGCAAGTGATATATTCGATGGAATGTTTAAGATTTCCGGAGAAAATGAAACACTTGGAATTTTTTCTGTAATTTTTGGAAGTACTAAACAATTTAACTCAGTTGAATACATGTTGATGCGAGACTTAATCTTTACCACAACGGATTTGTTTATACGAATAGGATTTTGCGTGATGCCAATTATTGTCCCAGTATCATTGAACGAGGTATTTAATTTAAGTTTTTTTAACCATCTCTTCTGTTATAAAATTAGATTGCGAGCCAACGTCTAATAAAACCCTACATTCGTGAATGAAGTTTTTACTGTCAAATACATGGATTACAGCAGTAAATAATAGAACTTGTGAATAATTACGAATGCTTGTTAATGCAGATGTCGATGGTTGCGGATGTACCTCATTCGAATTAATAATAGGTGAATTAGTTATAACTTCTATAGGATTATTTGTATTTACTTTATTAATATGCAATAATGTATTATGTCTCTTATTACAAGTTCTGCATCTTGCGGAGGACTGACAATTGTATGTTTGATGATTCGTTTTAAAACAGTTTACGCATAATTTTAATTCACGTATCTTATTTAGGCGTAATTCTGGATCGATTTTCAAGAGATCTGGACACTGTTATAATAAATGACTTGATTTGCACAATACACAAAATGGTTGATACGCGGTCACATTTGAAACCGAATGCGATCCTTTTATCTTAGGGTGATTCAACTTGGGAAAACCTAAGCTATAAAATGAATAAAGCGGCGGCGTACATCAAAGCAGGTATATGCAAGTAAACCCTTAATAATAATATAAATGCAAATTACAGAAATACCCAGTGCAACTGTAGGTATAATTTAGAAATTATGATTATTACAAATTTTCAATATTTAAAATCAAAGTATGATACAACAATGTTAAACTGCCAAATTTATCCTAATCATTTTATGGGGTCAAATGTGTACAAAATTTCTGTTTATATCAGCTTTATTTAAGTACTTGGAAAATTAATTTTATTGGGTTCATATGATAGACCTGATTTATAATCTTTCATCAAGAACATATTTTTTTTAGTCAAGTACAAAAAAGTTTGGATTCCTGGACCTTCTCTCAGCTGGCCAATTTTGCTTAACGCCGAATTTATTACTGTCTTTGACCTTTAGAACACGTATACCAAATTTGAAAGCTTTATCTCAAAAACTGTGGCTGCTGTCGTGATACTGCAAATATGCAGACAGATTTTTTCTTCCTTATACCTAATATAAAGTTTGTTCGTAGAGCAGTTTCCAACTATTTGACACTGTGAGAAGCATGCGTACATTGTTGTAGAGATGTGCTTGTTCAACCAGTGCATTTATTATTGCAGAGGTCTCGTAATAATCACATGTCTATAGTCAAAAAACTATCACAAATCGTCTCTACGAACAAACCTATAAGAAAGTATAGTAATCGTGATTTTTTTCGAACTCTAGATTTTGATTGATATATACGTTTTGAACCCTCCTGAATCCATTCTGACTATTTTCCGAATGATGTCTGTCGGTGCGTGTGTGTGGATATGTGTGTGGATGTGTGTGTGGATGTGTATGTGTATGTGCGTGTGTGTGTGTGTGTGTATTCGCGATAATTTAAAAAATACTAATTTTCCAAATTTGGCAGTTAAGATTGTCAACAACATTTTAGGTGACACATTAAATTTGGTGAATGTGGTACCACCAGAAGAGGTATAATGAATGAAAGAAGAAGAAAGGTACAATTTTGGAAAAATAATTAAAAAGATTTTATTGCATTTCTGGACGAATCTCGACGAATTATAATGAAAAAAACATAACTTTGTGAAAAAAAATCTGTTCGCATGTCTGTAGTATCGCGCTAGCAGCCACAGTTTTGAGGTAAAGCTTTTATATTTGGTACCCTTGTTCTAAAAGCCAAAGACAATGAAGAATTCGGTGATGAGCAAAATTGGACAGCTGAAAGGGGATCCACGGGGCCCAAACTTTTTTGTATTGGACTTGGACTTTATATTCTTGATGAAAGATTATAAATCATGTCTACTATATCAAGACGAGAGCTCTCATCTACCCGATGGTAGGGAATCAGAGCAGGCTCAGTCTGAGGAACAAGCTTCTGCTAGTCAAAGCACTCATCAGACCACAGCTGACCTACGCCTCCGTAGCATGGGGGTACCAAGCGAAGACCTATCTGAAGAAGATCCAAGCCGTGGAAAACGTGGCCATCAGGACAGCGGTGGGCGCACCATGGTACGTTAGAAACGCTGACATCTTCAGTGACCTGGAGTACACACCAGTCACCGAAATCATCCGGGATAGAGCGAAGAAACTGTACACCTTAGCTGAGGAGCACAGGAACCCGCTGATCAGGGATGCCACCTCCTATGATCCGGCCGACGCACCGAGGCACAAGAGGCCGAAGGTACAGTTACTGGATAACGGGTAAGTATAGCTAATCCTTTCCCTTACAGATGGACCAAACCCACTGAAAAGACATGACACGACCAACCACCCTCCCACAAACCTTGCGGGCGCCGGTCAGTAAACCGACCAGTGCCCGTTGTCCCCCTGGCTCCGTGAAGGACGAAAGTGCTAAGAAAGCACTTAGGCCTTCACCTCCTAGAGCTACACAGTTCATCCTCACCTTGTCCGATGATCCAGATGGCAATGTGTCAATTGACACTTTGTGTACTGGCAGTCAATCCCAAGTCACAGAATATCCACACAGTCCCTGACAGACAGATGACTACCCCCGGGGGTGACAAGCTGGCGAAGAAAGAAGACGAAGACAGAAGAGCGCCAGAAGAGGCCCTAGCCAGCAGGGTTCATCAGCCAGGACCCAGGGAGGTTGACCGAAATCTTCGGCACCGCTCACATTTGTGAGTGGGGCCGTTCGTAAAGTAAGTTAACCCGCCTTGCACGAGGCCGGTCCAGGTCTACAGCGATGACTAGGGTAAAAAGGCAATAGTCCTGCCTGGCCCTAGCATCCGAGACCGTCATCATGCCAAATGGATATTGGCGCGTACTATATCAAGCGAATAAAATATATTTTCCAAGTACTTTAATAAAGCTGATGTAAACTAAAATATTTTACACATTTGGCCTCATAAAATGGGGTTAGGATAAATAATTTAACAGTTTGACATTTGAAAGGTTTAATTTAGTTACAAAAATGTCAATGTCAATAACAAAATTTCTTTAAAATATATGACATGAACTATTATTGAGAGTATCGAATGACTCTGATAATTAATTAATAAAAAATTTTAATGAAACATTTCAAGGTACGCTATTAAAATTTAATTGAGGTCAGTGAAGAATTAAATAGAATTATTTTTTTTAGATCAGGATGATATATACTGGTATAAGAAAGTTATGTGCAACAACAATTTTTAATTTTTTTTCCCGAAGTTATACCTTTTTCCTTCTTTCATTCATTGTGTCTCTTCTGGTAGTACCACATTCACCATATTTTATGTGCCACCTAAAATGTTATCAAATATCTTAATTATCAAATTTGAAAATTCTCTCATTAGTATTATTTGAGTTTTCGCGGATACACACACACACACACACGCGCACACAAACACACACACACACACACACACGAACCGACAGACATCATTCGGAAAATAGTCAGAATGGATTTAGGAAGGTTCAAAACATATAAATCAATCAAAATCTCGAGGTCGAATAACATCACGATTACTATACTTCCTTATATTAGATATAAGATAGTAACGTCGACTTCTTTGATGGCCGTATGATGATCAAAGAAGCCGACGTTTTTTATGTTGCAAAAAAGGTTAAAATAAACTTTAATTAAAAACAGCTGGTCGAGTAGGTAATGTAGCACCCCACGTGCTACATTCTGTGTACTTACAATATATCATTTGTTAGATAATACAGAAATAATTGCAAACTCATCGAAAATATCCCCTCACCTGAGTGCAGGTAATAATGCAAACATTAATCATGCTATACATTTATTTTTTAGGTGAGTTTGAACGACAAATTGCCTGCCAGTTTAATATAAAAGAATATAAACGAATGGAAATAGAAAAACTGAAGAAAATTGTGGATGATTTAAAAATAAGTTCAACAATTAAACAACTATTTTTAACAGATAGGACCTTATGTGGAGTATGCAAACTATTAATATCACAAATCCAGCACAGAGCTTTAACAGTAAAAATTATGGCACGTGCGTTCTGTAATATTTATATTACTCTCTCAACGTGGACTCTATCTCATTTCTGTGAAGACGTGATAAATATAAATCTGGTAATTTTTTTATACAATATTTGTATTTGTTAGTCGATATTGAAATTTTCGAGGGTCTAAAATTATAAAACGATTAGCTTTGGCGAATAAAGCAACAACTGTCTAATAAAAATTTAGTATGTATGAATACAGGGTGATTCAGTTTGTACGTTGGTAACTTCAGGCAATGATAGACCTCATCAAAATAATGAGGGTTTGTGACATTTGACTTTTAAGAACGCACCGTTTCTGTGAAACAGACTACAGACTACAAACTAGACTTTTTTGAATTATTTTTCTCTGAATAACTTTTGCCAGAAATCATATATCAGTTCCCAATTTGGTGTGCAATGTTAGTACATAACGTGCATGACCTGACAGAAGTTCTATCAAGACTGATATACCGAAAGGTATTTTTCCCTGCCATGGTCCCTTTCGCCCTTCCCAAATTTTTTCGCTACGCCGCTGACTTTTTTTTGAAAATTAATCGTGATGCTTTACTATTTTGCCACTGTAAACGTAAAAACGTTTTACAAAAACAATAACAGCTTTGGATTAACTAGACGATTGTTCCGCAATCACTTTCATGTAAATCGTAACAATGTACTTCCTTCAGACCACGCCATCAAAATAAAGGTTACAAATTTCGAAGAAACCAGTTCTGCACTTAAAAAGAAAAACAGAAAAGTCGAATCAAACACAGTAAGAGACGCGGTGGCCAGGAGCCCACAACGCTTGCGATTTCCTTGGAAATTTCATACACAAGCCTAAGAAGAATTTTGCACAAGGACTTACACTACCAGCCATATAAGATTCAGATGTGCAAGAATTAAATGAAGATGATTTTCAAAACCGTTTGAATTTAGCACGCAAATTGTTAAATGCCATACGAAATAATGAACATTTCATCCATAATTTGTCGATGAGTGACGAAGCTCACTGGTTTCATCAAAAAGAAAAATTTTCTGTATTGGGCAAATGAAAACCCCAGGCACCTCCATCAAAAACCACTGCATAGTGCTAAAGTGACTGTATAGTATGCGATCTCGTCATATGGAATTATTGGGCCGTATTTCTTCGAGGACGATAATCACAACACTTTGACGGTAAATTCTGAACGTTACATATCGATTAAGACATTCCTTACACAAAAACTGACTTGATTTCCTCAACTCAATGAAATCACATGGTGTCAACAGGATGGGGCGACGGCACATACTGCCAGAAATTCAATGAATGCCGTGAATCAACTGTTTCCTAGTCGAGTTATGTCCAAGAATGGAAACATCTTTTGCCCCCCGAAAAGCCCTGACTTGACAGCTTGCGATTATTTTTTGTGAGGATACTTGAAAAGTAGAGTGTATACTTATCGCCCTCAAGATATCGCTCAGTCAAAACAAACAATTCGCGAAGAAATCGAACGTATTCCATTAGAAATGCTCCGAAATGTGATGAACAATTTGCGTCTTAGGTTAGTAGAATGTTTCGAGCGAAATGGGTGGCATATTCACAATATTATCTTTAAAACCTATAAATTTAACTCATTAACTGTAATTTGAAATAAAAGTTATTTTTCTACTCAAAACATTTCGATAATTTTTCGTGGTTTTATAATTGCCCGTTCGTGTGGCGCACACTGTACTTCAGTTTTAAATAAATATAGAGAATTTTTATTTTAGTGACTACCATTAAGTACATACACACTGTAAAAAACGTTTTTGATTAATATGCAATAATAGGCTTATAATGCGTGCGCTTCGACTCTCCCTACTTAATTTCTGCCTCTCAGATTGGCTAGGCCGGGATGCATAAACAGTAACAGCATGTGCGGTACGCGAATCGGGTGAGCCGAAGTTGGTATCAGTAAAGGCACCTGTGCTACGTGGATATACTCTGACAGCACGTATCCTAGGAGCTTTTTACTAGAAGAACTACAAACAGGCGCCAATTTTTGGTTTTGGTTTAATTTCACAATCAAAGAAAGTCAATAATAAATTTTCAAGGAATTGATTAAAAAAGTAAACAATTTATAAACAAAAATATATTATATATATATATATATATATATATATATATATATATATATATATATATATATATATATATATATATATATATATATATATATATATATATATATATATATATATATATATATATATATGTATATATATATATACACGTGATCTTTTTGGGCGTCTATTAGAAGTATATCGAGAAAGAAAAATGATATCGATCTGAAAATTTGGCTATAGACCTAACTGGGCAGGATCTATTTAACGAAAATATTTTCAAGATGGTGGCATTTCCGGTTATACCGGAAGTTGACACCAACTTTGTTATTTTAAATGGAATGCCCCCATTTTCCATTTTTTTTTTAGATTCTGCAGTTAATTTAAAGAACATGTCCTTAAAGGTTTCCTATAGCTAAAATACACATATGTCACTAATTTTAGAAACTTTTTAGTGGATATTTCGATAATTTTCTTACGTGATGAGTAACTCCAATACCTTGTCTTACCCTCATAGAAGAATCAACATGTTATCAATTATTGTTACGAGATATTAATTTTTATGTTATACAACTTTTCTGTCAAAATTTTAGGAAAAAAAATTAATATCTCCGGAAATATTAATTTTAGCTATAGGAAACCTTTAACGATAAATTCTTTAAATTAACTGCAGAATCTAAAAAAAATTGAAAATGGGGGCATTCCATTTAAAATAACAAAGTTGGGGTCAACTTCCGGTATAACCGGAAATGCCACCATTTTGAAAATATTTTCGTTAAATAGATCCTACCCCGTTAGGCCTATAGCCAAATTTTCAGATCGATATCATTTTTCTTTCTCGATATACTTCTAATAGACGCCCAAAAAAAATCAGCCTGTATATATATATATTATTGAAAACAGGATATAAAACTATGATAAAGTAATGTTGACGGTAAATAATATACAGGGTTATAATAAAGTAGGGCACAAAATGTCCACTATTTTTGGATTTTTTTGTTAATATTTACTATAACGTTACACATTAGGAATTAAACTGTATATTTTCTGTAATATTTTGATGTCACAAATCCACTGTTGCTCTGTGTACCAATTTCTTCGAGTTACTCTATATAAGAAAAACTAAGAAAATAACGGCACTGAAACACCTGTATCTCAAAAAATTTGATCAGAAATTAACCTTCGAGTTTGTGACATAAATTCAATAACATACTGTATAATATAAAGTTAGGCGATTCAATTTTTTTAAAACATTGTGCAATTTAAGATTAGGAAAATGGAGAAACCTTTAAGTATCCAATCTAACCTAAATTATAAAAAAAAATCAATATTAAACAATTTGTTAGTAATAATAAATATTAACAATAAAATAATCTCTGTATAGTTGTTTATAAGAAAAAACTTCATACTGCCCAACCTAAATAGTATATTATTTACTAGACACATGTTGAAACAGGCAGAATTGAATTAAATTGAGTTAATATGACAATTAAGTTTGTAATATGTTAGCATCATTTTATTTACTTATGGATTCGTATTTAAATGAGTATTCTCAGGGTTAACTTAACCGATTTAACTTTACCTCAACATCAATTTGTTACACAATTTTAGTCTAATAATTCTATTATTTGTCTCTGAATCTGAACAATGAACTAACCTATATCGCGTGCTGTTTCCTCACACGTCCACGTAGTCGAAGTATCTTTACTAGCTTGTCGAAGTCGAACCAAGTTCCTAAAGCACGTGCTGTTACTGGGATTGCCTATCGAGTGGAGGATCCTCACGGAAGTGGCTAAGATGAACTAAGTCCTTCCACTAAATATAGATGATGTTTGTGCTAAAGACTAAATGCATGCATTATCTCTATCACTCCTTATACATTCAAAAGTAGCTGCTACAACTTGTGTATTATTTCAGCTTAATAGATTGTATACAATACATGTCTCTTTATTTTAGCCAATTCTTGAATACATTGTGGAAAATAGTAACATCTTAGATCCGGAACTAGCTTGTTCTGTGCTTTTACAAAATGGCCGCTGTTACTACAGTAAACCTGCGTTGACGTGGAAGTCTCAAATACCATCAATTTCACAAATGAAAATTCCCCAGGTAATATACGTATAACCCTTTTTAAAAAACATGTATTTAGTAAATAACACTTGGCATTTTTTTAATGAAAATTCCGTTACACTACGACATATTTTGGAAATTAGCATGAGAAAAATTTTTCTGCGAATGTGTAAATGTATAAAAAGTGGACATTAAAATATTTTTGATGGAACATTTATTACTAATGATGAGTTAATATTCTACTAACGTTTATAATAAAGTTGATTTCAAATGCAAAACTCATTATTAAACCTCAAAAGAAATATGAAACAATATTCTCATAAGAAAATGAAAACAAACTGTAAATATCGTATCACCATCCCAGACAGCACAATTTATCCTATGCGCATCCTAGGGATATAGTAGATAGCCCGAGAATATACGAAAATAAGCGACGGACATCCATAGGGTCCAGAAGTGGTACTAATTTCCATATCCTTAACCTGACCTACGTATATACCTTTTTTATGCCCTTAGGATATCCCTGGGACTTTTGGAGGATCTGTTCTAGAATATCCTTTGGTCTTTGGTGTAGGCTTTCAAGGTCATAGTTTAACGTGAATTTGAAAATTTTTTTCACATATATGAACCTTGTAAAGCTTTATTAAATGGGTACACTACATTTAAGCCTCAGTAAAAAAAACTAGCCTACTACAATTAACAATAAACGTAAATGGTAAAAACATTAAGTATTTTTTCGATAAGAACATGCCTTTTAGAAATTCTTTACGTTGACGTTCAGTGAGCCACTGTCCCAACAATTTTTCTTCCTCCAAGGTTAGGTAAGTTTTAGGTCCTGGTCTAATTTTGATAAATCTAGGACCTAGGCAAAACTACAAAGTAGACCTAGATTACGATCTTTTTTTTGGCAATAATTTTCTTGTCTCCACCGTTCTTGATATCATTGAGTGCCTTTTGTATAGTTTTCTCATTACAATTTTTTAAATATTTCTTTTTTCCATTTACCCTCGGCATCTGGAATTTACGAAAAAGCAAGATCAAAATAAGAGCCAATCAATTGAGCTATGAAAATAAAGACAACACCATTCACTGGCATGGCGGCCATTCACTAATTTTATTCAATTTTGTTATACCAATTGTTCGTACCTCATAAATACATATTTTTGTTTTTAACTTTAACTGATATATGATATTAATTTGGTGATCTAGGAATACTATTTATCAATAATAATCTTCGCCTCGCAGTAACTGTTGCCACTGATTCGCCATTTATAAAATGATTTTATGAGTAAGTCATACACATAATAGAGGAAGACTGCTAGATTTCATATAATATCGTAAAACAAACGATGACTGTACCAAAACTTTCGAGTGCCAACGATTGGGGGTTTTACCCTACCTATCTAGGGAATATTTAGTATTTAAGATGTGTTTTTGTATCTAAGTAGGTGGATATTATTTGAAATACTTTGAAGGCATCTTAAGATGTATTTGAAAATATTATGAAGATATAAATCTCTTTCGTTTCATTAAATAACTTATACAATATTTTACATATTTAAAGTATTTGATATATTATTGAGTATTCTCTTATTTTATGTTTCTTAGGTTACATACAATCCTAACGCCAAACCCTTGAAAATCTTGCATCTGACAGACTTCCATATTACGCCTGATTATGAAGTAGGTGGCGTAGAAAATTGCGGTTACCCTCTTTGTTGCAAGAAAGGCTTAGGAAATCCTCTCTTTAGTAGTAAAGCAGGGATATGGGGTGATTATAATTGTGACATACCATTATGGCTTTTCGGGAACACCATGTTTCACCTAAATCGTACCCACAAGGTAAATGAATTATATTAATTGTTATTATAACTGCGACCTAATTTTCTATTGCCAATGGAAATGAGAATTAATAAAATATTCTTTCTAACTATTGACATGACATAAAATCACTTCCATGCTTTTAATATTTATAATTTGACACAAAAAAAATTCCTTTTGTTAAATAACATTTTTTGCACCGTGTTATTTATTATTTTTTATTATATCTTTGAGAATATACAACGTTTACGTTTACTTTGTTGCTGAAGTAGGACAAATTGCGTCCTCCATAAAAGTTGTCATGGACGGAGGAAAAAACATACCAAATGAGGAATGCCTACCTGGCTGATAGAGAACGGTTGGTAGCCCAAAGTAAGAAGGAAGTCTGGTAACAGTCTTAGTTTTGTATATTGTACTAAAAGCTACTTTCTTCTACAGCAACTGATATTCTCATGTACAGGATGTTCAGCTTTAACTTTCCCAACATAGAAATCTCGCGTATCTTGGATGATAATCCTGAGTGAAAGAAACGTTGTAATACTTTTATTTTATAAGAATCATATAAAACACAGAAAGTTGCTGTTTTTACAAAATAAGGATGTAAAATAAGCAACATAATATGGGAGAAAAACAAAATACGAATATTTAAATTTTTTCCAGATATTGAAAAACCAAATCAGATAACTAAGTTCTGTTGACCACAAGGTTATTAGCAAGAATACCGCGCAACTTTTCTCTAACTAATAAGATAAACGAGATCTTCATGTTGGAAAAGTTAAAGCCAAACACCGTGAACTATTGGATGTAATATAATTTCTTTGCCACTAAATTTTATCGTATGTTAAACCCCTTATATTTTTACCTTTAAAGTCGGTATGTATGCAAGTTATCTTTCCAATTTTCTCACACCTCTCCCAATAAAAAATTAGTATTAAAACGAAAGGAGTAATATTAAAATGTTGCTACAGATATGTTAGGATTTAATATTATTCTTTATTACACTTTGTTTCTGGTTGTGTGCATGGTTTAAATTTACAATTTTTTTGTTTTAGGACATAGATCTAGTTTATTTTACAGGTGATATAATAGATCACACTGTTTGGAAATCATCAGTGGAAGAAAATTCTAAGTTAATTTATTTTACGTATAGAACCTTATTTGACACATTTCCAAACAAACTGATACTGCCAGTTATAGGTAATCATGAATCTACACCTTTAAATGTGTAAGAGGTTATTAGAAAAGTGTTTTACCTGTAAGGTTTTATATTATAATTGGTTTTAGATATGCTCCCAACCACCAAGGCATTGAGGAAGCCGGACTTTCCACCCAATGGTTATACACATTACTTTCAAAATTATGGAAGCCCTGGTTGCCCAATGAATCTTTAAAAACAGTGAAAAAGCAAGGGTATTATTCGTACTCAGTAAATCCAAAATTAAAGATTATTTCACTGAACAACAACATATGTTCCAATTTTAACTGGTAAGTAGCTTACGAAAATGAGTGCTCTAATGAAGTGACTTTTTCTATTATTTCCAATCCTCTGACGTTAGTCGTGTTGTGTGAAATATAATTATTGATTTCCGATCGAAATGCACATATAAAGGATTTTTGCTTTAATCGTAAACTTGGCTTAGCAGAACGTAATCAAGCAATTTGGGATTTCGTTTCTAGTTAGTTTAGAGGATAAAGTCTATTTCACGGGAGAATCTCTTTCATATAGTTTAAAAAATCGTCCTTGTCTATATTAAAGATTGTCTGTGACCAAAACTACAAATATATCAGTTTGGTTACAGACAATTTTTAATATATACAAAGACGGATGAGAGTCCTGGGTGATTTTCTTAAACTATACGAACGGGATCCCGTGAAATATCAAGACTAAAGAGAATGATATTATCTATGGAATTATTCTATAGAGCATGTTTTCGTTGAATTAATTTTCTCTATTGAAATTGGGCATACAAAATGTTCGCCAGAGAAAAATTCAAAAGTGTGTTAATTGAAAACGATTAGTGCTGAAAAGTTGTCATTTCAAATAACTTGAATGTCAGTAGTTAAACTATGGCGGTTCTGGCGCAATTTCGGATCGCGGGACCAGAGGATGACCATTATCATTATCGATCCTGAGGCGTGTACGTAGGTGGTTCTAGAATCTGGGTCTTAGATGTTAGTATCGGGGGGAGTGACAGCTTCGACACCAATGGCATAGGACTTCGATTTTAATATCGGGGGAAGATGGAGATTTTGGCCAATACTATAGACTTATATCTAAGATTGTAGACTTATATCTAAGATTGTAGCTAAGAGGGGAGGAGCTAAGAGACGGATGACGTAGATCTGGGGTTAAATATTGCTGCTAAAGGCGTAGCTAGTAGTAAGCACGACCAATGAGAGCGTTTAAAAAAGTGATTAATTATATGTCAAAGATGGCTGTCCGAACTGTGCTATTGGATTTTTATACAAATCCCGACCAATGATAGCGTTTAAAAAAGTAATTAATTATATATATCAAAGCAATAAGATGGCTGCTATATTCTTAAATCTGCAGGTTCAGACAGGGTAAGACTTGTCATTTTAAATGTAAATATATGATGACGTCGTATGTCTTTCTAGTTAAAATGATTTCAGGAATTTGTTAATATTTTTCGCAAAACGCTACAAGCTCTGCCAATTAGTTATACATCTGGGTAATAAATAAAAATATTAAAGATGGCAACAGTGTCTGTAGGCTATTTTAACAAATAAAAGTAATTGCTTAAAGACGGCTACTTAGGCTACATGTCTTTATAAGCTAAAATCTAATATATGAGAGCAAGACACCCTGTATATATATCTCTATGAAATATAATGTTAAAGATGGCTACTTCAGCTACCTGTCGTTATGACCTAAAATCCAGTATATGATGACGTCATAAAGTATTTGCAATATGACATTCTAGTTAAAATCTAATATATGAGAGTGGTACACCCTGTATAGGTAAAAAAAATTAAAGATTATTTGTTTTCCAGTTATTACAACTAAAGCATATATTTTTTAATAAAAGTTATTACTGTTAACAAAGCGCGTGGAATCATATGTTTTAAATGAATACGATGATCTAAAATGATAATTTAATTATTGCTGAAAACGCATATAGTGTTTTTTCAACAACTTACTACCGCAAAGTATAACTGATATCAGAGGTTGGTCCAAATATGTTACCATTTAATACCGCACTCCAATTATGACCAATTATGACCTGGTAGTATCGATTTATACGCTCGAATCGGCATATCATTCTTTTAATAATCGATTGATTCAAAAGTAAAATTTAAACTACCTGTAAATAATATCATACACAATCCACTGTTTCACAAGATCTTCGTTTTTAGAAAAATGAAAATACCCTTATAGCAGTTCCTTTGGTTATCCGATTATAATTTCTACAACCAGCTGCAGCACAATTTTGCATCTTTAAAATACACAATAGTTGTCTTAATAGCACCGATAACTACTTGACAGTAAAATGACAACCTCACAGTTTCAATTATTTAAATTTCGCATCAAATTATCCTTGTCACTGACGTCATGCTCAGAAGTGAACGAAATTCGGTCGCCGGATTAGCATACCATTGTATTTATATCATGGGTAGATACCTAATTTAGCACTCTAGACAATAGCGTCTGACATCTGTCAATTGAATTTTATGAATTTTGTTTACAAAATATTTCAAGTTATATAGTGTTTTGCGAGTAGTAAAAATGGTTGCAGAAAAATATTGTACGCAACACACTCGGAATCTCAGCTCGCCCAGTAAAGAATCAGTTTCTGGTCTTGTCACGTAGGTAACTATTTTGGCAAACTTAGATAGATGCCATCCTTCCCATATATGTCTTGTTGTTCGACAATGCCCTTGATAGGCTTGCGCAATTCAGTGGGGTTAATTATAACTAGCGAAAATTGCTCTACGTAGAGGGTAGTTGATTATCATGATCGGAAGGTTTTAATTAGAAAATTCTCCTTGCAATCGTGTTCTAAATTATTTGGAACACTATAATGGCGTGTATATTTTTAAAGTAGTCACGCTAGCTTTTTGTCTGGTTGATAGATATGCTTGGCCGTTGTTGAATTTATTCGTACAACCTGTAAATTTCCACCTTAATATCATGCAGCATCTCAGTGGCACTGCTGTCGCCTTCTCAACTTGTTATTTTGCTGTATGTCTACCTTGCTCATGTCATCAAGTTGGCTTGTAAGAGTCAACGTTGGTAATCTGGATAAATCTCGTTTGGCATTTGGAATACATTTGTGAACATGTTCAACTACAATATGCATCAAGTCGATTTCGATGAAATATCAAAAACTTTACCAATTCACGTTTCTGTATGTTCTGTGGTCGTGGTGTCTTTCCCTAACATACCATGAAGTCTTAATAGAATCGGATTGCGGTTAGATAAATTCTTCCAACCAGCAGCGAGGAATTAGTTGATGACGTACTTGTTAATGACAATGTGGATGGTAGTCGGAGAGAAGATAGAAATATCTGGATACTAAAATGACAGGTTATGAATATTATTAACAACCCACATAGAGTTGCCGTTTGCGCTGTTGCGATGGTCGTTCTATATTTAATACATTATGTTCAAATTGCGTTTGACGTTTAATGTTTTTTTTTTTGTATTTTACAAATACATTCTCTATGGAGCCTTCTTCATTATTTTTTGTTTCTCTGTTCCTATTATCATAATATAGTTTTACATTTACCCCATTAATCGACCGAAAATTTGATGCGCTGCCAAAAATTAACGTATATAGAGGACAAAACACTTGTTTGTAACTAACAAGTACGTTCGTTACAGGTGGGTTTTATATAACACAACGTTTTTTAATGAACAACTAGAATTCTTAAGCAATGAGTTAGCGGAGGCTGAGGAAAATGGTCAGTTTGCACATATTATTACTCACATGCCTGTTGGAAACAAAGAATGTATTGAACCTTGGGAAGTCAACTATAACTCAATTGTGAAGAGGTAAATTACAAAAGTATTTAACACGTTCATTTGATTTCATGAATGAAAACTTTACTTTTTGAAATCTGCGGAGCTCTATATATTGATATCTGATATTTAGATTCGTAGTAGTCTTATATTTCTTGCCATAAAAACTATTTGTTTTTTTTTCAGATTCTCGCACATTATTAAAGGACAATTCTACGGACATACACATACAGACGAATTAAAAATTTTCTACGATGAAAGTCATAAACCTGTAAATGTTGGATTTAATGGAGCTAGCTTAACACCTTACGTCAAATTCAATCCAAACTATAAAATAGTGACAGTTGATCCTAATACATATGTAAGCATGAATGTCCTGGCGAGTTCACAGTGGTCCGAAAATCCAAATAAATGGTCATTTAATGATATTCCTCATTTGTCGCATTCCCATAATTTTCTCAGCCAGAAAAATACCCCAAAAATAATTTCGTCGCTTTCCTCGGAAATTTTAAATTTATTAAAGCAACCTGAAATATCATCAAGTCATCTCCAGTCGAACAGCTAACAGCTTATTTTGTGGCAACAAAATGTGATGTGTCTATCACAGTCGGTAGTGATACAGTCAATGTAGACTATATAAACTATAATCTAGTATTGGACAATATCCACAAATTATAAAGTTTTTCTTTGTCTCTAGCATACTCTCTTGAAATACTTAATAGTGTACAAACAGATTCTGGCATATCTTGATCATAAAACACGACCGTTTCTGTTATTTTTGAACCATCGAATTTGTTGAATGTATTGCTTTCAGGCCTTGAAAGCAATCACAATGCATATACCTTCAAAACGAAATCCAATTTGGATGATAATGTGATTCACAAATGATATCGATATGAGAATTCACATTCTATAATGCTTCTCTGCGCTCGAGACATTATATCATTAGTCCTCTGAGTTTGTGTGGTACAATTGGCGACATAAAAACAGTAGTTAGCACAAACAACTTGTATCACGAATTCACAACGAATACGACTACGCCGGATACGTGTGCACATGTTCATGTGCAGTATGTGTGCCGCGCACGCGCAGCGTGTTTTACATGTGTTAAGTTCTGTATCTGCTCTATGTTTTGTTCTGTGTCGGTATCGGGAGCCGACTTACTCCCAGTAAATATTCTTGTGCTTGCGTCTAGCATAATATAGCATGCAATTGTTATGGCACACTGTCGGAACACGGTAGATGGAGTATAGAAAATAAATTTCTATTGATTTTATGTTAATTTCCTTTTCGAGGATGCATTGGACTTTAGCCCCTGTAACCCCACATGATGACTAATCATTGCTCAATACCAAATCAAATGGGCCCAATGTACTATGAAAGGTTATTTTGTTGAAACGGCAGAGATCATCTTTCTTATATTTTTCCTTTAACTACCAAGCATCCAAGTAACACACCGACTTGTAATTTGGTTGCGGCAATATTGTGATAGCTGTAATGTTGGATAAAGCAGTCTAATGGAGTAATTTTTTTATTTTCATATATTTAATTTATTGACACATTCGGTATAGCAACATTTAATTTACAGAGATAGATAAATACAATTATTGTCTATAATTGAATGACTTATCTTAAGATGTTATCGTTTCTAATTTTCTGTACAAGGTGTTACTACCCAGGTACATAATCATGTATTTATGGTGTAATACATATTTTTGGTTTTGGTATATAGGGTGAGTTTTAAATGCGCCGTTATATTTTAACCCTCATTATATTTTGTCGAATACAATTGATTGGCTCTGTCAAAAAAAATGTTTGTACAAAAAAAATTTTGAATTTCTGATAATTTGGTCGTCCTCCAGCAACTGACATTTTGATGGTCACTGGATATTTCTCTAAACGTCGTTCACAGAAATGACTTAACTGAAGGCAGTGTTACCACTGTCAGTTCATGGCAATTCTATTTTAAATTGGTACACAACTGGTAATATGGATTATCTTCTAAAAATGAAACAAAATTGAAAATAATCATTTTATAAAGGAGCATCTACTTTAAAGAACGGAAAAGTAGATTTGTTGACTTAATGCGTAGATAGCACAGAAACATCAGATGGTCGCAAGGTCGATTCACTTCTGTTCCGTGAATCGATCGAAGTCTAAGTCTTAAATTATTAATTCTATGTCATCTACAATAGAATTATTTTTTGCCCAGTTTAGCCAATAACAAAAACTTTAAATAAGAAATTGTTATATGTTGCCCAGCAAGCACCATTTGGAAGTACGAGTTTTATCTGCAGGAAAGAAATGGTTGTGGTGTTAATTTTATTGGGGCTATGTTAGTAAAATCAACAATAAATTCTGATAACAAAAACTTACAATCCTTTATAAATAAATAAATTAAACCATAAAAATTCGAATACTGAAATAAATAATAAAATATTGGCATTCTTCACATACCTAATTAAAAAAATATCTTCTACATCTGAATAAACTACATACCCTGGTACACAGCAAATATAAATCACTAATAATAATCAAAAATTAAAAACACACTAATAACCAAGGGGCCTAGTCGGGAAAAAGCTTCGGATAGCTGTGTCACTCTCTAGAAAGTTTTTATACATGCGCCGCTGAATAATTTTGCTCTTGACTATACCTTCACTGGACGTTTTATTCACCGACTTCATTGAGGTGTGATTCCCGATAGAGGTAACATTTCCTTGCTCCATTTGTAGTGACAAAGATACTTATTTAGAAAATTCTTTTTAACCAAATAGTACGGAATAAAAGTTTGAAACTTGCTAAGCATAATTATGAAGAATCATTCAAGACGACATGTATGAATTTTACCTCGAATTTTACCGATTGATATCATAATTCAGGAGCTAATCACGTCCAAATTTCCCTTATATTTACAGTATAAATTTTCTCTACATAAAGTGAAAATTAAGTAAAATAGATATACATGTACCCTCTAGTACACTTTCAACTACTGATTCTCCAAATTTGGTGTAATTTGACCAAACCGTATGGAAGAAATAAATTTTGCAAAATTACCTTACAAACACTGGTTTGATTAGCCCTCTTAAATAATATTAATTTCCGAAAATTACACTAATCACTAATAAAAATATCACACTTACAATGGCTTCCCATGGGCGAAATATTCATTGTTATCATTGCACTGCACTTGTAAACACTTGAACTACAATTCAAAATTAATAAACAATAACTTATAACACTCGACGAATTGGCACCATTACTCCTACGCACAAACATAGCAAAACAACTGTTGACTGTGATACACAAAATTCATGGGCCAGTCTTCTTGTAATTGTACCAGCATTTTCTTCAACCGCCTCCAGAAGTTCTAGTTCGACATCTAGAATCCTATTTGTAACTAGTCGCCTACGATTTTGATTTGGAGGCTTAAAACTTCTAAAATTTCATAATTGTTGAACAGTTGCTATGAATGTATTTTCATATGGGGCTTCGTCAAGATAGCGTTCTACGTAAGGCCGTTTTCCTTGTCTAGCATTTTCATCGGCTTGAAAATATTCCTTTAACATATTCACCCACATTAGAATAATTATTCGCCATTGTTATCACTACTTTTAATCAAACAAACAAATTATAAATAATAAATAACGGTAACACAGTAACTAAAAACTTTGAATCATCAAATCAATCAAGTGCACGTGAACACATGTTAAGATTGTTAAATTTAGTTGTTTGCCGTCGGCGGCGTTTTGGTCGTGCTGATTTACGGAATGTAGGTATCTATTGGCTTATGCCATTCGGAGTTTTATTGTCTTGAGTGTAGAATCAGATTGAGTTACGTTAAAATTTATAAATGAGAATTGTATAGAAATAATAGCCAACTGCCAGCCAAATCGATTATTCATGATTATGAATTATAACTCAAGTTCCCGAATGTCGCCGAGCGAATCCATCGATGTCGAGTTCTCCATTTCTCGGGCTCTAACCACACTTCGAATGATCATTCGATTATTAAACGTCTTCGAATAGCCGTTATTTGATTACTGAAATCATTCGATTCTGCCTAGGACTCAGGGTTGTTTGTTATCGGAAATCCTTAAATCGTACCAACTTTTAATACAAAATTCTACCAGAAAACAGGAAAGTGTACTAGAGTGCTTTTTTGGGAACGTTCTTTTTATGAAATAATAAAAAAAAGATAGTATAAACTGAGACCCACTCTTGCGAAACTAGGAAAAAAAGTATTGTTTTTCTGTAAAACATTTTTGACAGTTGAACATAATTATTCTGGTGAATAGCAAAATACAATTATGTTACAGAAGGGGTATATTATTTTTAAGAACTACTCAATCTTTTTCTAGGATATTCTAGATATTGACACCTATTTCTTCAACTTAACAGAGGCAAATTTGTATCCTGATAGAACTCCTCGCTGGTTTAAATTATACTCAATGAAAGAGGCATATGGTTTGGAAAATCTTTCCCCTCAATCCATTGAAAAATTGGCATTAGAAATGTTTCAAAATGATGCCTTATTTAATTTATATTGGAGGTAAGAAAATTTAAATATGAGTAAAAATTATAACAAAACTATCATGAGCCTAGTTCTGCATACATTATTTTTGAATTGATTAAAACAAACATAGGTATTTTAAGTATTATCATTTTCAAATATTACTTGACATCAATTTGACGTAGAAATTAATTTTGAAAAAGATCACTCCTATATAAAATATATAAAAACTTTGTTCCGCTTCTTTTGTCTCTTGAGTTTGAAATGAATAGGAGTGATGCGCCCGACGAAATGCAATACATTACATGAATATTTTATCTTCTGCGGCGCGTAGCATGAAAAGTACCAATTTTATTGAACTTGTATATAACCTTTTTTGTGTAAAATTTTGTTTAAACAAAATTGTTGCTCACTATTTTTTTCATATATCACATTATTGAAGAGACGTAGTCATAGTGAAAAATTTAATAACAAGTAGATTCTTTGTTAAACAAATATTATAATTAATATTTTTTCGATTGCATACAACATATTAAATGATTACATATTTTTGGTAATTTGATTATATGTCATTACACACATTTTAACAGTATTAAAATTGAAACAAATTATTTATTGGGCCGGAAACGCTATATATATATATATATATATATATATATATATATATATATATATATATATATATATATATATATATATATATATATATATATATATATATATATATATATATATATATATATATATATATATATATATATATATATATATATATATATATATATATATATATATATATATATATATATATATATATATATATATATATATATATATATATATATATAGATATATATATTAGGGTAATCAAAAAAACCGACTATTTTTTACTTTATACTCTAAAGAATCGGTTGCTAGACACCTCTAGAAAATTCTCACCAAATATGAGCTCTTAATTTCGATAGAAAGGTTCTCCGCTTTACAGTTTTCCATTTTTTCCTCAGTATTAGAAACGAAAATTCATATCTCTCTATCAACTGTTCGTTAAAAAAATATCTCTCCTCATATTTTTGTAGGAAATGGAACGCTCTACAAAAAAGGTCTCTTAGAATGTTTTTTGTAAACCTCACCGTTTAAAATATATCAGAGGTTGAAGTTTGGTTATTTTGAGACAAATTTCTGTTTTGCTTATGAATTTTATAACTCGTTAACAAAAAAATTTTTATGAAATGCGCAATTCATAGTTTTGTAGGAAATTAACTGCTCTACAAAAAATGGTCTCTTATGATTTGTCGATTAAATTAAGCGTTTAAAAGATATTCATCGTCAAACTTCAATGCACGCCAATTTTAACAATTTTTGATTAATAATGAAATATTTAGGTGTAATAATAGATCCCCAATTGTCATTTAATTCTTTTTGCTAATTATTTGTGTAAAAAATTGGTAAAAAGATAGGGTATCTTTATAGAATATCAACAAATGTATCCCAGTGGACCAAAAAGGCTATTTTCAACACAATTATTTTACCATACTTTACATACTGTACATCACTACTATTATCGGCTAATAAGACGGAAATGAGTAAACTGCAATTGTTATAAAATAGAGGTATGCTTCTAATCCTAAACAGTGATAATAGAACCCATATAAAAGATATGTTATCTGAATTAAATTGGCTAAATGTTTGGTAAATCATTGAAAAGGCCAATCTAATACTTATATTCAAAATAAAAACAGGTAATGCTCCTAAATATTTTAACAAATTTTTAATAACAAGGTCTGAGTTAAATTCATATCCTATTAGATCAGGTGAGAATTTTCATGTTGAAGTGCAAAATTCGACAAAATTTTTATTTAATGAAGGTCTACGTCTTTTTTAACGGTTTTGCCCCAAGATTTAAAACAATGTCAAGATGTCAATATTTTTTCTAAAAAACTTGTAAACTTTTACACAAATAATTAGCAAAAGAATTAAATGACAATTGGGGATCTATTATTACACCTAAATATTTCATTATTAATCAAAAATTGTTAAAATTGGCGTGCATTGAAGTTTGACGATGAATATCTTTTAAACGCTTAATTTAATCGACAAATCATAAGAGACCATTTTTGTAGAGCAGTTAATTTCCTACAAAACTATGAATTGCGCATTTCATAAAAATTTGTTGTTAACGAGTTATAAAATTCATAAGCAAAACAGAAATTTGTCTCAAAATAACCAAACTTCAACCTCTGATATCTTTTAAACGGTGAGGTTTACGAAAACATTCTAAGAGACCTTTTTTTGTAGAGCGTTCCATTTCCAACAAAAATATGAGGAGAGATATTTTTTAACGAACAGTTGATAGAGAGATATGAATTTTCGTTTCTAATACTGAGGAAAAAATGGAAAACTGTAAAGCGGAGAACCTTTCTATCAAAATTAAGAGCTCATATTTGGTGAGAATTTTCTAGAGGTGTCTAGCACCTGATTTTTTAGAGTATAAAGTAAAAAAAATAGTCGGTTTTTTTGACCCATCCTAATATATATATATATATATATATATATATATATATATATATATATATATATATATATATATATATATATATATATATATATATATATATATATATATATATATATATATATATATATATATATATATATTAAATTCCGTTTCCGGGTATACTCCCGCGTAGGGATAGGCCCCCCGAGGGGGACCGTGGTTGTCTGAACGACGTTTCGGCAGAAGTCTCATCTGATCTTCGGGGTTCTAACCGATAACTGCTTACTGCGGCTTCTGGTTACTCGAACTGAAATTTCAGTTCGAGTAACCAGAAGCCGCAGTAAGCAGTTATCGGTTAGAACCTGAAGATGGCAGATGAGATTCTGCCGAAACGTCGTTCAGACAACCACAGTCCCTCTCGGGGCCTATCACCTACGCGGGAGTATACCCGGAAAACGAATTTAACATTCACCACCCGCGAAAACCTGAAAAACAACATATATATATATATATATATATATATATATATATATATATATATATATATATATATATATATATATATATATATATATATATATATATATATATATATATATATATATATATATATATATATATATATATATATATATATATATATATATATATATATATAAATAATTAACTGAACATGAATCATTCGAAGCATCACCATAATTTTGCAAACGAAATGAACTCCAACACCTGCAAAAAATTGATTTTCAAATGATGCTATTAACTAATTGAGCCCTGACTGTTTTCACCTTTACCCGTGGTTTTACGATACTCTACCCTTGATTTAGACCACGAAGCCCCGAGGATCATCCTCTTCTACCCTACCCGTTCACCAGCTCCTATCTTATAAAATTTACCATAATATAAACTATTAGTTCAGTCATTCAACAGTCACCATTATAATGAAGAATATATCGGGGAATATATACGGGTGTTTCACTGAGGACGCACCAATCGGCGCAGGTTGATAGAGGACCATACGAATCGATTTGACTCCATTTGTATTATGCGAAGTTTGTTAGCTTAGGAGTTATTTAGGTGTTCGTGTATTTTTAGCTAAACTCCGGTTTTGCCCACAAATTTCGTTATTCTGACTATTAGTACTACCGTCATGATTTTTTTTATGAACGTAGTCCAGTTGTGTGCCTATCAACCTGAGAAATATATTTTTATTGGAACCGAAACTATTTGAACAAAAAAAAATAATAATCTTAAAATTTTATTAAAATAAAAATTATTTCTTAAGATTACAAGACTAGTAAAAAATAAAAAGATAGAAAAAAATTTTTAGTAAATATCTTAACCTCTACATTACTGGCAATCAATCCGACAAATTTCATACAGCTAGCCTCATAACTTCACATCGAAAATTTTAAATTGTGTGCAGTGTAAAAGGCGAAAATCCAACATTTAATTTTAATTTAAAATTTTCGATGTGAAGTCATCATGAATGAAATTTGTCGGGTTGATTGCCAGTAAAATAGAGAAGTTAGGATGGTTACTAAACTTTTTTCTATCCTTTTATTTTTCGCTAGTCTTGTAAAGTTAAGGAATAATTTTTGTTTTAATGAAATAAGATTTTTTTTGTCCAAATAATTTCGGTTTAAATAAAAAAAATATTTTTTAGGATAATAGGCCCACTATTGAAATAATATGTTCAAAAAAAATCATGACGCTAGTACTAATAGTTAAGCCAGACTGACGAAATTTGTGGACAAAACCGGAGTTTAGCTAAAAATACACGAAAACCTAAATAACTCCTGAACTAATAAATTTCGCATAACACAAATAGGGGTCAGATCGATGCCCATTGAAGTCCTGCGTCGGTTAGTCCGTCATCAGTGAAACACCCTGTATAGCAATTATAATAGAGTAACTTTTAAACGAAACATGATAAATAAACGATCTAAAGGACAAATAAAACCTTTGTTCTTGGATTTTTTTACATCATATGTGAAAAATTATATCGGCCAAATGATCACCCGCTTTGCTCGCAAACATGTGCTCTTCTCACAACATTTTTCAAGACTCACAATCAAGGGTTTCAGGAGATATTGTGGTTATCTCGTGCCTGATACTCTCAACGCCGTGAGAAGAGCACATGTTTGCGAGCAAGAAAACGAGAGGTCATTTGGCCGATATGATTTTTCAAATACGATAAAAAAAATGCACGATTAAGTTTTCATTTGCCGTTTAGATTGTATCGTTTATCATATTTGGTTTAAATGTTACAGGTCACACAAACTGTTCAGCTTATCTTGCGCCACCCTGTATGTATTGTACACATAAGTTTTCGTAAAAAATGTACATGTTTAAAAACATACAAAACAAATATAAACACACCATGTACTGTTCCCTGGTTAACATCGCACTATTTATTTTTGTAATCTATAAGCTGATCGTACGAATAAAAAAAAGTGGTATTTCGCCCAGTATTTCATTGCACTAAAATAAACCGTATGAAACAGAATATTATAAGGTGTCTATTCCCTAATAGCAAGTTACTTGTAGGGTTAAACAAATTAATTAAAAACTTGAATTTATTTGTCTACGCGGTGGTATTTTCGTTTTTCTAAAATATTTTCAAGAAAAAATTATGCTCTATACCAAGATCATATATTTTTATTATTTTTCAAAATAAGTATTTTTCTAGTAATCCAGTTAATAAGGATTAAAAAGGTCGTTGCCTTACAAAAGGTGGGGTAGTAATGATTTTGAACTATGTTGTTTGAGTAGCGACCCTGATGAAAAATACAAGTTTTCGACATTGGGGGGGAGGGGAAGCGCGAGCCGCCATCACGGTTCGTTATGTGAGAAAAAATGTTCAAACAAAAGTTGTAAAAGATAAAAAATTTTTGTATTTATACTTTTCTTGTAATTTTAACAGAGACTGAGATACAGTTGAGAAAAGATGCAATTTAACGGAATTTCTACTTCAAAATATCTGATGTGGCCAGCACATAACTTTCGTATACCAGTATATATCATCCTGATCTAAAAAAATCATTCTATTTAATTCTTCACTTACCTCAATAAAATTTTAATAGCGTTTCTTGAAACGTTTCATTAAAATTTTTAAATAATTAATTATCAGCTTCATCCGATACTATCAATAATAATACATGTCATGTATTTTAATAGTTTTTTGTTATTGACATTGACATTTTTGTAACTAAATTAGACCTTTCAAATGTCAAACTGTTAAATTTATCCTAACCCCATTTTATGAGGCCAAATGTGTAAAATATTTCAATTTACATCAGCATTATATAAGTACTTGGAAAATATATTTATTTCATTTGATATAGTAGACATGATTTATAATCTTTCATCAAGAATATATTTTTTTGTAAAGTCCAATACAAAATAGTTTGGGTCCCGTGGACCCCCTTTCAGCTGGCCAATTTTGCTCATCACAGAATTTTTCCTTTAGAACAAGTGTACCAAAGTTGAAAGCTTTATCTCAAAAACTGTGGCTGCTATCGCGATACTACAGACATGCGAACAGATTTCTTTTTATAAAGTTATGTTTTTTCATTATAATTCGTCGAGATTCATCCAGAAATGCAATAAAATTTTTAAATTTTTTTTCCTGAAATTGTACCTTTTTTCTTTCATTCATCATGTCTCTTCTGGTGGTACCATATTCACCAAATTTAATGTGTCACGTAAAATGTTGTTGACGATCTTAACTGCCAAATTTGGGAAGCTCCAATTAGTATTCCAATAGAGTTATCGCGAATACACACATACACACATCCACACACACGCATCGACAGACATCATTCGGAAAATAGTCAAAATGGATTCAGGAGGGTTGGAAACGTATATATCAATCAAAATCTCGAGGTCGAAAAAAATCACGATTACTATACTTCCTTATATTAGGTATATGAAAGTGAAAACGTCAAACTTTATTGTTAGTACATTTTTATCGATATTTTAGTACTAGCGTATAATATATGAAAGTTTAATTGGAAAAATGATACAGGGGTGAACTAAAAAAAATATATTGTTGTAGCGCTGATGCTACTAAATAAAACTTGAAATCAGAAGAAGTTATTTATTAACAAAAACAAAACAATTATTACGAACTTTACAGTTATGCGAAGATACGTTGTGTATCCTAGACTAGGTATGATATGATATGATAGGTAAACTGATTTGATAATGATCCCTCTTTCGAGTTGGTTCGCTACATTGAACTCTATCTACGAACGATAGAGTTCAATGGTTCGCTATTTATGTACAGGGGCAAGTAATGAACGGAAATTCCCTACTTTAGTGCGGTGGTTTATTGCTACCTGGTAAATCTCGTGTTTCTCCAAGTTAAGCTTAGATTCTCAATATTAGTAAATCCCTCTTATAAACTTAAATTACTGTTTATTATCGTATTTCTGGAAGGTACGTTTATTGTGAGATACCGGTTATAAAATATCTATTAACGTGCTTCAGGGAAGGACGTTTATTACTAAATCCCGATTATAAAAATAAGTTTTTATTTATTATCGCGTTTCGGGAAGTACGATACAATTATTTTGAATTTTTTTTATTTTATTGTAGGGCGAGCCGCCATCATTAATGACAGCTGCAAAAAAACATATTTTTACAGAATAACTCGGTAACGGTTCATTATATGAGAAAAATGCTCAAATAAAAGTTGTAAAGGATAAAATTTCGCAACTTTTTTTGTATTCATACTTTTCTTGTAAGTTTAACAGGGACTAAGATACAGTCGAGAAAAGATGTAATTCACCGAAGTTTTTACTCTGAAAAACATCAGACTTTATTGTTAGTAAATTTTGTTAAAATTACAAGAAAAGTATAAATACAAAAAAGTTGCGAAATTTTATCCTTTTTGTTTGAACATTTTTCTCATATAACGAACAGTTGCCGAGTTATTCTGTAAAAACGTGTTTTTTGCATCTTTCATTCAAGATGGCGGCTCGCGCTCACCCCCCCAAGGTCGAAAACTTGTATTTTTCATCTATCACTACTTAAACAACATATTTCAAAATCATTACTACCCCACCCTTTGTAAGGCAAAATTTTCCACTGACTGGACAATGGTTAAATTAAGTCTTGATTTTTACTTTATTTTGTTTTTGTAGGTTTTATGTTCGAGAAGGAGATGCCTCTCTAAAGGATGGTTGTGATGAAAAGTGTAAACAAAAAATTATTTGTGAAATATTCACTACAGAATCTTTATCTCCAGAAAAGAGGCAATGTACATGAAATTGGAGAATATAAATAAATATTACTTATTGCATAAACTTTGGTATTCATTTCTATAGAAAGTAATATTTTTTTATTTCTAGTAGGTATAGTAGACTAGAATTTAAATTTGGCACAATATCATGTTTGTCATAATATTTCAAGAAATTAAACACAGGAAAAACCTTACTACAATGTTATGTATACATTATTTTTATAAATATTTGGCACAGGCTGAAAAAATTTTTAGTCACATGATCTTTAACCGTACAAAGTTTTTTTTTTAAGAATCGATAACTGCTTAGATTTCCACATTCCATATAAATTAAATCTGCCAACAGCAAATTTAAAACAAAGATCTCGGTTAATATGTTTCATCCCACAGACCACATTTCATCCATAAAATTCTTTTAAATATTACATAACCTTGTGATGATTCTACCTATACACACTGAGAAAAGCCCCAGCAAAGAATTCTTTGCTATGATTTTTTTAGCTAGCGTAGCAATAATTTTATTTAGATTAGAAATATCTGTTCACTATATAAGAAAAAAATCACTTTACTGCGTGTTTTTATTAGCTCTTAAAAAAGTACTTTTCGGCCTATATTATTTGCTTTACTAGAGCACTAAAGTATTTAGCTACCATTAAAAAGAAAAAAATATAAAGAAAAGATTACCGTGATAGATAAAAATTTTTCCAGAATAGCAAAGTTTTTTGCTGAGTTACGCCATCACAACACCAATCGGACAACTTCGATCTAGGTGTGCACATCGAAAGTTGGATTTGTTGCTTCTTTGCATCCATTTTTCGCTAGGATTTAAAGGCTAAACCTTGTGGCGTCGTGCATTCAAATAGTGTGTATTATTTATGTTATTATACGAAGTGAAATTGAAAGACTTAGTGACTTACAGACAACATAATCTAACCATTATTTTTTGTGTTATAAATAAACCGCAGATAACTTTGGTAAGTCGTTTTTTTGCTACTGGTTTTTTAAACCGCGACGTCAATTCAATCTATATATCGGCGCTTTCATACTAACAAAATTAATATTCAATCTCAACTTACATAAGGACCTAAGATTACGCAGATGCATGTATGGCTTAGCGAGATTAACTTTTTTGTTTACAAAATGATCTTGGTCTCTCCTTTGCATTTTTTTTAGTGGTGTATGATTAATGATTATTGATTATAATTACAAATAATTCTACTTTAAAACAAACAATTTGACGTCTCATCTACTGCTTTCTAATCTGTTCGGTCATTGTTTTACACTGGATTCATTAGTCTGACAGTTTTTTCTCAATATACCTACAATATGTCCACGAATGGACAGTCAATCTATATAAAAATGTTTGCTTCATCAGAAAATATGACTCACGTTGACAACATTTAAGTTAGAATTTTTAATAATAAACTATATTTTTTATTTTGGCGTGAAATGTTAAATCAAAAAGTTGTTTCAAACATGATATGAGCGATCAAAATTCAAGATTTCAAATAAATATTATATTGTTTTTTTGTAAATTGACAATTAAATCACATTAAAGTTTTTAAACATATTAGCTCGGATGTATTTTATCTTTTCTGGCTATTCCTTTCTTACCGGATTACATATTATATATTTTTCTTGAAAAGGGGGCGGGCGCAACTGACATTGAATCTAGCTTTTTACTTATTATTTTTTTTATTTTAATGTACGTATGTATAGGGGGCAGCACTTTTTTTCCAGGAGAATTTTTTAAATAATTTTCGTGGCCACTTATATAAGTAGTCATCAATAAAAAAAATTATAATGTCCAATTTTTTTTTATTCCAAAATACCTACTCACTTATCTGGAATAGCGGAGTGACGAAGCTGGCGGTTTAAGAATACGATAAAAATGATAACGCTCTTATTACCTCTAGTTTTTCAAATATTCAACGAAAAAATTTTATTTACATAGGTAGGGTGCTTACCAAATATTAAACAACTTTTATTTTTTATTGTATATTTTCCTCTAAAAATTAGAGAAGTTTACTCTTCATACTTCTAATTTCATGTTTTTGTAATTTTTGAGCACTCTTTATAAAAAAACTAAAATTTCTCAACGTAAATGAAATTTTTTTTAAGAAGCAAATTTTTTTATAAAGAATGACTTTTTTTAGAAAAGTTAAAAATGTTAGTAGGTACCTATTTTGTCCTTTCGTAAACCCCATCCATGCGGAGATATACCGTACTGGTTTGTTTTTATTGGCATAAATAAATCTAGTTAAGGTACATATTTTCTGCGATGGATATAGAAGCACTGACAACTGCAATTTAGGAACTTATTTATATTTGGTGACAATCAGCCGATCTTATAAGAAAATAGTTAAACCGAGTTAAATTCGAATAAAAATACTAAACTAATTTAAAAGCACTGAAAATCAACAAAAAACAAAGAAAGGAAGTACTGAAATGTAAAAAAATTAGATAAAAAAATTTTTTGAAATAAAGTGTTTTGACTAGTTCTGTTAAAAATTTTGAATGTAATGTTTCCTGGAGGCCAGTTGTAGCTGTGATTGCTTCTTCTTCCTGTGAAAATACTAGCTTATTCGCAAAAATCAGACAAATGCATGATTATGAAAATTACAAAACCAATAGACTATAAGTGAAGGCAGAAAATATAGGCAAAAGTGTTAACTTGGACCAATCGCCACACATGAATTTTTATGCATTTGTTTGATTTTTGCAAATAGCTGATGAGATTTCAAAGCAGTTTTAAAAATTGCCAGGGCAAAAAGACGACTGATTTTAAATCCAGTTTATTATTATTTTTTTTTTTTTGCAAAAGGTTCCTTTAGTTTTAAGAAGTTATAGGATGAATGCAATATTGTATTACCTAACGTTTTATATGTTTCCTAAATTTTTAATTTTAAAGAGAGGTCTGTTAATTTATTATCAGAATAAATGTTTATTTTTTTTAAATTGGTTTTATTCATTATGCAAATCCTTGACCATTGTTATCAGTGCCTTCCAGGATAAACCAGTTTTTGCTTGCAGTTACATGTTTAGGAAATTTTATTTTCATTATTCATTTATATCGTCTTGTTTGTAAAAAAAATGTTTTCTTAAAAAAGAAAGTGCTTCCCAGTGAGGGACATACAAAATTCACCGATGGTGAGAATGATGACAGAAAAAGTGTCAACTGGAAGTAGTTGAAGTTTTTGCAATACGTGACTTTGCTGGTATCTAAGGTAACCCCTCACTGGGTTTATTTGTTTGATTTGCTCAAATACATAAAAATCTTTAAAGCCTAATTTAAATTACAAACAAAAATTCGTACACCTGTAGTAAAATATTGGTCTGTTACAGAAATTTATTGTGTCTGAGAGTTTGAGATCACTAATAGTAGATTTTTCTAATTAGACAAGAATGTGCATTTTAATGTTATTTTAGGAATAAATATTTTTTGCTGAAAACTATACAAGAGGTGGCTCATAAATGTTATGAAATTTTCTCGAATACAATTATATTTAAATAGTTTTGTTATAAAGTAACTTTATTATCAATTAGTATTAATTTGTAATTGCCAGTTTTCATAATTATGATATACAAGCAATTTTTTTAATAAAAAAAATTATTTCTTCTCGAAAAGTGTAAAAATTTAGAAAAACATGAATATATTCTGGAGGAAATTTTTTAAAGAGAGAAGCATTTTGTGCCATCGTGCATGATGGCATTAAAAATTGCTCTAGAAATAATGCATATTTTCGTAAATTTTGAAATTTTTTTGAGGAAAAATATTTTTCCTAAAAAAAATTGCGTGGATGATAATTAAGAAAACTGGCAAAGACAAACACAAATTGATAAAAAGTAAATAACTTTATAACAAAATTATTTTCCTTAAAACATGAAATATAGATGTATTTCTATCCGAGAAAATTTCCTAAATAGACATACATTTTTCAGCAAAAAAATGTTTATTCCCACAGCAGATATACTTTTTAATAATAGTAAAATGACCTTTCTT
The DNA here is from genome assembly GCA_029963845.1 of Rhamnusium bicolor. Classification (NCBI taxonomy): domain Eukaryota; kingdom Metazoa; phylum Arthropoda; class Insecta; order Coleoptera; family Cerambycidae; genus Rhamnusium; species Rhamnusium bicolor. Next base: position 575,711 of record JANEYF010000188.1, on the reverse strand, counting down.
TTCTAATTAAGAAATTCTACTGTACTGATCTAAAACTTTTTGACATGACAGATTCTCTTTTCTGGGACAGGCTAATTTTTTTCTAAATTAGGAAAGTATATATGCTGCAATAAAAAAGGAATTAACTACAGTAGTAGAAAAACCTCCCTATGGTAGCAAAACTCTTTGCTACAATACCAGGAAAATTATGGAGCGGTAATAAAAAATGTTGCTGTAAGTGAAAAGAATTAACTCTATCGTAGCCAGATACTTTACTTTAGCTAATAAATATATTTACTGCCACACTAATATGACTTTACTATAACAGTAATGTTTATTTTCGGTGGCTAGATAAAAAATATTTTATAAAGTAACTTTACTGTAGCAGTAAAGTAACTTTAGCAAAACGAATTTTACTGCCCTAGCAAAATTCTTGGCTGGCGCCTATTCAAATAGAGTTTTTTGCTGCTGTAGCTTGATTTTTGGCTGTCACTGCAAAAAAGCTTCCCTCAGTGCAGGTTACCAAATAAAACTAACAAAATTTACACTATTCATTTATTTTCGATCAGTAAACTTATGTACAATAAATATCATGGTAGATTCTCATTAATCCTCGAATAGAAAAATTATAATTTTATCGACGAAAAAATTTAACTAATTTAAATTATATGTACAGTAAAATTCTCTATCACTAATAGCAGATATCTTCTAATTCGTTATTGGAAGTGGTTCCCGGACTATAGAACCTTCTTCAATAATTTTATTCCTGGAGATATTGTCTAGGAGGGTAATCTGTAAAATAGAATTGTTTCAATTATTACGTAAGTATAGAATTAATGGGCAAATCAACGTAATGGTAACCTACAAGTAATATTTCCAGTCTTCATAATGAAAAAGAAATTAAGAGATGAATTTGAAATAGTAGAGTCCACGGCAGCTTTAAAGACTTGTAGAAACGATTTCTGTTTGCACATAAAGGTTAAAAGCTAAAACTTATTTTAAATTATGTTTTACCCTTTGGGACTTCAAAATTCGTTGGTCTCAAAACGTCGTCCTGTACGAAATGGCTATAGGGGGTGAACTGTAAAAATTACCCTAAAAATAATTTTGCATTATTTTAATCTACGGAATATCGTCTACATTTATGTTAAATAATAATAAATAATGTTCGTCAACGTAAACATTAAAAAATAATTAAATAAACAATTTTGAATGCAGGCACTTAAATGCAGAAAGCCAATGTTTAAGCGTGCTTCTGAAATTTCAGGATTCTAAACATTGTTTTATTTTTTAATTACGATGACTCCTAAGTAGTTATCGATTTTTATGAGTGCTTGCACGATATCTTATAAAGTCGAGTTTCGTCTATCGGCGTTTGCATCACATTGCATTTTGTTCAGAAAGAATAAAGTAAACTTTTTTTAAGAGTACAACATTCTGATTTGTGCTCTTGTTTCGGAGATAATAAGAGGGGAACGCAAACATTGTCTAAACTGAATTAGATTTTGGAGTATTTCAAACCCAGATATAATGCCGTTTTAAGTTTCGTTTTCTCGTAAAATACAAGTTTTAAAAAGATTACAAAAAAAATCTAATTAAATGATGTATTTTCAGGCATTGGAGGTTTGGTAGTGAGAACAGGAACAATTTTATTGTCAACAATTTTCCACCCATTTTCCAACATAGGTATGTGGAAGTATGAGTTTTGGTTTCAGACTATTAATCCAGATAAAAGTTTGGTATAAAAGTTGCTTGAGACTGTTTTTTGTTAGTGGTGTAATTTGTTTAGTTTTAGAAGCCATAATGCTTCGCAAATGATTGAGGCAATTTACATCTAAATCTATTATTGTATAACTTTAATAGTTATTTATGACACAAGAACGAAAAATGCAGTTTTTCATCGAGTCGAGTTCGGAAACTGTATGAGTTCGAAAAACGTTTTCGTCCGTGCCTTGTACACTATTTTTTTATTCGATTGTAAGAAGAAAATAATAACATTTATTTTATTATATTTATTTCAATTGAAAAATCTGGTCGTAATCGATTTCACGTCACTGATGCAATCTAATAAAAATATCATGACAGATTTTTTCATTTGTTTATACATACATATGGAGGGTTCAGAAGCTAATCAGTGTAGGTCACTATTTCATTGAAACTGTCTTATGACTTGCAAAAACCCTTTCATTGTCCAAACTTTCAGTTAACAAACCAGTCAAGTCACTACTTTAGAATGCTATCAATAGATGGCAACAACTATAATTGTCTGCAGAATTATTTAGGAAGATTTTCAGAGGACAGTTACCGTAAGTCATTCATAAAATTTGTGACTGTCTGGAGCACGTTTCTTTAGTTTTTTTTTTCATAAAATGAGTGATGTAAGTGAAAACCCATTATTGTCACTGTCAGATCATGATCCTTTTGGACACAAGATCAACTGGTGAAACATAGAGTAGCTAATGTACTGCAAAAATAAACCGAATTGTATCATCCTTTATAAAAAAAATTATAAGATGATTTTCCGTTTTATGAAATTGATATTTCAAAACCTGCATTAAAAGGAAGACCTCCAAATTTGTTTAATATTCTCCAGGACTCTCTGTATACAAACCGAAGACCCGTGAAAGAATTTAAAAAAAGCACATGTTTGATCTGATAAAATATATTCCACCACACTACCATCCATATTACAAATGTTTGCTTACAAAAAATCCTATAACTAGAGCGTCAGCTTCAAAGTAAAATCAAACTGTATTTATTTCGGAAAATGACATTAAAAGTGATAATCCTGATGAATGCATAGATGGACATATAATAAGTCAACATTTTCTGAAAAATTAAAAATTTTTTTTTTAATCTTGTAGTTTTAGTTTTATTTATTTTCTGCTTAATTCCTTAAATATGTTATCTTTAAATAAAAATGACTTTTTTAATTTTTATTATTAATGGTTATTTTTTTTTAAACAAATTTTGCAAACATTCAATTATCTCAGTTATTGTATTTAATGACTTACACTGACTAGCTTCTGAACCCTCCATATATTGATCATTATTTCGTTTATAACTGTTTACCGTCCGAAATAGTAATTTACATAACAAAACCGGAAAGTGATTCTTTATTGGGAGAGCTAGCAGTTTCCAAGACTTGCGCCAGCGAGTCCTGAAAAGACACTATTCGGGTGCGCTGCGAAAATATTTTTTGCTGCAACACTTATTAACTTGAAACCTTTTGTAAACAAAATTTATAAGATTCAACTGACAAGATGTCAGGCACTGTTGTCTTTAGGCACCTACCCTATTCTTGTCAACCAAAAGTGACTTAAGGGATCGGAAAAGATATTACCGATCTCTCATGTCACTTTATACCGGGCTAGACCAGTAAAGATGTATTTTCCACTCAAGAAATTGACCAAAAACCAGTGGCGGCTGGTGAAATTAGAGTACGTCATATCATATTAATGGAGCATGGGACCCATGCGATACTTTAAGGCATAACTATCAAGACTAAATGAAGAAGTTTTACAGAAAAAAAAAATGCGATTGAATTTGCGAAAAAAAGTTGAAATAAATTGTGTGCTACATCAGGTTATTTTTTAAACGATTTGTAAAATATTTGCGAAACCTTTTTTGCCTAATCAGGTGAAAAATATAACGACAGATTTCAAATTGCACAAAAAAATATTGATTTTTACAAAGTTGCACCTTTTTGAAATTTGCACAGTGAAAATGAATCTAAAATAAAAATTCAAAACGGTGTAAGAAAAATTTTTAGGAAAATTTAAGCATGTTATCGTATACTAAATAATTACCTCAAATTTATTTAAGAGTACATCAATTTTGTTTAATTCATTCTTAGCAAATTCAAATGTGGTATAAATCCTAAACCCTTCCTCTCCAATATAATGAAGTAGTTGGGCACACTGTACTTTCACTTTCTCATCTTTCTTGAACATTTCCGTTGCAACCATAAAATTCTGGAACCGGCTTCTCCACAGTTTTCTCCTAAGACCCGTCCCGCACATAGCAGCTATTCCTCTGTGATCACCCATGATATAATTTATTAATTTCATAACTCTCGTATAATTAATTAGTTTTTGTTCACATGAAATTTTCCCGCAGCGCCATGTAACATTCGAGTGCAAGCAGTGAACGAGTGCAGACGTGTATACGGAAGTATAGTGCCACTGTGATCTACCCGAAGTGATATCCGAAGTTAAGCAACGGTCGGCGCAGTCGGAGCTAACGAAAGTTAAGCAACGGTTGGCGCGGTCGAGCGTCGTCTTTTTCAAGACGCTAATATAAAAGGATAAAAAAGTCTCCCTCCTGGAGACACATATTTTTGTTATATTCTGTGTGTACTAACCATAACTTCTATTTTTCAGCTTTCTTTTTCAGATAAGGCTACGCATACCCAGGAGGAGGGTATGGGAAACCATAGAGAAGTGGACGAGGACTCGCAGAGTAGTAGTTCCAGGGCTTCCACCCCATGCAACATGGATTTGGAGATTGTGGACCAAGAAAAGCTGCGCCTAAGGGCTGAAAACAAGGCACTGAGGGCCCAAATAGAAGAAATGAGCCTAAGGATGGCTCAAATGCAATCAAGGATGGACAGGCAGCACGAGGAGCTCCTGAAAGCCATCCAGGGGGGCCCAAGTCGGACCCACGAAGTCCGCTAATAAGAAAAGGAGGAAGGCAAACTCCGACAGTGAAGAAGAGGAGCCCAAACAGGCCAGGACCCAGGAGGCCCGGACTCCTGAAGGCACCGAGGCCCCAGAAGAGAGTACGAGCCGGCAGGAGGACCGGAATCCAGGACCGGCCCCAATGGAACCAGCCAAGACGCCCAAGATACCGCCAGTCGTCCTTAGGAAAAAGGAAACGTGGACGGTGGTAAGCAGACGGTTGCGCGAGGCAAACGTCAACTTCAAGAAGGCCCGCGTAGTTGGTGAAGGCATCTCCATCGACCCATCAACGAGTGAAGATTATAGGAAGATGACAAAAATCTTCACACAGGAGAAAAGGGAGTACCACACCTACGCGCTGCCTGAAGAGAGGCTCCTGAGGGTAGTGATACGCGGCATCCCTAGTGGCGTAAGCTGCGAAGAGATCAAGAAAGACCTGGAAGACAAGGGCTTCTCGCCGATCTCTGTCCAGCGGATGACGTCGAGGAGGACCAAGATGGAGATCCCACTGGTACTGGTCCAAGTACCACTGGACCAGGAGAAGATCCTGGAGGTAACGAGGTGCTGCTACCTAGTAGTCCGCACAGAGAGACAAAGGGCGCAACAGAGCGTCACCCAATGCCACCGATGCCAGCGTTTCGGCCACGCACAGGGTAGGTGCACCGCACAGGCCAAGTGCGTGAAGTGCGGCGAGGCCCATCGGACAGCGGACTGCAAAAAGAAGCAGGATGTCCCAGCGAGGTGCGCAAACTGCCAGGGAGCGCACCCAGCCAGCTATAAAGGATGTCCCAAATATCCCAAGAAGCCTGCGGGCCCCCAGAAGCAGGCTCCAAGGACCCAACAGCCAGCGAGGGAGGCCAAAAGACCCGCCACCAGCGGGCTGAGCTACGCAAGGGTAGCTCAAGGTAACGCAGGGCCGAGCGCCGGCCCTGCCAGGCAACAACGAGCACCCGTGGAGGCCCAAAACCTCACCGCGGTGCTCAAACAGATGCAGCAAATGTGCTCAGCAATGAGCGCATTTTTTGCACAGATGCCAGGCTTTACTAATCTGTAATGTCTTTTCAGGTGAAGCCGAACTTCCTGCAGATCGCCTCATGGAACGTTAACGGGCTACAAGGAAGAAAACTTGAAGTGGAGGAACTCCTAGCCCGGTACGACATAGACGTGTTGGCACTACAGGAAACGAAGATGACGCCGCTGAAGCCAGCCAACTTCCCTGGCTACCATGTCTACAGGAAGGACTACGCTGGACCAAGGCCGATGAGAGGAGTAGCCCTGCTGGTAAAGAAGTCGATCGACCACCATCCAATCGTGCTGCCGGACATGGAAAACCTGGAAGCCACCGCCGTAGTAGTGTCAACGGCACGAAATGGCAACATTCAAGTGGTATCCTGTTATCAGCCGCCCCGATGCCGGATCCTGGACACGGACCTGGATGCAATATTCCAGGACCAGACTCAGGTGCTTGCCATAAGGGACCTGAACGCCAAGTCACAGGAATGGAACAGCAGAGTCACCAACACTCTAGGACGAGATCTGCTGAGATTCCTGGGACGACACGCTGGCAACATGCAGGCACTAGGACCGGACGAGCCGACGCACGACAATGGGATCCACCGACCGGATGTGCTGGACATCGCTATAATGAAGGAGATGACCCTCAATGCGGAAATCTCTACCAGGACGGAAGGTTCCACCGACCATAATCCGATCTTCTTGGACCTAGGAGAGAAGGATGATGTGGACACTGGGACCTTCGTCAAAAGGAGGACAGACTGGGAATTGTTCCGTGCAGCACTGCAAAGGGAACATTGCACATATTCCCAGGATTGAATCCGAGGAAGATGTGGAGAGGGCCATCACCTCCCTGGAAAACCAGATCCAGGAAGCGATGGAGGAAAGCACTACAGAGACAGAGACCAGAAGGGCACCAACGCCGATGGCAAACCTCACGGAGGACCTCAGGCAGCTGATTCAGGACAGACGAAGGACGAAGAAAAGGGCCCAAAGGACTAGACTCCCTGAGGACAGGCACGCGTATAACACGCTGAACAGGAGAGTCAAAGCTGCCCTCCAGGAACACCGTCAAGAAGGATGGCAGCGTCACCTGGAATCACTGGACCCACAGGACAGGAGCATCTGGAACACCCAGCGTGCTCTGCGGAACAGGCCGAAACCAATGTCCCCAATCCACGGAGAGAATGGGATTGTCTACACTTGCCAGGAAAAAGCCGAAGCATTCGCGGACAGCTTGGAACTGCAGTGTAGGGAAAACCAACTCGATGATGAGGACGAGGACTGGGTTGATGACGTGGAACGCAGAGTGCGTCGGATGCTCCGCCTGCCAGACGATGATCACATCCGTCCGACCACTCCAGAGGAGGTCAAGGAGATTCTAAGGAGCTTAAAGCCGAGGAAAGCTCCTGGATGTGACAAGATCGGAAACATCGTCCTCAAGAAGCTACCCAGCAAAGGGGTGGCAGCCCTGGTGAATATCATCAACGGGATCTTGAGGCTCAGATACTTTCCGGACAGGTGGAAGAAGGCCGACGTCATAGTCATCCCGAAGCCAGGTAAGGAACTACTCTTTCCCTCCTCTTACAGGCCCATCAGCCTACTCTCAGCTGTGAGCAAGGTAGCCGAGCGCGTCATCTTGAGAAGAATAGAAGAGGAAACCGAAGAGCTCCAAATCATCCCGGATGAACAGTTCGCGTACAGGACAGGACATAGTACGGAACTCCAAGTGCTCAGGATCACCGAAGAAGTCACCAAAGGTTTCAACCAAAGACAGGTCACGGCGGCACTACTCCTGGACGTTGCGAAGGCTTTCGACAGGGTCTGGCACGATGGTCTACTAGCTAAAATGATGAGTATGGGTTATCCCATTGCACTCGTCAAACTAGTTAGATCATACCTGCACGGGAGACAGATGCGAGTGAAGATCAGGGACTGTGTGTCCACGTATCGACCGATGGAAGCCGGAGTCCCCCCAAGGCTCTGTGCTGTCACCCCATCTGTTCGCTGTCTTCACCTCTGATCTCCCAAGGGCCGAAGGCACCGCAATGGCACTCTACGCGGACGACACGGCCGTCACGGCCAGATCCTGGAGAGCGGAAACAGCCACCAGAAGACTCCAAGAGGCAGCCTCTCTTCTGGAAGAATGGTGTATCAAGTGGAAAGTCGCAGTCAACGCGGAGAAAAGCCAGACGATTCTCTTCAGGAAAGGACGCAATGAAATCCCCACAGGACACGTCTCCATGTTCGGCGAGGATATCCAATGGCACGATTCCGTCAAGTACCTTGGCGTAATCATGGATAAAGGCCTGACATGGAGACAGAACGCCGAAGCCATCGTGGTAAAGGCCAAGCGGACGAGAGCTCTCATCTACCCGATGGTAGGGAACCAGAGCAGGCTCAGTCTGAGAAACAAGCTTCTGCTAGTCAAAGCACTCATCAGACCACAGCTGACCTACGCCTCCGTAGCATGGGGATACCAAGCGAAGACCTATCTGAAGAAGATCCAAGCCGTGGAAAACGTGGCCATCAGGACAGCGGTGGGCGCGCCATGGTACGTTAGAAACGCTGACATCTTCAGGGACCTGGAGTACACACCAGTCACCGAAATCATCCGGGATAGAGCGAAGAAACTGTACACCTTAGCTGAGGAGCACAGGAACCCGCTGATCAGGGAGGCCACCTCCTATGATCCGGCCGACGCACCGAGGCACAAGAGGCCGAAGGTACAGTTACTGGATAACGGGTAAGTATAACTAATCCTTTCCTTACAGATGGACCAAACCCACTGAAAAGACATGACACGACCAACCACCCTCCCACAAACCTTGCGGGCGCCGGTCAGTAAACCGACCAGTGCCCGTTGTCCCCCTGGCTCCGTGAAGGACGAAAGTGCTAAGAAAGCACTTAAGCCTTCACCTCCTAGAGCTACACAGTTCATCCTCACCTTGTCCGATGATCCAGATAGCAATGTGTCAATTGACACTTTGTGTACTGGCAGTCAATCCCAAGTCACAGAATATCCACACAGTCCCTGACAGACAGATGACTACCCCCGGGGGTGACAAGCTGGCGAAGAAAGAAGACGAAGACAGAAGAGCGCCAGAAGAGGCCCTAGCCAGCAGGGTTCATCAGCCAGGACCTAGGGAGGTTGACCGAAATCTTCGACACCGCTCACATTTGTGAGTGGGGCCGTTCGTAAAGTAAGTTAACCCGCCCTGCACGAGGCCGGTCCAGGTCCACAGCGATGACTAGGGTAAAAAGGCAATAGTCCTGCCTGGCCCTAGCATCCGAGACCGTCATCGTGCCAAATGGATATTGGCGCGCCATGTAACATCTTCATTTAAAAACCATGGCAGATGCAGACTACTTTATTTCTCCCCAAGGGGGCAGTACATCCTTTCACCACTACTACTCGAGCATAGGCAACTGTTCATACGCATAATAACAACATAACGTTGCCTATACCTTACAACTATAAATAGTGTTTCGATAAAATTTCAGTATTATTTATATATGTACATATTAAAAAACTTATGGTATTTTATTTACGTTGTGCAAATGAGTGAAAAAAATTCTTTCATTATTTTTTATCATAATTTGCTTTATGAAATATATTAATATACTTGTGATGATATATTTTTCTTTAGTAACATGTAGGACTGATACATTAATAATTTTAAAATTTCACTTTACGGCATTCTAGGAATTTTAATACAGTTGAAAAATTATGGACTCTGCTGTATCGTGATCATTTTCTGTATAGTGACAGAGACAACCACGAGACGTTCAGGCAGAGACAACCCGAGACGGCAAGTGGATAGAAAATTTTGTCCGATTTTAACAAATATTCGCTATCTCTATTTAATATAAGAATAGTCAAATATAGCTGTCCTAGTCCGATCAAATGGATGGTGAAAGCAGAGGGTAGCACTTGCACTGCTGTCATTTCTGTTCTATCCCGCGCTTTTTCTATGGTATTTATCTGTCAACTTGAACTGACGAAAGAAGTGTTTGTTATTTTGTCGTAATTTTGATTATTTCTCGTTGTATTTTGTGATATTTGTGTGTTAAAGCCTATTTCTCTTCTAATATACTACCCATTTCATATAACTGGTAAGTTATAAAATTATAAATAATTTTGTCCGCTATATCTAACCTATATATTAATGAGAAAGTATAAACAGTATTAGAAAATGTGCTAACTGTATCCTGTATTTATTTCATTCCTCATAATAAACTTTAAAATTGGTTGTAGGTTATTTTTTGTTTGAGATGGCCACAGAGTCACGAATTGTGTTATGTGTGTGGTTCTTCGGAGGACGATGTGGCAAAACTTCATTATTTTCCTTCAAGGTTGGAAAGGTAAATTAAGGCCTGCACTAAATTAACAACACTTCTAACAGCACAATTTTTTATGTTTTACAGGTAAAAAATTTGGCAAGAGAATATGGGTATACATTACACTGAAGAAACTCTTCAAAATTATAGGATATGCTCCCGTCATTTTACTGTTGAGAGTTATGTCGACCTAAGTAGTCATAGGTTGACCCGCAATGCAGTGCCCACACTTTTTTTCATGTCATCAGGTGGCAACATACCAAGTGCAAGCAGGTAATATGTGTTCTACAAAATGTTGGTGGTGAGGGGTCCTTAGATATCAACATAGTTGTTACTAATTAGCTTGGTAGAATTATCGCAGACTTTTTACTATTATTTAATTTATTCAAAAAAAAGAAATATAGATTTGAACCAATAAACATGGTCGCTAATATCTATCTCATTTTACTTCAGATCTAGCCTCAAGCGAGGCCTCAACTTCAAAGAATATACCTTATGAGTTGGCGGAGGAATTTCCTAGCATAGTGAAGGCAGCTAGTGAATTTTTGGAGGAGATTCCCACAGCACTTCTGTATCAGATCAGAATGTCACCGTTCGAAAATGACCGGGGAATTATTAGAATTGGGATTTCCTTGGTGGTGTAAGAGGCACAATGAGGCACAGAAGCAAAATAAAAAAGATGCTCGTGAGGCAAAATGAATAAAAGAATCATAAAAAAATGGTGCTCGTGATTCAAAGAGAAAACTGAAGATTCTTTCGCATAATTAGAACCTTAATTTTTATAGAGCCACGTTGCGTGCCACACAATACATGATTTTTTTTATCTAGCACTTAATAACATTTTAAGGTAGTCTCTGCAAGTCAAGCCTAATAAATATTTTAAATTTAATTATAATCATTAAATAATATTCTTTTTCTGCAACCTTCTAGAAATTTAACTGTGATCAATTTTTTGAGTGGAAAATACATATTTACAAGTCTAGCCCGGCAAAGTGACATAAGGATTTGTAAAGTCTTTACCGATTCCTTATGTCATTTTCTGTTGACAAAAAGTATCCGATAACAATTAAAAATGATTATTCCAGTCTTCCTTGAAAGTAAGTGTCTGATGTCTGTCAGTTGATTTTATATTTTATTAAAGTTAAAAAGTTTTTTGAGACTAGCAGGAACCATTGCAGAAAAAGCATTGTACACAACACACCCAGAAAGTGACTTTACTTGACTCGCCAGGGCTTTTGCAATGGAAATTGCCAGCTCGCCCTGTTAAGAATCACTTTCTGGTCTTGTTGCATAAATAACTATCATGCTTTCTTGATATTTTCTGTAATATATTGACAAAATGTCCTGAATTTGCTTTTATGTATTTTTCTGATTTTAATAAATTTTGTACAAAATATTATTACCTACCTACTTGTGTTTTGAGTGTTATGTTAATTATCCAATACAAAAACATATTTCTTTTAAATGTTATGTTAAGCGGTTCAACAAGGTTACAATTAACCTTTTGATTAGTTTAACATAAAAATTATTTGACCTCTAGTTTTGTATTCTAACTTTAAAATAGCTTTGTTTCTGCAGCAGTTGGTATCAGAGATAGTCACTCAGTTAGTTTTTAACTTCCAGCGAATAGAAGTATTTAAAAACAACTAATCGACTACTTCTGGTCTACAAACGAACACCAACTGCTACAGAAATAAAGCTTATAAATAATATCAATAAAATAATATAAAAGGGGGTTTTGAATTTTCGCGGTCGTTTGCTTCTTGCGCCATCTACTTTCACCTTCCATTACAATCGACCAATTTAATACTGCGGATTAAATTTTAGCACGTACTTGTACGACGTACGTCTCGGGTTGTCTCTGGTTCAGGTACGTGTATTGTTTCTATTCGGAATATTGCACTGGTCTACTGTTTGGGAAGGTGAGAATAGATGGCGTGCGCGATGACGAGCCGTGATTTAAAAAAGTGCGCGATGCGTTTTGTTGGCTGTTGTTATATTTTCAATTACATTTTAATGAAGAAATAAAACAAAACAAGTAAAATAAATCATTTATTGATAGAAAATCAATTAAATAACAAGCCACAACGAATGCAATAATTATGAAGATATTTTAAATAATCTAAACCACAGAAAAATAAATGGCTAAACAAAAAGTTAAACATTTTACAATAATTAAATAATGATTATAATACTTTCTTTAACACCAGGTACCTATGTAATACAAAACCTATATGGCAAGTACAAAAAATATATAATTAAGCCTACCAATAAGGAAAAAAAAATGTACATTTGCTTCCCAACATCCCAGATATATGTATCAACATCGATTAATGCTACACATTATTTATACAATGTGGTCTGCAATTTAATTAACAATACTTTTAACAAATATAATAGTAATAATATTTAACTGCTTATGTATAGCTTACATTAACAAAACATATTATAAACGCCGATAGGTTTTTACAAATAAATATACATATCCTACACAAGAACGAAGAAGTACTTGTTCGTAGGTACATAAATCATATACCTAATTTATAAACTTATTAGGTAGGCGCATATGTACATATTACAGATTCAAGCAACATCAACACTTGAAATTATAAAAAAACATTAATAATAGTATTAAAGTTATCAAGCCATAAGAAGCTAATAATAAAATAAAACATATTTATTTATTTTATAGTTTGCAAACTGTTTCTGACTGCTGCTGGAACAAACCTCATATCAACAACTATCGATGCTGGAATGTCCTCAGCTTATGTTTAGATTTCTTTGCATCCTTACGATTCTGGATGTTTTCTTGGATTTTTTCTTTTCACCACCAAGGAATACTTATTTTCCACACAGCTTTCACGATCTCCCTGGTTACAATTTTATAATGGTCTGCTCCAATTCACCTGCAAAATTATTGAATAATTTCAGATGTCTGTGTGAATATAAACTGTTCGACTTACCTCGACTTAGCAATGTATACAAGAATGCTCCTACAGTATGGCTCATCACTTGGGCAGCAATATTCACTTTCATGGCAAATTGCATTTTTGGGTCTAAATGGGTAGACTTTATTTTGTGCATCGCTCTAAACACTAAAGGCGATGTCTGGTCAATATCATGTGCTTTCACAATATCTGAATAATGGGCCTCCATTATCTATTGTGTCCCAGCAACATCAACTGGTAATAGTACGTTGTGTTTCCTAAATAATAAACTATGCACTTAAGGAGATGAGGCGGGTCAAACATAGTAAAAATATGTTTACTGTTAATAGAAATATAAGGGTGTTCTACAGATGAGACCATTTCCTTTAAAGTTTTCACATTTGTGGACCCCATATCGCATATTGTAGCGACTATATCCACCCCTGCTACATGTTGGCATGCTTGAATGACGTCGGTAATGCAAACTTGCAAAGCATTAGCAGGACAAGTCCCGTTTGAAAAATAGTATGCAACTGGCTGCTTCCAATTGTGCACTAGACCCTGTAGCATGAAAACTAATGCTTTATTGCCAATTTTTTGGAGCTGTAATTGTCACCCAGCTCCTCAAAGCCGATGATACGATAAGAATAATTATCATATTGCAGATGTTCTTTGATGTCAATCTCATCAAACAACAGTACACAAAATAGGTCTTCTTCAGTTATACACTCTGCAATGTGCTTAAAGAGGTGATCGTTGATGCCAGAATGAAACGGTACCTTTTGCAACATCATCAAAAGAGTATTTTTTGAGGGAAGGGCCACAATTTTTCTTAGCAATGTGTAACACCTCTGGCTTTTTTTCAGCAATGCTAGAGCATCTTCTGCCGTGTGCTGTCTGCTTCGCACAACGTAATTGGGAGATGAGGAAATCTGTAGTGATTCTTGACATGCCCTTGAATATATTTCTTACAACAGGACTGTCTTGAAGATCTGTTAAGGCCCTTATGTCATTGGCCTTTATCTTGCACAACTTCTTCAAGTTTCTTATATGCGCCTCTTTTGTTTCTATCATATTTATTAAATGTTGCTTTCTAGGAGAAGCATCAACACGAGAGACTCCCTTCATACCTCAAAACATGGAGCAGTGCGTAGGGGTACTTGGACTCCTTTGTAAACAGGAACAGCTTGGAATTAGGTCTTCAATTATTGCTTCTCCTGTAACACAATATCCATGTACTGCTCAAATTGAGATAAAAAATGTGATTTTGCTAACAAAACAGCCACAAAGCTTTTCATGCAAAAAAATATGTCTTTTTATACATATGCAATCTTGCAAATTAAATAGTATGATATTTGTAGCTTGACAGAAAATAGAAAAATGAGTATGTGATACAGAGGCATCAGCGAATGTGACTTATCAACTTACAATCGCTGAGTAACACAGTACAATAATAAGAACGTAGAGTGTACATACTCCAAGTAAAAGAAGTAAGTAACCAATAACTATAACATACCTATGCCTGTATTAGTACTTTCTAAAAGCTCTTGATCATTTGTAAGCTCCACATTTCTTTGAATTACCACCATTTCTTGTGAAGGATCCAGTTGTACTTGGCATGGGAATAACATGGGAATAACGTGGGAACAGCATCAGCACGCAGCCTCCGTGTTGCAAGGTTCATGTAACTGTCTATAGAAAAATGACGATTGCAAATCGAGTTGCGAAGTGATATATCAGGAACACATTTTATTCCCATCATTTCTTGCCAAACTTTGGACCTAACAAGGAAACAATTTTATTTAAATACCTTTAAAACACAAAAGACAAACTTACTTTTGGTCATTGACTGTAAAGTAGTGCATTTTTTTACCTGATCTATATTGAATCCACAAATAAGACAGTTTTTGTGGCATGGTTATAATAAAATTAAATATTACACTAACACTAATAAAAAGTTCAAATAAAATAGTATTTAAGTCACAGTATTTTACAGTTCGTAATCCAATATAAAATAAAAAACGACAGGCACCACGCAATATCAGCATCAAAACAAACAATATGGCGACCGGATCCAACATCACGATGACGTTTCCTGTGCTGCATCGCCATCTACGAAAATCTTCCCAAACTTCAACAAAGATAGATTAATTGAGAAGCACGTATGTACAACAAGGATGGAAGTATATTAATAATTATACCTAAAACCGAACAAATTTTTATATGTACTTGATTGTCTCCTGGTTGTCTCTGATAGGGATAAACTTTAATTTATTTCAGTACATTCTACAATCTCTACTTTTGACCCAATTACATTTTTTCTATTGAGTTCTAGAAAATGTTTGAATGAAAGAAAACGCCTGCTTTCATGTGGTCGACCAATGGGATTGTTACGAACGGGAGTAGGCGACTGCGTGTAGGGGGTCAATCGGTAACGGTTTCTGAGCTACAAATTCATAAATTCATTTCAATTCTATTAACCGAAGTTGATACATGTGTTTCTGTTCAGTGAAATTTATGTGATTTTCTTTGGTGCTCTGAGAATTGTGCTATTTCTGAAGTGTAACGAGAGAGTTTACAGTGGTGTATTTCTGTTAGTACACAGTGATTTTATTTCTGTGTTGGAGATTTTTGCTGCTGGAAAACAGGTTACAATTATTTAAATATTCGGCATTAATTGTGCCCTTACAACTTTCATTTCAATTTGATATTTACGTATTTCTAATTAAAAGTTTTATTTCATTTTTACATTTTTAAAGAATTTTCCGTTTTAATTTTTTTCATTTTAAAAATATTTTTTTTTACTTCATACAATTTCAATATAATCTTTTTTATTGTGATTGGTTTTTAATTGCCAATATTTTTTTTTCTGTTATATATTTGCGATTATTTTTTAATTGCATATATTGTTATTTTCAGTTTCAGTGGTATTATTAAGAAATTTGCAAATCATTGTCATAATTTGCATTTTTTTAACGTGATTATTAGATTTTTCAAATTTTGAATAATTTAATTTTTCTTTACAACTTTTAACATTTACATTTTTACTTTTTCACTGCGTTTTTAATATTTTTTTTCCTTAACGACATTTATTTGTACTTTATCCTATTTTCTTTTATTTAATTTTTAATTTAATTCTTTTTTTTTAATATTTTAAAATTTTTCAATTCTAATTATTACAGTTAATTTGTTTTGTTTTTCAATTTTTTTTATTTATTTGTATCTTCCTTTCGGAGCTTTTTACTTCGCAGGTTTATTTACATTTTTAGTTAATTTTTTGTTTACCGTAATTTACGTTTGTTTCATTGTTTTCTATTTTTAATTAAATTTACAGTAATTGTACGCTTCATTTTCTTCGTCTCATTTCAAGTTTTCACCAACAATTTTTTTATTGCGTTTTTTCAGTTCTACAGTTTTTTTTGCCTTAATATATTACTTTTAGATAGCGTATTTACGTTTTTATTTCCACACATCTTTTCCTTCTTTTGAAAAATATTACATTTATCATTTTAGTAAGTAACTGTTTCAAAATAAGATAATTTAATTTTCATTTCTGTAATTTAATTAATTGCAATCAAAGGTAATTTCTTTTTACATTTCTAATTAAATTAATAGTATTTATTTTAGATTGCGATTTTACTTCATTTGCATTAATTTATTTTCGAGTATTTAAATTTTTTTTATCTGGAATCATATTAATTTTTATTCATTTTTTTTAAATAATTACTTGCAAGTAAAATATATTTCTTTTGGTTTTTGCAATTCATTTGTGTCTTAAATTTTTTCAATTAAATTCATTGCAATTGAATTGAAGGTAAATTGTTTTTTTCAATTTGTAATTTTATTAATTTCTTTTGCGTTTAACATTATCATTTATACTTTTAACATTTGCGAAAATACCTATTAATTTTTCTGTTTTTTTTTCCAAATAATTATTCGCAAGGAAAATTAATTTGTTTTCTTTTCTACAGTCTTTACAGTTACAGTTTTTTTACAGGTTTACTTTCTTTTTTATTTCAATTTGATTTCATTCATTTTATTAATAGGTTTTTTTCTCTTCACGTTTTCCTCTTTTTATTTTGCTTCCTCATTTTATTCATATTGTAGTAATTTTTTATTTTATTTAGCATTGTGGTTTGCATATTAATCAAGGACTCTCACTGTCAACTTAGTGTTTTAATATAATTTTAATTGCTTTTCTTTTCCAAATTTACTTCTCTTCAATTTTACGTACATACTTTTTTCCTATTTTCAATTTTATTGCACTTCAACGTAATTCAGTTTTTTCCATTTCGTCCATTTCATTACATTTTTTATTAAGAACGTTTATTTTTTAAATTATTTATTTCTTAACAAATTTTATTTTTCGATTTTTCCATAACATTTTTCCTTTTATAAAAAAATGACAAGGACACGGATTAGTCGGTCTTCGTATTATCGTCGACGTGCGGTTTTGCGGCGTCGACGGTTGCGTCGACGGTTGCTGTTGTCGCAAAGACAACTTATTGTGCGATTAGAAAGAATGAATCTTCAGGGTATGAATGAAGGGGAAAGACAGTTGGTTGTTAGGGTGAAAAGAATGAATCTTCAGGGTATGAATGAAGGGGAAAGACAGTTGGTTGTTAGGGTGAAAAGAATCAATTTTGAGGGAGAGAATGCTGTTAGAAGGGTGCCATCGTCAGCGAGAGGTCCTAGAAGGTCGAAAGCTTTGACCTCTCAGCATTTGAGGCGTTTACGTCGTGCTGATAGAGTAGCTTGGCAACGTCAGCAGCGTTAGGTTAGGGATCTTTGAGTTCTTTTGGTTAGGATTGGCATGGGTCGTACGATTCGTCTGTTGAACGACCATGATTTACTCGTGGTTTTAGATACGGTGACGGGGAAAGAGTCGTGCGAGTGGCAAGTCCTGTACGAGTCCCTTCGCCGGTTCTTTTGCCGGCACCGCCGTAACCGCCACTAGCGTTACCGCTCCGAAGCCGAACTGCGTGCGAGAGTATCAACTGTGGATCGGCCGGGAACGAGCGGGTTAAGAGTTCCATCTATTCCCCTACCCACTTGGTATGAACTTCTTCGAGACGAGGTGTCGGACTCTAAGGTTTTTTCTAAAGTTGTTCTCTCTGTGTGTCTACGTGGTGGATAAAAGTAAAAAACACAAAAAAAAGATAAATTGTGTCACGAACCGTTCATTAATGATTTGTGATACAATTTATCGGCAGTACTCTCTTTGTTTTTTGAGGTGACTGTCCGTTGTTGTTCGATGTATTATTGAACCGTACAACGCTGATGAGACCAAGGAAGGTCGAAACAGTTGCTTCGAAAAGAAAAATTATGATGTCGATATATTCGACAAACGACAAATTGGCCCTTTTCAGGGCCACCAATTGTATTCAGAAAGAAATCGTTATATGTGTGCAAAAACAAATAGTGGCGACACAATAACAACGTGATGAAAGAAGTTGTCACCAGTATGAAGATCGAAGAAGTTATTGCGAGCAAATTAATACAGTAAGAACTATTATTATGAACTTCCATTTATTTGCAGGTTGGTTAGTCTTTTAGGTCTTAATTTATATTCTATCCATATTATTATTTGTTTACATTTATTATTAATTTCCATTAATTTATACATTGGTTATTAGTCGTTCAGATTAAGAGATGGTAAATTAACACGTTAAGAACGATTATTAACTTCTATCTATCTTTACATCGGTTAGTCGTTTGGGATTTAATTTATATTTTATATTTATATGTTATACACGATTGATTTTCAAAGGTTTATTATTATTATGCTCGATTACATACATTCCTATTTGGAAAACGTTCCTCATACAAACACTACAAACAGCCGAAGCATTTTGACATTTACCGTAAATATTAACATTGACTAGTTCATTATTACTATTACTAATGAAAAAACACTGTGAAACGAACCGGACGAAGGTTTAAAACAAACACTATTAAATAACAACAACCACAGGATTTTGTAATTGCTAAGTCTAGTAACTTTTTATTAGGTGCACGAGCATTGAATCCAGCATTAGGTGCGTTATTTCTAACTAAGATCTCAGCTAATCTAAGTTTTACGGTTACACTGCATAAATAAAATCATAATTTCATCTAATGTAGCCTTCGTAAAACTACTTAGATTAACAAAGATATGGTAGAAAGAACGTACGTAATATCTTCCATCCATGAATTTGCTTCGATCTCAAAAATAGTACTGCAAGCAATTTCTGCGGATGCTTGATTTTATTATTTGTGATCTTCATCGTTTACTCTATCAAAAGCTGTCATTTCTTTTCTCAATTTTTTTTGAGATTTGACATTTTGTTTTGTTTTGATTTCGTGCCTAGCAGGAAATTTTTGTGTTTTATCTTCTATTTTTCAGTTTTTTTGCGGCACAATAATAGGAAAAGTATATCGAAATTGTGTATTATGTAAAAACTGAATACAAAGTCATATCTGGAAGAATATTACGTGACATTTCACAGGTTAGAACTGTTTTATTTTTATATTGTTCAAGCATTGTCTGCTAAATCCAACAATCTGCATTAACTATACATTTAAGTAAATATTTAATAGAAAAATTTAATCGTATAGATTACTCAGTGACGACAGCCAAAATGTATGGGTACAAATACGTATATGAAGTTTTTCAAGTACAGACATTATACATACACTATTCATATGTTCAGAACATTTTATGAACGAAGCATGGATCCAAAATTCAAGAGTCTGGGAATCTATTACAATCAAGAGCGAGAGCTTTTCCATCTATAGCGGTGCCCAATCCAATCTTGACAATGGAAGTTTTAAGGGCACAAAGTATAGTATTTATTAAATTAAGATAGTAGTATTTGGAGTCTTGTCAGTTTAAAGAAATTAATGGTTTTCATTTTATACAATTGGTTCTTTGAAACAATAATTTTATATCACGTACGCTCTAAAACGTATCGACAACTAAATTGAATAAAGCAACTTGCCTCAGTTTGTATGTTAACTTGTAGTGGAGGGAATTTTACCAATGTTTTTAATACAATAATTCGATCCATGCTTTTATTTTTAAAGGTATCTTAAATATAACGTAAAATAGTTGTGCCCATTAAAATTTCTTAAAATTGGGTCCCTCCCCATAAATTTTAAAAAATTTTCTTGGTGGATTGCCAGATTGTAGATGTAATAGTTATAACCACATTTTTAGGTTTTTGGCATGACAAGTATAATATCGTGAGTGTAATATATTAAATAAAATTAAATTAATTATCAAATTTTTAATGCCTCGTCTTAAAAGCTAGATAATATTCAACGAAAAACTTTCATTTATAACTTGTATGAGGCTTCAGTATATTACAATATTTAATTTTCTTTTCAGTCATCCCTGCCATGTACATTAGAAGATCTAGTTTCCCAAAATCAAAGAGTAGAAGACAGGAAGTACTCTCAAGAAATCTGGTGGTTTGCACTGACTCTCCAATTCTATTCTTCTAGAGTTTACAACTACATTCGTAGACTTGAGAAAATCTGTTACCCTATCTCAAGTTGCAGTTTATCTGTCGTACCAAGTGGACGTGCCGTAGTGTAGGCTCTAGCTTAAATAGTTTAACATCTGGAAGCAATAAACATCTAATAATTTGCCTATTTCGGTTATTAGAACGCGTAATATCAAATTCAACTGTGAATGTGTAAGTGTGTATTCGTCTTTCAACATATACATATATACCGCAAAATCCATCCAGCGACAAACGCGAACGTAAATAATAACACAGAAATAAAAAAATTAAAATGAAATAAAAATAAAGACCACAAAGAAAAAAAATATGTCAGAAGTGTCCACAAATGAATTAAATAACATATATGAAAAACTGAAAAAGTTAATTACAGACAGTACAAGCGAACTCGGAAACAAAATAGACACCCTAACCAACAAGCTAGAGGAGGCTGAAAAAAGACTGAAATTCTTAGAAAATGAAAATAAAGTGCTAAATAAACAAGTGGAAAGTAACTTAAGAGAAACCAAGAAAAATAACATTATTATATTTGGACTGGAAGAAGAGAAACAGCATTGTTCTTGACTTCTTTAACAATACATTGGAAACCGCCGTGTGTAAAGGAGAATTAAACTACGTTTACAGATTTGGCCGTCAAATAGAAAATAAGAGACCAGTGGCAGTTAAATTTATAACATTTCACAAGAAGCTAGACATTTTGAAAAAAGGTTACCTCCTAAAAAGTAGCTCTATTTCAATAACGAATGACCTTACAAAAGCAGAAAGAGAAAATCAAAAAGTATTGAGAAGATACCGAAAAAATACTTTGGAGCAAAAATTAGACGCAAAAATTAAGAAAAATAATCTAATAATAAATAACTCTATCTATAGTGTGGATGACCTACTAAAACTAGAAAATGAACAAACAGAGCCAGAGGGTAGTCGACCAACGGAAATTCCCAGACAAAACCAACAACAACGAAAGGCCATAAACAAAACCATAAAAGAAACTACAGTTAATAAACAGAACGATATTACAGCCCCTACCCGAAAGAAGGAACCTGAAAATAAGTCAAGTATCAATTACAGACTGCGAAGTGGTACAGGAACAAAAGCCGCTAGCCCAACGGGATCTACAGAAACGGAAAGACCCTCAAAAAAAACTGAAATAAAAAAATTATATAATTAAGTAAGTCCGAAACAGTTAGTAATATAGCTATTTCTCTGTATAACTTATATTAAGTGTTTAATATTGTTATAAAAAACAATATGAATCAATTCGTTCGAGATTTCAATCCAATCAATTTTGCCATAAAAGAAATAGATACAATAGATGAGTGCAAATTATATCTAAACAATAATAAAAATACGCTAATTAATAATTTAAAAATATATCATAACAACATCCGTAGTTTAGGAAAACATTTCGATGAGTTTTTAATCTTTCTCTCCTCTCTTGGTGAATACTATTTTGATGTAATCTGCTTAACAGAGACCTGGCAAATAACTAATACAAAAAATTTCCACATTGAAGGTTATAAGCTATATTATAACAATGGTGACGTCAACAAAAACGATGGTACAGCTATGTACATAAAAAATACTCTTAAACATAAAATAAAAATAATTAGATTGAATGAAATTAAAGTAATTAATGCTACTATCCAAATCTACAATAAAGAAATATCAATAACAGGTATATACAAACCATTTACAAACTTTGATGCGAATAATTTTCTTGATCGACTTTCAAATTATTTACAGAACAACTCTAGTGAGCATAATATATTATTAGGTGACTTAAATATAAATTTACTAGAACATGACGAGTATACACAAGAGTACCTAGATATTATGTATCACTATGGTTATATATCTTTAATAAACGGTCCAACTAGAGAATCAACAAACACAAAAAGTTGCATTGATCACATTCTTTATAAGGGGAACATAGCAAATGATAACTTAACACCTATAATATTGAAAACAAATCATTCCGATCACTATAGTACACTACTACAAATTACTTTACCAACTAAAATAAATTACAAAAAAAAGAAACAACTTATATAATAATTCCCAAAAAAAATTGGGATGAGTTTTATACATGCCAGAACGTAGATAATCTGTGTAACACACTGGTAGAAACTATCCAACAAGCAATTGAAAAATCATCTAATAAAATAAAAATTAATTATAGTACTAAAAGAAACGGGTGGATAACGAATGGCTTAATAAATTCCATAAAAGTGCGAGACCAACTTCATCAACTTTCACTAAGAAATCCAAATGATAATAATATAAAGGAAAGGCATAGAATATATCGAAATAAAATATCTCATTAAAAAAAGCTAAATGTGATCATTTCAAAAACTATATAAAAAACGATGATAAAAATTCTAAAAAAATGTGGCAATCTATTAATGAAATTACAAACAAAAAAACACAACACAATGAAATCTCTGAAATAAAGCTTTCAAATAATGATATAACAACAGACAAAAAAATTAATATCTACGGAATTCTGTAACTTTTTCACAGATGTGGGAGAGAACATGGCAAAGAAAATACTAAAACCAGATACAAATTTTCCAAACAAAAAAATTGAAAACAGTTTTTATCTTAGCAATGTCACTGAACCAGAAATTAGAAAGTACATACTGGAACTAAAGCATAAAAAAAGCTCCTGGCCATGACAAAATATCAGTAGAGATACTTAAAGAAGTAAATGACTTAATTTCACCACTAATGACTAGAGCTGTCCGAGGTCACCTGGCCGACAGAGCCGTCATATGACTCATATGTTTACATCATATCATAATACTTGAATAAGTACAGTAAATGGAAATAAATTTTAACAATAATGTTACATTTTATAAAAACTTGTATAAAACACCCTTTTAAGCAGATTTATGAAGTAGTTTGGTTGTCGTCATCACAAAGTGGGGAAGATCTATAGTATAATAGCATCAGGTATGTTTCTACAGCTGTCTCCGTCAGCGATGTTCGCTTTGGTGAAAAAATATGTTTTGCATTTTGAAAATGACCATTCGACATCTACGGATGTAATACAGGCATAAGTAAAACAATCTGTGAACTCACTTAACGAAGTTGTAGATGCACCATCACAAATTTGTCTTAATTTGCTAAAATCAGGATCTTTCTGTAATACACTCTCGAATTTTTCACTAACGCGATTATTTTTTGCGTCATTTATAGCCTGTAGCTGTGTATTTACGTCGTCCACTATTTGCAGCGATTCCACTAACGACAACGAACTATTTTGCAATTTTTCTATTGCGTCGTGTAGTCCTCTATAATTGTTATTAATAGTTTTTAAATCTGTTTCAAGGGAAACGTCTTGAAAGCTTGTCTGGCTTTCCCTAATAGCTGCAGCCTCGTTAGGGTTGAACTGTAGTATCACAGCTTTTATTTGTTGAAAATATTCAGCATAATAAAAAGCCGCTTTCAACCACGTTCTCCAACGTGTACGAATCTGCTCTGGTGGTTCAGGGATACCAGGACACTGTCTGTGAAATGCTCGAAGCCTTTTAGGAGATTTGAGAAAAACTTTTTTTGTATTTGCTATTAATGCATCTACCTCTGGAAAACATTTTCGAATCGTTTCTGCCACAAGATGTAACGCATGCACTTTACACGTAACATGTAAAAACCTACAATTGTCTCTTTGAAAAGAACGGCCTACCATGCGCATTGTCGCGGCACCATCAGTCACAAACATCAATACTTGACTTGTTGAAAGTTCAAATTTTTCGAATGTCTCCAACACCCCGTAATTATTTCGCCAGTACACGCAGTTAGTCTTTTACTAGCTAGTAAAAGTGGAAATGTTAGTTTAAGAGGGCCTAGTACACGTACTATAATATTTAAAATAGAATTTTTTTTACAATCTGTCGTCTCGTCAATACATAACCAGAGCCGTGTATTTTTTAATCCACATTTAATCCTATTTACAATGTCTTCACGAACAGCTGGAATATATCTACGTAACGATGTACGACTTGGTAAGTTCACCTGGATTGTATTTATTCCAAAACTTCCGAAATGGTTGTTTATGCAGTATGTGTAGCGGAATATTACAGGCTATTAACATTAACAATAAATCAAACATAAACTGAGTTGTCAAAGGCATGCCATTTTTTTTATTTTGATGTTGCACGGTGTTGATATGACGACGACAATCTGTTTTGTGCCAGCACATTAAGTCTTGATTACAAACTTTACAAATTATTTTGCATCCGTCATAGAATAAATCCGGAAATTCACAGATAAATTCTGTGTCCGCGTACGGTCGTTTTTTACCCTTTGGCGTGTTTGACATTATGTATAATTTATAGGTACAACCACACGCATCAACCTTTCAAATAAGACTGCAGCGTAAATCACTTCTAAATCGGCACGTGTGACGCCATCGCAAGACCGTGGCTGTACTCCAGCCACCTCGGACAGCTCTACTAATGACTCACATTACAAATAGAATATTTGAAGCAGGTATCTGCCCAGCTCACTTTAAAGTATCAGAAATAATACCCTTATATAAAGGAGGCAAACAACTTGAAACACAAAACTATCGACCAATTTCATTAATTACTAACCTCTCAAAAATTTTTGAAAAAGCCTTAAAGGTAAGAATTATGAAATATGTAAATAAATTTAATATATTATGCCAAAGACAATTCGGTTTCCGTGAAAAGACATCTACTGAGGATGCAATTAATTATTTAATCGAAAAAAATATATAGTTCAATAGACAATAAAAAACCTTCGCTTGGCATTTTTATAGACCTAGCAAAGGCCTTTGATACCATAAGTCACAGTCAAATATTACAAAAACTTTGGGATCTGGGATTTAGAGGGCAAATATACAGAATTCTAAAAAGTTATCTAACCAACCGAACACAAAGTGTGAGGTTGGGCGATACTAAAAGTGGGACCAGAATCGTCACTTATGGATTACCGCAAGGGACAGTCTTAGCTCCCCTACTATTTATAATATATTTAAACGATCTACTCACATTACCCATTGATGGTACAATCATCTCATTTGTAGATGATACTGCCATATTTGTAGAAGGAGAAACTTGGGAAGAAGTCTACAACAAATCGTCTAAACTACTCGAAACGATAAAAAAATGGTTCGATCAGCATCTACTCACTATGAATACTGTTAAAACTAAATATTTACCATTCTGCTCATATAAAAATTTACTACCTGCGTATAAAAAAATAAAAATCCAAAACAATGACATAGAAATTGACCAGGCTGTTTGCATAAAATACCTAGGAATCATCCTTGATTCACACTTGAAGTGGGATCTTCAAATCGAAAATATATGCAAAAAAAATTAGACATCTATTTTACACCTTCAAACAAGCAAGCAATATTCTCAAAGAACACCAGTTACTCATAATATATTATGGCCTAGTAGAGTCTATCATACAATATGGCATAACAGCCTGGGGAGGACTACACCAAACGCATCTATTACCATTAATACGGGCACAGAAAAGGATAATTAAAATTATGTTCAAAAAAGATTTCAGATATCCAAGTAGATGTTTATTTAAAAAATATAAAATTCTCAATATACGGCAAATTTACTGCAGACAAGTATTAAACTACGAAATAAAAAACAAAAAGTATCTAAAAAAAAATCACATATATAATACAAGAACAAGAACTAATGTAATCATACCCAGAGCTAAAAAATCAATATTCACAAAAAGTTCAACATATTTAGGTCCAAGACTTTACAACCAAATACCAGATCACCTGAAAAATAACAATAATAAAAAACAAAGAGAAAACATCAAAAACTGGCTACTCAGCTTACCAGAAAATTTTATTGAAAATTTAATAAATACAGGACAGTTGTACTCGTAAATTGATATATATTAATTAATCTCCGTTTGTATCTGTTTCTTTTACCTCTTGGTATATTTTAATTTTAATAATTTTATTTTTTTGTATTTTATCTTTTTTCTTAGCTTTAGCCATTCTTTTTTTTTTTTACTTGCATTATTTGTAATTATATACACTATCGTCTTAATTCTCATCTATTATACTTGATATAACATAATCCTAGATATATAAAAAAAAATATAAATAAAAATTGTAACATCAAGTTTTTCTCTAAAAACTTAAGTGGGGCTTAACTAAATATTTATTATCATGAACTCTCCTCTAAGAAAACAATGTACAAGCATAAATTGTAAACAAACAGATGAAATAAATATTATTATTATTATTATCTGATAGCTCTTGTGCATCTTTAATACTGACAACGAGTTAGCATGCTATTATCATAGTTTTTATTAATATGGCTGCTATTATTATTAATCTTTTTGTATTGTTTAATTAGGTGCATAAATTCTTTATGTTCAGTAAATACTGTTTATATGAATTGTGATCAATTTATCACTGAAGTGCATTGTTTTATTACCTTATTATGAAAAGAATTTTCTTTATTGCATTTATAGATTTTTCTCACTTGTGGTTGAACGTTTATATGAAATCAGGCACGAAAGTGAGACTTCCGCGAAACTGTTTTCAATTTTCAGCTATATATCGTTAATATTTTCGACGATTTCACAAACAGCTGAACTAAAATTTAACACTTATAAGGCTTAATTCATAAAATCTTAGGATTTCATAAATTCAAAGATATTTATGTATGACTATATTGTAAAGTACTGTTTCTCACATAGTTTTCCGGTCATAAAGTAACTATTTTACTAGTACTATAAAGAGTTACTTTATGGCTGCAAAACTATCATAAACAGTACACAGCATACTTCACTCGTTTCTCATAGAATAGATACAAAATTTATAAAATGAACGTTTCTCCATGAGTTAATTTTAGCAGTCGAATATAAAGCTTTATATGCAACTCCATAATAAAGCTTTATTGAATTCATCCTCTTTATGGCCTTGGTCACTACACTCAACTCACATATAAACGACTTGCTCAATAAACCCTTATATTATGGACTTATATTACATAAACAGCTATTATACCTAATAAATAAAGTTAAACAAAGCTAAACTCAATATATTATATTTTGTTCTCCAATAAATTCAGAAATATAGAGTAAATAAGGAAATAAATGATACCTAAGTATACTTAAATATTGTATACATACCAAAAGTACGTTAAAATTAACCTGGTAAAAAATATAGTTTTAAACATTACAAAATTAATAGTTATTGTGGTTGATTAAATAATATTCTTGCACAACTGTTTTCAAGGTAGTTATTTTTCATTTTCAGATTCTTTATTTTTCGTGGTAGAATATAACTTTCTTCCTGTTAGAGGTACTGTCAGTCTCATCACCAATTAATTTTGCTAAAAATAAGTACATAAATTAACAATACATATACCTTATTACATTTAAGCAATATCTTACACCAAACATCTTTTTAATTTCAATCTTATTCATAATCGAAGTGTCATCATGAAGATGTCTGTAGAACTAAAAGAGTGTGTCGTTAGTGAAACAATATCAGTAACAGTACACCCTGTATATATATATATATATATATATATATATATATATATATATATATATATATATATATATATATATATATATGTATATACAGTGTGAGTCTTAAGTGTGTAGTTATATTTAAACCACCGATTCTTGACAACTGTAGGAACCCTCTGACACATTTTTTTTAAATTTCCACGTGTAACTGAGTTATCGACTTTCAAAAAATATGATGAAACTGTTTTGGAACTGCTGATTACTGGAAACATTCTATATCTTAACAAAAATGATGTAATGGACTGAAGCAACGTTGCCGCATATCTTATGCAATTCTCTCACCTAGGCGCGATTTTACAATCGTAAGTTAACATAAGTTGAGGTTACCTAGTATTATATTTTCACAAAAATCGATGAGATTCTAATACAAACCACTTCAACTAAGAGTTACTTTAGGATAAAATATTTGTTGCTAACCCACGATTGAAAAACCGAGCCCTAGCATTAAGTTCATTCCCGAATTTATAATAACATTGGATGAAATAATTAGCTACTTAAACGATTAATTGCTCCACTTGAAATAATTTTTAAATATTTTGAAATACATTTCAATGTGAGAAATGTACAATTTTAACTTTTTCTTACACCAATCAACATTTCTTTTTAAGTGTTTCATATGGAATGTACAACTAAAACTAAATTTTCCGATGAACAGTAAACTTTTTTAGGGAATCTCGAGAGGAATTTAATGTTCCCATCTCATTTTTTTCAAAGTTTATAAAAGGATTATTATTTTTAAGAAGTAGGTACTACCCCCTGCTATCACAATAATATGAAATGTGTAGATGTTCAAGGAATAAATCAGCTCTCTACTATTTTAATTGGCCTCTAATAGTAAAACACTGAAGGTGCAATACAATATCAGGTGATGGCAAATAATTTGCAGTATTTTCATACACTTCTGCCTAACAGTTTGCATTTTATTCTTCCATAATACTCTGGACGGTTAGGAGGATAGTATATGTCATTTTTTTTTAAAAAAGATCAATTTTTTTCTTGAGAAAACAGCACTTTATTCGGGATAGGCCATTACATGATAAAAATCAACCAAGCCATAATGTGAACTGCGATATTAGCGTCGCATATGTAACCTATGATCTTCACACATCTAACCACGCACCTAATCAGTGTTACCATACATACCACTTTCATGGTATTTATCCATTATTTTCCTTGTGTACCAGCACTTTTTTCAAGTAATAAAACTATTATTTAAAAATGTCTACCATTTTACACCAATATTAGCAAAAGTTGAAAAAAGTTAAATTTAGGTCGTCAGCTCCGACCTCGGTCAGTTCTTCCATTAAAGAAGAGTAAACTGAATTAAATTTTATACCGTGTACGTAGATCTTTATAAATCGGAACCTCGCGTAAACAGCGCTAGTTGTGCAAGCCCAAATAAATAATAGTCTTTTGCTGTTTTCTGTTGCGATGGTAGGACCCGTTTTTTCAATGCTCAGTTAGCTAAATTAACCGTCAATAGAAAGTTTTTGAAAATCATCATGATTTATTTGTAATGAAATTTATAACCCATGTGAAAATCACATCTGGCAACACTACACCCCATGTAAAAATCAGTGTTATTATAGTTCGCGTACATGTCTGCATTAGCATTTACAAAAATGTGTTTAATAACTGTATTATAGTTTTTTGTGATTAAATTTGTGAATCGAAGTTTTGAGTTACTATGTTACCGAAATTTATTATTTATAATTTGTTCATTTGGTGGTTCATTTTGTGAAAATTAGTGATTAACCATAGCGACTAATTTTATTATTTTAATGCTGGAAAGGTATATTTTCAAGTAGATGAAAATGCTAGACAAGCAAAACGGCTATGGAATGCTATCCAAACGTCAAGCCCATATGATATATTCATGTAGTAACTGTTGTATTAGATAAGTAAACAAATCTGCTTTTTCGTTCTTTTAAAGTAAATCCGTCTTTTTAA
Source organism: Rhamnusium bicolor (assembly GCA_029963845.1). Lineage (NCBI taxonomy): Eukaryota > Metazoa > Arthropoda > Insecta > Coleoptera > Cerambycidae > Rhamnusium > Rhamnusium bicolor. The sequence continues at coordinate 545,768 of JANEYF010000188.1, read as the reverse complement.
AATGACTATTTTCAACTTTGATACATTTTTAGAAACGAACCATATTAAACTTAAGCTATAAATTAGAGACAATAATAATAATTTAAAATACACAGAAAAAGTATTGCATATTTTTAATATTTGGTGCTTACGGGACGGGACAAGTTCTGTTTATTTATAAAAAAAGTGTCAGGATTACCTAATTTTACAAGGAAAAATAGATAAATAGATACTTTTAACAACTTTTATTTTAAGAGCAAGCTACAAGTGACAAGTGTCGCTTTCCACAAAGGACTAATCAATCGCGCCTGGCCGCCCCTTAAACTTTATTTCTTATTTTCGGCCAGTGTGTACAGATATCATGCATCATATATATATATATATATATATATATATATATATATATATATATATATATATATATATATATATATATATATATATATATATATATATATATATATATATATATATATATATATATATGTTTTTCAGGTTTTCGCGGGTGGTGAATGTTAAATTCGTTTTCCGGGGTATACTCCCGCGTAGGTGATAGTAACCGCAGTTCGAGTAACCAGAAGCCGCAGTAAGCAGTTATCTGTTAGAACCTGAAGATGGCAGATGAGATTCTGCCGAAACGTCGTTCAGACAACCACGGTCCCTCTCGGGGCCTATCACCTACGCGGGAGTATACCCGGAAAACGAATTTAACATATATATATATATATATATATATATATATATATATATATATATATATATATATATAAACAATAATTAACTGAACATGAATCATTCGAAGCATCACCCTAAACAAAATGAAGTCCAATACCTGCAAAAAAATGAATTTCAAATAATGCTGTAAATTAATTGAGCCCTGATTGTTTTCACTTTTATCCGGGGTTTTACGATAATCTACCCTTCATTCAGACCACGAGGCCCTAAGGATCATCCTTTTCTACCCTATCCGTTCACCAGCCCCTATATCTTATAAAATAATCTTAAAATTTTATTGAAATAAAAATTATTGCTTAACTTTACAAGACTAGCAAAAAATAAAAAGATAGAAAAAACATTATAGTAACTATCTTAACCTCTACATTATTGGCAATTAATCCGACAAATTTCAAACAGTTAGCCCCATAACTTAACATCGAAAATTTTAAATTGTGTGCAGTGTAAAAGGCGAAAATCCAACATTTAATTTTAATTTAAAATTTTTGATGTAGTCATCATGAATGAAATTTGTCGGGTTGATTACCAGTAAAGTAAAGTTAGGATGGTTACTAAATTTTTTTCTATCCTTTTTTATTTTTCGCTAGTATTGTAAAGTTAGTAATAATTTTTGTTTTAATAAAATATTAAGATTATATTTTTTTGTCCAAATAAATTCGGTTTCAATAAAAAAAATATTTTTCAGGATAATAGGCCCACTATTGAAATATGTTCAAAAAAATCATGACGCTAGTACTGATAGTTAAGCCAGACTGACCAAGCTAAACCGGAGTTTAGCTAAAAATACACGAAAACCTAAATAGCTCCTGAACTAACAAATTTCGCAAATGGAGGTCAGATCGATGCATATTGAAGGCCTACGTCGGTTGGTCCGTCATCAGTGAAACACCCTGTATAGCAATTATAATAGAGGTTGCCGCAAAATAAGCTTAACAGTTTGTTTGACCTGTAACTTTTAAATGAAATATAATAAATAAACGATCGAAAAGGAAAATAAAAGCTTTATTCTTGGATTTTTTACATCATATGTGAAAAATTATATCGGCTAAATGAGCACCTGCTTTGCTCGCAAACATGTACTCTTCTCGCAATTTTTTTCAAGGCTCACAATCAGAGTTTCAGGAGATATTGTGGTTATCTCGTGCCTGATATTATCTTTTAGGACGTCTATGGTTTGAGGGTTTTTGGCATACACTTTATTTTTGAGATATTCCCCCGTGGTCATTTTACATCATGCGATTAGGAATAGGCTGCTCTAGGAGGTTTATTGTGACTCAAGCTGTGTAAGCTGTATCACCATACTGTTGGAACCACATATTGTGGTCTTCTGGTAGCTGTAACGCTTGTGGGGCCAAAGAATTTTCTTGATGCTTGGGATATCTCAATGATAAAATATATGCCAATAACCCTCAACATCAACTAACATTTTGAGAGGTCTTGGAAAACGCCGTGAGAAGAGCACATGTTTGCGAGCAAGAAACGAGAGGTCATTTGGCCGATATGATTTTTCAAATACGCTAAAAAAATGCACGATTAAGTTTTCATTTGCCGCTTAGATTGTATCATTTATCTTATTTGGTTTAAATGTTACAGGTCACACAAACTGTTCAGCTTATCTTGCGTCACCCTGTATGTATTGTACACATAAGTTTTCATAAAAAAATGTACATGTTTAAAACATACAAAACAAATATAAACACACCATGTACTGTTCCCTGGTGAACATCGCACTATTTATTTTTGTAATCTAGAAGCTGATCGTACGAATAAAGAAAGTGGTATTTCGCCCAGTATTTCATTGCACTAAAATAAACCGTATGGAACATTAACAAAATATTATAAGATGTGTATGTCCTAATAGCAAGTTACTTGAAGGGTTAAATAATTGAATTAAAAACTTGAATTTATTTGCCTACGCGGTGGTATTTTCGTTTTTCTAAAATATTTTCAACAAAAAAATTATGCTCTATGCCAAGATCATAATATATTTTTATTATTTTTTCAAAATTAGTGTTTTTCTAGTAATCCAGTCAATGAAGATTAAAAAAGGTCGTTGCCTTACAGAAGGTGGGGTAATAATGATTTTGAAATATGTTGTTTGAGTAGCGACCCTGATGAAAAATACAAGTTTTCGACATTGGGGGAGGGGGAGCGCGAGCCGCCATCACGGTTCGTTATATGAGAAAAATGTTCAAACAGAAGTTGCAAAGGATAAAATTTTTTTGTATTTATACTTTTCTTGTAATTTTAACTGGGACTGAGATACAGTTGAGGAAAGATGCAATTTAACGGAATTTCTACTTCAAAATATCTGATGTGGGCAGCACATAACTTTCTTATACCAGTATATATCATCCTGATCTAACAAAATCATTCTATTTAATTCTTCACTTACCTCAATAACATTTTAATAGCGTTCCTTGACATGTTTCATAAAATTTTTAAATAATTAATTATCAGAAAAGTGCAAAAAAACACGTTTTTACAAAATAACTCGGTAACGGTTCATTATATAAGAAAAATTTCAAATAAAAAAGGATGAAAAGTAAAGGATAAAATTTCGCAACTTTTTTGTATTCATACTTTTCTTGTAAGTTTAACAGGGACTGAGATGCAGTCGAGGAAAGATGCAATTTAACGAAACTTTTACTCCGAAAAACATCAGACTTTATTGTTAGTAAATTTTGTAAATAATCAAATCAAATATTTTCTGTAATATAATACTATAGTATACTTTACTATTAATAATTGAATTTATCAATAGTATTAGTATTAACATTTCAATTCGTTTCATCGTTATCTTAACGTGTTTTGGAGTAAATGTGTTCGAGAGCAGGTATAAATCAACCCTCGTCTTTCATCGTTTCTGTTCTATTCAATGAGAAGGTCCTAACAGCACCTATATAACAAGTTATTGTAAAAACGGATGTAGTAAATAGGGCTGCCACCCGTACTTTATTATAAAGTACGTTATATCCGGTAATTATACTCTATACTTTATGAGAACAATAAAGTACGCGAAAATACTTTATTTCGCATAGTTTGATTTTTCTAGGATTCATTTTACATAAATCATTAAAAAAAAGTTGATCTTAATTTTGCGTATAACGGATAACGGATCGAACTTACTTAACTGGAGTATAGGCATAGTTGTCCCCGCAAGAGATTGAACCTCGGGTTTCTTACATTTTCACCCCACTACAACGAAGTATTGTAGCAAGACTACGAGATATGCTTAACGCATGCCCTGTCAATAAATTCATAAAAGGAGAATTTTTCCGAAGAAACCCGAGGTTCAATCTCTTGCTGGGATAACTACACTCGTTTTTGAACGCAACCTAACTTCAAAAATCAACATTGTCAATGTCAAGATTTCTTGTTTGTGTTTGTTTTGTGTGAGGCGGATTGAGTGCAATAAAAATACGATTATTCGGTTTTATAGCTTTATGTAATAGTAAATTATGGACAAAGACGACCTTAGTAAACAAAGTACTCCCTGTACATCAACAAAACGTAATCTTAATAGTGAAACGGTTCAAATAGATAGTGAATATATTACATCGAAAAAATGCACCAAAAAGACTGATACAACGAAATAGAAGACAAAACGATTGCAGCAGTATAAAAGTCAGTGGGAAATCGAACATGGTGCTTGGTTAACTAATGATCCACAAAACGAATATAATGGAAAATGCAAATTGTGTGGAATTACATTTATAATTGCTTCAGCTGGAATAGGTTAGGTTAGGTTAGGTTTGTTGTGAGTGGGTCTCAGTAGACCCTCCACTGCGGCCATGCAGGCCTATTGTGGCTCACGCCTAATTATATTTCACCCAATAAGTTCAGTCTCTTAATGAAACTGATAACTTTATTGGGTGAGAATGTGTCCAGATCCTCTGGCAGCAGTTGCCCTTTGCCAAATATTGAGAATCGGATCCTCTCCACAGCGGGACAGGTGCATAAGATGTGGTCTGCCTTCTCATCATCCTCCAAGCATAGACGGCACTCGGCGTTTTCCGCTAGGCTGAGTTTATGCAGACGATAGTTTAGTTGGCAGTGCCCGGTATATAGGCCTGTTAGAGTTTTCAGGTTTACTCTGTCTAACTCTAAAAGCTTCTTAGCTCTTGATTTCAAAGGGTATTTTATAAATGCCTTCGAATGAACTTATCCTAGTAACTCTTGCCAATACTGGAGAGTTTGCCTTTCAGCCCAGGTTGAGATAACCATCTTGGCAGTACTTGAGGATATGCCAAGTATTGGTTCTGGTCCGATGAATCGTGATCCCGCTCCTTCTCTGGCTAAGGAGTTCGCTATTTCGTTATCTTCCATACCAGAGTGGCCGGGTATCCAGACCAGAGTCACTTTGTTGTTTTTGCTCAAATGATTTAGAGCTTTCTGACAGTTCCATACCGTTTTGGAGTTACACCGGTAGGAGCCAAGAGCTTTTATAGCTGCTTGGCTATCTGAGAACATTTTTATTGATCTGCGTGTAAGATGCATATATTCCAGCCTTCGTACACACAGTTCAATGGCATGAACCTCAGCCTGAAAAACAGTTGCATGAGTACCTAGGTTTGAGACTATCCTCACCCTTGGTCTGTAGCTGTGTACTCCGGCTCCTGTTCCCTCGGGAGTTTTGGAGTCGTCTGTAAACCAACAATTGTCTGCCTTCAGTAGGTCGGCTTTATTCCGATCCCACTCATCTCTTTCTGGAGAAAGAATGTTGAAGGTCAGCTCGTAGTTGGTCATGGTAGGCATAGTATCCTAGGGCATTCCCAGGATGCTGTGATTCCAGCTGGAGTAGGATAGGAGTGGAAAAATCTTTTGTGCCTGTGTGTATGTGTTTGTCGTTTGTTATAACAACCATGTTATGATGGTGGTTGGTGGTGGGTGAGGTGAAGTGTTTATTCCTGTTATTTTCAGGTTAAACAACACCTGGAAACGAAACAACATAAATCTAAATCAGAACTGAAAAGAACATCTGGACTGCTTGAGAAATTTCTTGACTCTGATTCTGCTTCCATGTTGTCTAAAAGTTCATTCTGTAGTAATAAAGAAAATGTTACTGCAGCTAAGCTAGCATTAACTATCACAATGTAAAACATAATTTGTCCTACAACAGTATGGATTGTACTATAAAACTGAATAAAACTATTTATGTTAATTCAAGTACAAATTCAGGAATTCGTCTGGTTAGAACCAAAATGGAAGCTTTAGTTACAGAGGTGTTGGAGCCATATGCTGTACAAAATATAATAGATGATATAAATATAGACAATTTATTTTACTGCTAACAAACTGATGTTCTAACAAAAAAAACATACAACTGTTTCCATTAGTGGTACAATATTTTACAGCCAAAAATGACATTCAAAATAAGTTATTAGATTTTTATGAAAATAGTAACGAGTCTGCTGATGGCATATTTCAAGCAATTCAAAAGTCAATGGAACAATACAAATTATCTTTGCATAATGTATCTGGGCTAAGTGCTGACAACACAAACGCTAATTTTGGAGTTAACCATTCTTTATTTACAAACATGAGAGATTTGGTACCAGATTTGATTAAGGGAAATTGTCATGCACACATAACTGCATAAGACATGTCATGAGCTTTTTATCGTATGACATAGAAACTAAATTTTGAAAATTTATGCTCATTTTTCCCACTCTTCTGTAAGAAGAGAAGAGTTGAAAAAATGTATAGAATCGGTAGATGGAGACTTTCATGAAGTCAAATGCCATGTGGGAACAAGATGGCTCTCTCTTTTTACCCTGCATAGATACATTATTATTAAATTGGAAAGCCATTAGAAGTTATTTGTAAGCTTAGGAGAAAACTGTCCAATGATTTTGCAAAATTTATTGATGCTCAACACTGATAATGACTTGATTGACATTTACTTGCATTTTTGTAGCCACATTTTAAATTTGTTTAATAAAACTGTAAAATGTCTAGAAGGCAATAACAATTTTGGATGCGTATAATATTATTGATAATCTTAAAAGCGGACTAGAATAGAAAGAAAACAAGATCTCTTCTTTGGATATAAAACAGGCAAAAAAATTAAACTGTTGTTTTCACCTGAACTGACTGGTAAAATTCACACAAATTTGTTATTATTTATTGACAAAGCCTTAGAGTACCTACCTTAATAAGTGGTTTGATTTAGTGACACAAACTGGTTATTTACACTCAGCAATATAAATTTAAAAAGCAATGTTGAATTTGACCATTTCGTTACCATAGTCGAAAATTTAAAGCTGCAAAAACTCAATATAAATATGGATGATCTTTATGGAGAAATTTCATTATTAAACAATATATAGTTCTGAAGGTTTTGCAGAATTATCTACTGCACAAAAATGGCAGCAAATATTTAATAAGATGGATGATAATTTTACAAATTTGTACAAATTAGGTGATTTCATTTCTACTGTCGATTCCCGCCATTTCAGCATTCACAGAAAAAGTTTTTTCTGTGATGAATATTAAGTGGCGAGACGGAAGAAACAAAGCGTCTCTGAATTTGATAAAAAATGAATTATTTATTTATATCGACTTAAATATATACTGTAAACAGAGCTGTCACAATTACCCATTAAAAGTAATTGAAGTACCAATTACCAATTATCAATCAAAGTAGTAAATATTTCCTTTACCAATTACTCCTCATTTTACACAGTACTTCAAGTATCAATTACTCGTCGAAAATAATATTTTTTTTCAAGTAAAGGAATTCAATTACTTTACCTTATATTTCAATTACTCTATTTAATTGAATTACTTTGAATGTAATTGAATTACCAAAAATAATTGAAAAATCGACTGAAAATAAAAAGAAATTCATATACCTACCAAAAAAGAGGCACAATGTACATGTATTTTTAAATAATTATTAGGTCATTCAAACACGTATGTAGGTAATATTCCACCAAGCTATTTTACATATATAGGTACTAAATTTAAAATAAAATTTTCAAGTCTAAAAGAAATTATTGTGTTGACAAGAAATGGTCTACACACAGACATACAAACAGACAGACATTTTTTATTCGATATTTGAGTTCAACGTGAAACGCACTTCTGTGCAAAAATTTTGTTTCTACAATCATTATTAAAAAATTTTGTCAGTGTAACTAATATTAATAGGTATTTGATTAAATCAAATAGGTAAAATAATAGATATTGCCAATATCGGAGATATATGTATAACATATATTAATATTTAAAAAATAGTAAAGAACAAATTTGTTATTTAATATTTACGTACCTTGTCAGGCAACTTTTTAAGAATTAAAAACACAACGACACAAATAATTAAAAACATGGTTTTCTTGCAATCACAGCCACTGTATACTGTGTAGTGCACTGGATAACTGAAAGAAAACGAAAATACTGTCAAACGACAAGCTCAGACAAGTTATTAAAGCCGAGCGCGTTGCGATTTTTCTCGGAATATTTTCGATACAATTTCAATTATTTTAAAGTAATTAAAGTATCTGAAAGGAATTGAATTACCCAAAGGAATTGAATTATTTGTTCAGTACTTCAATTACCAAAAACAATAAAACAATTACTTTTACAAAAGTAATTCAAATACCAATTATTTTAAGGCGTCCAAAAAAGTAATTGAATTAAAGTAATTTAATTACTTAAAAATAATTAAATTACTATTTCAATTCTTTTAATTGAAGTACCTGACAGCTCTGACTGTAAAGATGCTGTGAAGCTGTTTAGCAGTGACAATTATTTGTTGAAAATTGCTAAAGGTAATAAAAAATATGTTTTTAAACAAAGTAATAAAGTAAAATAAATAATACTTTATTTTGATACAATGTACCTACCTTTAATAACCAATGTACTTTATTTGCTCAAATAAAAGGTGGCAACCCTAGTAGTAAGGCATGTAACTGTAGGAAAGCTGGATTGAAGTGCTCTCTGATACGTCGATTTTGTAATGGCAAATCATGCAAAAATACACCAAATGCTCCCATCGAGAGTGAAAGCGAAGATGATGAAGATTTATCTGCAGAGTTCCAGGTTCTCAGTGATAGAGACGAATTCCACGATAAGGATGAAGATGATATCGATCGACCAGGTCCATCAAAAAGAATAAAAACTATATGGTAGGTATATATTTGCGAAATTAAAATGTATTTTATATTAAAAACATGTATGCTTCACGAGTTGTTTATAATAAAACATATTCTAAAAAATGATGGGGTAGATATCATATAATTTTTTATATAATTTTGCGTAGATGTAGATACATACATAATATATCACTATCAGTATAATCAATTACTCTCATGAACTATAATTTCATAATATCTCCACAGACACGATGACGTTAAAACATATATCTATTATGTTAATTCTTCTTCCATAGGTGTTAAGGTATTCATGCTTAATAAATTTTTTTAACTAATGTGTCTTATTAGAATCAGTTAAACCTCAAATTTATTATATATAAATCTGGATTTCCATTTCAAATTTTAAGAGAAAATTCAGGAAAATTGTAAATATCGGGAAATGCAGCCATTATAACCGCTTATACCGAGTAAAAGTTTTGCATTGAATTGATGCGAGGATATAATCTTTAAAATAAAACGTAAACGAACAAGAAAAAATAATACAATGAAAATTACTGCGAAATATCTTATAGATTGTATGGTAATAATAACATAAAATAATACAGTCTATAAATAACACCTAGTTAAAAATATAATCTATTTATTTTTATGCAAGAAAGAAAGTAATAAAAAAAGAACATTCTAAACCGATATATTTGAGTACAGATTTTCCTTTTATTCTTTTCTTATTTTGACTATAATGTGCTTAACTGGAACTTTTCAAAAATACCAAATAAGTGAGTTTATTATTAACTTAGAAATAATAGCAACAAATTTATTAATGAGGAATAAATATTTCTTATTAGAATTAAATATTTATTTCCGCTATTAGGGTATAAACTTTAATAGTAAATATTTTATTCTATGAAATAAATATAATGATGTAATAAATGTGGCAGATACAAATGTGTTATTCATGAGTAAATTTATTTCTTATAAATAATTATTTAATTACAAAAAATAAATACCAAGAGAATTCCTGAAATAAATCATTTAGTTTTGTCAATTAATCCAATCTTCGAAATATGCTTATTATATCAAAATTATGAAAAATAATTATTTGTCTGAATTAAATATAATGCAGAATAATAAATATTTATTAAATTGAAAAAACTAAAGCTTCTTAGTCATTTCAAGCCAGATATTTCCCTCAGTGTATATATTGTATAATACAATTTTCTATTCTCATTTATAATTTTTTTTGTTCGATACAATTTTTATTCATGATACAATAAAAAAATTTCAAAATAATATATTTTTTTAGTTCACCCCCGTATCACTTTTCCAATTAAATTTTCATATACGCTAGTACTAATAATATCGATAAATTCAATTATTAAATATAATTATTAATAGTATAGTATACTATAGTATTATAGTACACAAAATATTTGATTTGATTATTTGTAAAATTTACTAACAATAGAGTTTGATGTTTTTTGGAGTAGAAATTTCGTTAAATTGCATCTTTCCTCGTCAGTCCCTGTTAAAATTACAAGAAAAGTATAAATACAAAAAAAGGTGCGAAATTTTATCCTTTCTGCTTGAACATTTTTCTCATATAACGAACCGTTGCCGAGTTATTCTGTAAAGACGTGTTTTTTTGCATCTTTCATTCAAGATAACGGCTCGCGCTCACCCCTCCCCCCCCCCAGGTCGAAAACTTGTATTTTTCATCTGTCACTACTTAAACAACATATTTCAAAATCATTACTACCCCACCCTTTGTAAGGCAAAATTTCCCACTGACTGGACTATGGTTAAATTAAGTCTTGATTTTTACTTTATTTTGTTTTTGTAGGTTTTATGTTCGAGAAGGAGATGCCTCTCTAAAGGATGGTTGTGATGAAAAGTGTAAAAAAAAATATTTGTGAAATATTCACTACAGAATCTTTATCTCCAGAAAAGAGACAATGTACATGAAATTGGAGAATATAAATAAATGTTACTTATTGCATAAACTTTGGTATTCATTTTCTATAGAAAATAATATTTTTTTATTTCTAGTAGACTAGAATTTAAATTTGGCACAATATCATGTTTGTCATAATATTTCTAGAAATTAAACACAGGAAAAACCTTACTACAATGTTATGTATACATTATTTTTATGAATATTTGGCACAGGCTGAAAAAATTTTTAGTCACATGATCTTTAACCGTACAAAGTTTTTTTTTTTAAAGAATCGATAAATGCTTACAATTCCACATTCCATATAAATTAAGTAAATCTGCCAATAGCTAATTTAAAACAAAGATCTCAGTTAATATGTTTCATCCATAAAATTCTTTTAAATATTACATAACCTTGTGATGATTCTATACATGTTACCAAATAAAACTAACAATATTTACACTATTCATTTATTTTCTATCAGTAAACTTATGTACAATAAATATCATGATGGATTCTCATTAATCCTCGAATAGAAAAATTATAATTTTATCGACAAAAAAATTTAACTAATTTAAATTATATGTACAGTAAAATTCTCTATCACTAACAGCAGATATCTTTTAATTCGTTATTGGAAGTGGTTCCCAGACTATAGAACCTTCTTCAATAATTTTATTTCTGGAGATATTGTCTAGGAGGGTAATCTGTAAAATAGAATTGTTTCAATATTACGCAAGTATAAGAATTAATGGGCAAATCAATGTAATGTTAACCTACAAATAATATTTCGTCTTCATAATGAAAAAGAAATTAAGAGATGAATTTAAAATAGTCCACGGCAGCTTTAAAGTCTTCTAGAAACGATTTCTGTTTACCCATAAAGGTTAAAAGTTAAAACTTATTTTAAATTATTTTTTACCCTTTGGGACCTCAAAATTCGTTGGTCGTCAAAACGTCATCCTGTACGAGATGGCTATAGGGGGTGAACTGTAAAAATTACCCTAAAAATAATTTTGCATTATTTTAATCTACAGAATATCGTCTACATTTATGTTAAATAATAATATATAATTTTCGTCAACGTAAACATTAAAAAATAATTAAATAAACAATTCTGAATGCACGCAGTTAAATGCAGAAAGCCAACGTTGAAAGCGTGCTTCTGAAATTTGCCGTTTTATGGAGCAAACTTTTTGTTTAACACGCCTCTAACTACTTAACTGTTGATATTATATAAAAATACTTATTAATAGCATTGTAAAGTGGAAATTCAGGATTCTAAACATTGTTTTATTTTTTAATTACGATGACTCCTAAGTAGTTATCGATTTTTTTATGAGCGCTTGCACGATATCTTATAAGGTCGAGTTTCGTCTATCGGCGTTTGCATTTTGTTCAGAAAGAATAAAGTAAACTTTTCTTAAGAGTACAACATTTTCATTTGGGCTTTCGTTTCGGAGATAATACGAGGGGAACGCAAAAATTGTCTAAACTAAATTAGATTTTGGAGTATTTCAAACCAATATATAATGCCGTTTTAAGTTTCGTTGTCTCGTAAAATATAAGTTTTAAAAAAGATTACAAAAAAAATCTAATTAAATGATGTATCTTCAGGCATTGGAGGTTTGGTAATGAGAACAGGAACAATTTTATTGTCAACAGTTTTCCACCCATTTTCCAACATAGGTATGTGGAAGTATGGGTTTTGGTTTCAGACTATTAATCCAGATAAAAGTTTGGTATAAATGTTGCTTGAGAGTGTTTTTTGTTAGTGGTGTAATTTATTTAGTTTTAGAAGCCATAATGCTTCGCAAATGATTGAGGCAATTTACATCTGAATCTGTTGTATAACTTTAATAGTTATTTATTACACAAGAACGAAAAATGCAGTTTTTCATCGAGTCGAGTTCGGAAACTGTATGAGTCCGAAAAACATTTTCGTCCGTGCCTTGTACACATTTTTTTATTCGATTGTAAGAAGAAAATAATAAAATTTATTTTATTATATTTATTTCATTTGAAAAATCTGGTCGTAATCGATTTTGCGTCACTGATACAATCTAATAAAAATATCATGACAGATTTTTTTCATTTGTTTATACATACATATATTGATCATTATTTCGTTTATAACTGTTTACCGTCCGAAATAGTAATTTACATAACAAGACCGGAAAGTGATTCTTTATTGGGAGAGCTAGCAGTTTCCAAGACTTGCGCCAGCGAGTCCTGAAAAGACACTTCGGGTGCGCTGCGAAAATATTTTTGCTGCAACACTTATTAACTTGATATCTTTTGTAAACAAAATTCATAAAATTCAACTTACAAGATGTCAGGCACTGTTGTCTTAAGGCACCTACCCTATTCTTGTCAACCAAAAGTGACTTAAGGGATCGGAAAAGATATTACCGATCCCTCATGTCATTTTATACCGCTAGACCAGTAAAGATGTATTTTCCACTCAAGAAATTGACCAAAAACCAATGGTGGCTGGTGAAATTAGACTATGTCATATCATATTAATGGAGCATGGGATCCAAGCGATACTTTAAGGCATAACTATCAAGACTAAATGAAGAAGTTTTACAGAAAAAAAATGCGATTGAATTTGCGAAAAAAAGTTGAAATAAATTGTCTGCTTCACTAGGTTATTTTTTAAACGATTTCTAAAATATTTGCGAAATTTTTTTTTGCAGAATCGGGTGGAAAATATAACAGACAGATTTCAAATTTCACAAAAAAAAATATAGATTTTTTTACAAAGTTGCACCTTTTTGAAATTTGCAAAGTGAAAATTAATCTAAAATAAAAATTCAAAACGGTGTAACTTTATAGAAAACCAATATTTTTTTTATGAAATATCTGTCGATATATATTCCACCTAAATCGGGAAAAAATGTTTTTCAAATATTTTAAAAATCGTTTAAAAAATAACCTGGTGAGGCACACAATTCTTTCATTTTATTTTCGCAAATTTCAATCGTAATTTATTATACGAGCGGGAAATTTAAATCTTGTTAGACGAGAACTACCAAGAATGGGGCTTTACGTGACTAAAAGAAAAGTGTCATTTTTTTTGAGAAAAAAGTGACTTTTACTGACTTCATGAAAATAAAGTGACTTTTAGTGACTCAAGTTTAAAAAAATACTTCTTTAAAATTTGTGACTAGTGGAGGATTTAACGAAATTATTGAATACAAAGCAAATTGTGTATGGGAAACTAATTTATTAAATTCCTCCACGAAGAAGCAGATACTAGGCTTTTACTACATAACAAAACTTGAAATGATATTCACGATGTATAGTTGACTGCACTAGTATTGCTTGTGCACTTTAAGCGGTAATTGACTAAAGAAATTGGGATAAAAACTGGAGCAAAAGAAAATGAACGTTTCATTGCAATGCATGAAATACAAATATACGCAAAAATATAACCGCATTTCCCGATCTTCCTAGATGTGATACTACAAATCAGTTTGTCAGACTTGGTAAAAAAAGCTTATTGTTCGGCAATCAATTATACGCATAAAATTATGTTCTGTGGGGGTTTCGAAGGTGCAAGCTAAATTTTATATAAAACGAATGCTTATATACTGATGTTTCAAAATCCCAAGGCCGTTAAAAATCATCATGTGCAATAGGCATTAAAGTCAAAAAACCAGTTAAGCATACTGTGGCACTGATGAGAGCAAATTGCAATTTTTTGATATATTTTTCAGAAAAGGTTTTGTAGGGGAAATATTTTTTTGTAAATTTCAAATATTATGTTATACATCATTGGGACTTCGAGAGAACGAAGATTAAAAGGGCAATATATCGATTTAAAATAATTCACAGTCTAATTCGGCTTAGATAATTTTTGCATTCCTCTCGTATTATTTCCGAAACAAAAGGCCAAAACAAAATGTTGTATTCTTAAGAAAAGTTCACTTTATTCTTTGTGAATAAAACGGTATTATTTATAATTCTATGAATAATAATAAATAAGTTATACAACTAAATACAATGTGATGCAAACGCCGATAGACGAAACTCGACCTTATAAGATATCGTGCAAGCGCTCATAAAAAAATCGATAACTACTAACGGAGTCATCGTAATTAAAAAATAAGGCAATGTGTTTAGAATCCTGAAATTCCTCCCTACAAGGCTATTAATATGTATTTTTTGATATTATTAACAGAATTGTTTAATTAATCATTCTTTAATGCTTACGTTGACAAAAATTATATTATTATTTAACAAAAATATAGACGATATTCCGTAGATTAAAATAAAGCAAAATTATTTTAAGGGTAATTTTTACATTTCACCCCCTACAGGACGACGTTTTGACGACCAACGAATTTTGAAGTCCCAAAGGGTAAAAAATAATTTAAAATAAATATAGTTTAAAAAAACTAAAAAACACGCTTTTAAAGCACATCAAACTAAAAAGTGAAAAATAATTATTAATATAAACTGAAAATAATAATGAACGAAAAATACTAGTATTATTGTGAAAAAAGCGTGGGGTGCTTTGTGCAATATTTTTCGTATATCGAGCACCCCACGCTTTTTTCACAATAATACTAGTATTTTTCGTTCATTATTACTTTCAGTTTATATTAATAATTATTTTTCACTTTTTTAGTTTGATGTGCTTTAAAAGCGTGTTTTTTAGTTTTTTTTAAACTATATTTATTTTTAACTTTTTAGTTTGATGTGCTATGAAAGCGTGTTTTTTAGTTGTTTTAAACTATATTTATATTGCTTATTGATGCTGATATTATAACATATTACGATCCAACAGATATTTCTGAAAAAAAAAAAAAAATTTATTTCAGCCGTGAGGTTCGAACTCACGCCGGATGAGTCTGTCGTTTCGCGTCGAGTGCCTTAACCCACTCGACCACCGGGCTAATTAACAATTATGGAATCTACTGACATATTAAGCCTTTGCTTTCACGCAGGGATACGTGAGGAAATGATTGGCGATCCTGAACAGGATAATGATATAAACTTATCAAATTATTGTATTGTTACCGGTTCTTAATAAGTGTACAAAGTTTCAATTAAATCTGTCCGTTTAAAGTGGGTTAAAATCGAGTCCAAAGAGTCGGTTACAAACAAACATACAAACAAACAAGCAAACATACAAGTGAAGCTAATAAAAGCGTGTTAATATGTTTTAGCTTTCAACCTTTAAGTGCAAACAGAAATCACAATTTGATGGCAGAGGAACTCTATTAAAATCTCTTTCTGCAGATTGAAAGAATGGTAGTCTTATGTGGTCTGACTACTGAATCTACTCAGCAAATAGCTAAGAATGTTTGAAGATTTGGGTAGAAATATCAATCCAAGAATGTACTGCGAATGTATTACGTTTACTGAAATTTTTTATGACAAGAAACATTTCGACACATTGTGATATTATCAGGTCCTAGATCCACTAGATCAAAAGTTGAATTTTTGAAAATGTATATGCTTCTGCATTATATATTCAATCGATATCTATAAGCGGCAGCCATTTCAAATATTTCACCGTCAAAAATTAAATAGCCCCATGCACAAAATATAATATTGGCATTTTTGGAATCTATTTAATACAAAAGGATTTTTTTTTTTTTTTTTTTTTAAAGTTATTCAATATTAAAGTTTGAATTAGTCTATTATACGCCGAAACACTGCCGATGCCGGCCGAGCAAGTCATACGGTGACGTCACATGACCCCTAGTTTTGGTGCAGAAAGCATGTTGCATGTAAACAAGTAGTATTATTTGTGAATTGTGTTGTGAAATTTTAAATGAAGTAATAACAATGATCAATTCTTCTAAATTATCATCACATTACTGATGCATCGTACCGATATCTGAAAATACTTTAATAAAAACGCCAGAAAAAACCGTTGTACAAGTTTCAAGAAACTGAAAAAAATAAAGATGGTTAAACGGGGTCCAAAGGAGTTTTTGAAAACAAGTTGCGTTTTTACATGTGCGGACCTTTTTAATGTAATTAAAAAAATAATAATATTAAAAACAAATATGCAAAGGCAATAAAAAATATTGTAAAGTATATGGTACGGTAACAACAGGGATCCTGGGTTTCGAGCGATTTTTCTTATTTCTTTTATGTTATTTTGGGGCACTTACGAGAATATTTTCCTTCGTCGATTTTGTGTGAGCCTACTGGGTGCTAATGAAAATCATCGGACACAAAGTTGTCAATTATCCCTTTTGGGTGAGACTCATTTTTAGCAAATGTTATTATATTATTTAAATAGATTTATTATTATTATTTTTTTCCTCTTATTTATATTAACGTCCTGGCAGAGTTTCGCACACTGCTATTCCACCACTCAATCAGAACAGACACACACACACAACAACCATTCCTGTGATATTTGCCAGATGGCGCAGCTGAGACTCGAACTCAGGAGAAAAAGACAGTGACTATCCGTGCTTTGCAACACAACAATGCTCTAACCAACTGTGCTACCATCTCGATCTTTTAAAAACGCCACTATATATCCATGCCCTAGCCAGGATTCGTACCCGGAATCCCTTGGTTCCAAGCCTAACGTGTAAACACTAAGCCGACAATTGCAAACTCACAGTTTTTATTTGAAAACGATAAAGGAACGTCCAAAAATATTTTTCTACCTATAAACAAAAATTTAGGAACCAGAATAGATATCTCCAGCCGCTAAGGAAAATATAGTGTGACGTCACCCTTAAATTTGGCTAGTGTAAAAAAATAACTTCTTTGTTTCTTGTCACACGTTTTCCGATCAAACTACTATATGATTCAAATGTATTGAGTCCTCACTTTAATCGCGAATATCTAAAGAACAGAGGAGTGAAAAAATACAACTAGAAAATTTTACATAAAACTAATAGGAGATTTCCGAACAATGACTTCTTAAAGTTTAATGTGACGAGAGTATCGTGAAAAATGGGTAAATTTTTTTTGTATAAATTAAAGAATCTTCGTAACTTTTTAAGCTAAATTAATAAAATTTCAGTGAGTGGTTTACAATAGGCACATAATGAACACATCATTTTTTAAATTTTTCCCCTTCTCCGTTTTTGATATATTCCTCGTTAAAGTGAGGGCTCGATACATTTGATCGTATAGTAGTTTACGTATTAATATTTTAAATTGAAATAAATAAATTTCTGGTTTTGTTGTTTAAGAATGTTTTAGTAGATGTTTACAATATATTATGTCTGCATAAATATCTCAGATCAGATACTATCAAATAATTTTAGGAAACAACCACCCGTACTTAATTAATGCATGAACTAGGTACCGTACCGTTCACCACCCAGAGAATCGTAGCTGTGACGTCGCGCAAATATGACAGTTTTCTCAGATACGCCTCTAACATCTGATTTTCCCGGAAGTTCAATTGGTAATTTAAACATTTTCCAGGTGAGAAATTATTAAAACATTTGATAAAATTGGTAATTTTTAATAAGATTCCATATATTAGAATACCTATATGAATTAATTTTAAAAATTTGGCACGTGCAAAGGGCCTATTATAAAGTTTCAGAATAACTTATAGTTACTGTCAGTTAAACAAACAATGACTCAATGTGCGTTATTTTTGGCCCAACCGGTGTTATCATATTTCCTGTTTATTTATTAAGTTATGAAATATCATACGAAACATATGTGTGATTTTCAAATATTTCGCAAATTTGTATATTTTCTGTTATACCCAGGGGTATGCGACTTGGTTTACGGATCTCGCAAAACCACCAGAGATGAGCGCGTTTCCATTAGCATTATATAAATTTCTTAATTGACCATAAAATAGTTGAAATTAGATCACATTGTCAACTTTCAACAATAAAGGGTGTTATTTTTAAAACAATTGTGACAAACATTACAAAATTATAATTATTCCAACTAAATAAACTTCTTTCCTGCCGCTCTAAAACTCTAAATCGGGGGACAGAACCAATCAGAGACTATGTGTCTATGTGAACATGATGTGACACAACCAGTAACAAAATTCTATTAAGAAGCCATTTTAAAGCAGTTGTTATGATTGTACTTATGTAAAATTTTAATTTTATGTATCGCTGTTAGTTCATTATGCTAAATAAGTGTCTACACTATACATATCTGTAAGTAAAAATGTTTTTGTGGTAAGTACTTGATATTTTATGTATGTATGTAATATAAAATTTATAAGTTCGGCCGATAGATTCTAGATCTAACAAAGAAGATCTCGATTAATTTTTGGAAATACGGATATTAAAGTACACTTTTTCCATAGAATTAAATAATTTCAATATTTATATAAGGCGACTATTGGGAATTTATCTATCGAAATAAAACTCAGTTGTTTATGTTTAAGTAAAGACTATATTATTAATAGTGTTTTGACTCTACTGTTAAATTTAAAACAACACTGTTCACAAATTTCACAATATTTATTTATTTTGTAAATAAGTTCACAATATCAAATAATTATTTAAATTCTACTGACAATCACCAGGCTCGGGTGTCGAGTGACGAGTGCGTCCCCGCTCGAGACAGGCGTCATGCAGGCATTCAGTGACTTCATTTTGTTTTGTCTAGTGGTCTGCCAAGATCGGAATCTAACACTACTATATACCGGAAAGTGCGTCCTTATTCTCTACTAACATCTACACTGCTAACTATATGTGTTTAAAATATGTTTCTCACATTATGCACTAGCAATGGTTCTTAGCGCCCTAGATGTCAAGTGATTTACTGCGTTATTCTAAACAACTTATAGACTAAACAAACTTGACCTGGACCGTTGGTTCCTTAGATAAAATTAAACTAGTTTTTGTAATATAATACATTTCTGTTATAACTAACACGCCCTCTCAAAAACTAATTCGGTAATTTATTATTATTATTATTAGAAACAACTTGCAATAAAAAAAATACACCTTCCGTGTATTTCTGGGAAAAAAAAATAAAGGCCCAACATTTGTTGCACTGAAAATATTATATGAAATAGGAGGGCGATTTCTCAGTTCATAATGACTTTTGTTTTTGTCTAGAGATAAAAAAATCTTTGTGCGCCTCTGCTTTTATTACAGTCATTAGGTTCATGACCTAATTTGGCATTTTTACTTGAACTCAGTTCCAAAATATCCGTAGACATATCTGATTTAGTACTACCAGATTTATTACTGATTTTGATTGCAAGTCAGATGCATCAGTTTCAGTTCTGGAGTGTTCAGAATTAACCCCTTCAGGCTTAAGTACTGGCCTGGATTTGTCTCATCGACAATATCTCGTACTGTTAGAAATTTTTCAGTTTCCACATTCCACACTTTATACCCATTCGGTTCATATCCAACCACTATAGCTTTAAAAGATTTTTCATCAAATTTTGATTTCATTGTTTCTTTATGGATAAAAATAGTAGACCCGAATACCTTTAAATATTTTAATTTGGGCCTTTTATTGTGCCATAGTTCGTATGGTGTTTTGCTTTGTTTCAGAGCTTTAGTAGGGGTTAAATTTATTAGAAAAGTGGCAGTCAGAACTGCCTCGCCCCAGAACACTTTTTCTAAACTAGCACTGTTTATCATTGCACCAGCTTTTACAGTTAATATCCTTATCATACGCTCTGATACACCATTTAATTGTGGGGTTCGTGGAACTGTCAAATGATAGCTAATGCCTTTTTGCACACAAATATCTTTAATATCTTTTGACAAATATTCCCCTCCATTATCACAATACAAATTAACTAGTTTCAAATTAAATTGCGCCTCACTTTTAGCAATGTAATCTTGGAAGACAGCAAAAAACATCTGATTTATATGTAATTAAATAGTGAGTGAATTCATCAACAAAAATTACGAAGTAATTGTTCATTCTGATGTTTGTGGTCCAATTACTCCATCAACAATTAATTTGTTATTAATTGTTGATGGAGTAATTGGACCACAAACATCAGAATGAACAATAAACAATGGCCTATTTATATGAGTCGTATTTTTGACTTTTGCAAATGGCAATCGTTGTTGTTTACCATTTATACACGCCTCACATAAATTATCAGTTGGTGTAATATGATCAATTTGCTCTATATTTTCGATCATATGTTTATTTTTTAACTCTATAAATTTTGATTTCCCAATGTGACCTAAGCGTTGATGTCATAGTTTGTAATTCTGATGTATGCTATTATTTACTTGTGCAACATAATTATTCAGATTTTTATTGACCATAAAATCGACATAAAATAAATTGTTTAATGGCTTATCCTTCAATATTCTTTTACCATTTTTGGTTACCTCTACACCTTTTTGACTAAAAACTATGGTTAGTCCAGCCTGCTGCATCCTTCGCACGGACAGCAAATTATGTGGTACATCTGGACAGTAAAGGACATCGTCTAGAACTCCTGATATTCCCACATTACTCGATACATTTATTGCACCCTTCTTTGTTGCGTTAATAAAGGTTCCATTTTTTGCAATTGAAATTTTTAGCGGAATCTTCAATTCGATGAAACTAGAAAATAGGTCATCTCTGTTGACAATATGATCAGATGCACCAGAGTCCAAAACAAAGCTGATTGTATTATCAGTTTCGCGCTGATGGTTTCCAACCATGAATGCAAAAACAGAATTTTCGTTTTTTGATGTTAATGGTTCGGTTAGTTGGACAGTTTGGACTATTCTTCTCCTTTCTGCATTTTTATATTGAAAACCCTTTTTGTAATGAAAGCAGTTCTTTTTCATGTGACCTTTTCGACCACAATGGTGACACTTGATATTAAGTTTCGATGACTTCCAGTTGGATTTGTAAGTACGGGTCTTATAATCTTCTATCTTTGCCGGTTTCTTGACCCCAAAATTATTTTTGTTTGAACTATCGTCTCGCCAGCATGCTTGGAGTACTTTTGAAATTGTATCATGGCTTTCAGTTTTTAATTTGACTTCATGATCTAGAAGTCTAGTCTTGACAAAAGCCAAAGTCAAATTATCTTCTGACAAAGTTTCAATTGCGGTTATTACACCGTCATAAACTGTAGGAAGAGTTAATAGTAAATGAGATACTTTATCAGTTTCTTCTAATTTTGCACCTGCAGCTGATAACTCTGTGATAAGATCTTCAAAAAGAGTAAAATGCTTCACTAACGGTGTATCACCGCTCAATTTTAAAATCAGCAATTTCTTTCTTAATGCCAGTTGGGTGGCAAGACTTTTTCGTTCATAAATGACATCCAAACTATCCAGAATGTCCCTTGCAGTACGTTCTGTCGTTGCAAAACCAAGAAAAGAATCAGATAAATATTCTACAATAATACTTCTGGCAATTCGTTCAGCTTTATTCCAGTCGTCTGTTAACTCAACGGAATTTCATTGTCAATCACTTTAATCACTTCAAGTTCTGTTAATAAAGCTCTAACTCTAAATTTCCATACATTATACTTTTCACCATTAAAGGCTTGAATGTTTCTTTTTAATTTTAAATTTTCCATAGTCTTGCTATTACCACTTTTTTTAATTACTACACGAGATATTTAATAAAGTACTTATTACTTATTATGGACACTACACTAATTAAATTATCCAATTAGGCACCTACTGTTTTTATAGCCACTAACATAGAATATCACGACGCGTATTCTGGGCCCATAACCTATTGAGAATTTACCTATCGAAATAAAACTCAGTTCTTTATGTTTAAGTAAAGACTATATTATTAATAGTGTTTTGACTTTACTATATACCGTTAAGTCCGTCCTTATTCTCTACTAACATCTACACTGCTAACTATATGTGTTTAAAATATGTTTCTCACATTATGCACTAGCAATGGTTCTTAGCGCCCTAGATGTCAAGTGATTTACTGCGTTATTCTAAACAACTTATACACTAAACAGACTTGACCTGGACCCTTGGTCCCTTAGATAAAATTAAATTAGTTTTTGTAATATAATACATTTCTGTTATAACTAAGCCTGGCCAAGCGATGGTAGATTCAGGGTCAGGCGCAATACCAATGCCATCGGGCGCTTGTTTACGATGACGATGACACGACACACTTCAGTTGTTGTCTGTCGGTCGATGCAAAGAGTATTAATAAATAATAAATAATGTTGAGCGTAAAGAGTAGAAAACGACCGTACGCTGATGAAGTGAATAAATTTATCGGTGAATTTCCGGATTTATTCTAGATGGATGTAAAATAATTTGTAAAGTTTGTGATCAAAACTTAATGTGCTGGAATAAATACGGCTGCAAAATTCATGTCAATAGTAACCGGCATAAAAATAAAAAAAATGGCGTGTCTTCTTTGGAACCTCAGTTTATGTTTGATTTACTGTTAATGCTGATTGCCTGTGATGTCCCCCTGCGCATATTGGATAAACCAGCATTTCGGGAGTTCTAGAATAAATACAATCGCCAGGTGAATTTACCAAGTCGTTCATCGTTAAGTAGATATGTACCAAGTGTTCGTGAAGACATTGTAAATAGGATTAAATGTGCATTAAAAAATACACGGCTGTAGTTATGTGTTGCCGAGACGACAGATTGTAAAAAAAAAAATCTATTTTAAATGTTATAGTACATGTATTCGACCCTGTTAAACCAACATTTCCACTTTTACTAGCTAGCAAAAGACTAACTGCGTGTACTGGCGAAACAATTACGCTAGTGGTGTTGGAGACTTTCAAAAAAATTGAACTGTCACCAAGTAAAGTATTGATGTTTGTGACCGACGGTGCTGCGACAATGCGTTTGGTGGGCCGTTTTCTTCAAAGAGACGATTGTAGGTTTTTACATGTTACGTGTAAAGTGCATGCGTTCCATCTTGCAGCAGAATCGATTCGAAAATGTTTTCCAGAGGTAGATGCATTAATAGAAAATACAAAAAAAGTATTTCTCAAATCTCCCAAACGGCTTCGAGCATTTCACACAGTGTCCTGATATTCCGGAACCACCAGAACCGATTCTTAGACGTTGGGGAACGTGGTTGAAGGCAGCTTTTTATTATATGCTGAATATTTTCAACAAATAAAAGCTGTGATACTACAGTTCAACCCTAACGAGGCTGCAACTATTAAGGAAAGCCAGACAAGCTTTCAAGATGTTTCCCTTGAAACAGATTTAAAAACTATTTATAACAATTATAGAGGACTACACGACGCAATAGAAAAATTGCTAAATACTTCGTTGTTAGTGGAATCGCTGCAAATAGTGGACGACGTAAATACACAGCTACAGACTATAAATGACGCAAAAAATAAGCCCGTTATTGAAAAATTCGAGAGTGTATTACGGAAAGATCCTGATTTTACCAAATTAAGACAAATTTGTGATGGTGCATCTACAGCTGCGTTAAGCGAGTTCACAGAGTGTTTTACTTATACCTGTATTACTTCCGTAGATGTCGAACGGTCTTTTTCAAAATACAAACATATTTTTTCACCACAGCGAACATCGCTTACTGAGACAACTGTAGAAACATATCTGATGCTACACAGTTATTATAGAAGTGCTCCAGTTTGTGATAACGACAACCAAGCTACTTCATAAATCTGCTTGAGGTGAGTTTTGTACATATTTTTATAAAGTGTACCAGTATATTGTATCGCCAGTACACGCAGTTAGTCTTTTGCTAGCTGGTAAAAGTGGAAATGTTGGTTTAACAGGGTCGAGTACACGTACTATAACATTTAAAATAGAATTTTTTTTACAATCTGTCGTCTCGTCAACACATAACCACAGCCGTGTATTTTTTAATGCACATTTAATCCTATTTACAATGTCTTCACGAACACTTGGTACATATCTACGTAACGATGAATGACTTGGTAAATTCACCTGGGGATTGTATTTATTCCAGAACTCCCGAAATGCTGGTTTATCCAATATGCGCAGGGGAATATCACAGGCAATCAGCATTAACAGTAAATCAAACATAAACTGAGGTTCCAAAGAAGACATGCCATTTTTTTTATTTTTTGCCGGTTACTATTGACATGAATTTTGCGGCCGTATTTATTCCAGCACATTAAGTCTTGATCACAAACTTTACAAATTATTTTACATCCATCATAGAATAAATCCGGAAATTCACCGATAAATTTATTCACTTTATCAGCGTACGGTCGTTTTCTACTCTTCACGCTCAACATAATTTATTATTTATTAGTAATCTATGCATCGACTGACAGATAACAACTGAAGTGTGTTGTGTCATCGTCATCGTAAACAAGCGCGCGATGGCATTGGTATTGCACCCGACCCTGAATCTACCATCGCTTGGCCAGGCTTACAGCGACTTCTAATCGAAATTGTCTTTATATTTTAGGTCATGAAGGTTAGACCTTTTGATGCCAGTGCCAGCAGTGAGTTTTTTCAAGATTCTATTAGTATGTCTTTTATCTGTATTTATGGAGTAAGTTATAATTTGTAATATATTTTTGTATGTGAATTCTTTGTAAGCGTGGAAACCATATATTTACATATGTAATAAATATAATATTGTATTTAGTTTAATTTACGTTAGACAGGTAATTTTAATGTTCTAAAATTCATCGTAGTTCCAGTGTTGTTAATATTTTGAAATCAATGTTATATACAAACTCGATGGGTAATAGATGAACTCGCCTACAACAATTCATAATACATTATTTTTTATTTTTTGACAATTAAATTGAGTAAATACTGTCAATTAATTTATCGATTAAAATGGTAAAGTGGCCAATAGTATGTTTATTATGTTAGTTGCAGTTATGTTCACCGATAAGTCTATCTATAATGTGAAACTGGTCGAACCACTATTAGATATTTATTTTTGTTATTCCAATTTTTGTATTATTATACAGACAAATTAACAGAGATTTGTGTGTATTTTATTTACCACACTGGGTAAAGTGACCATTCTGATTTGACCAAGACATGTACTGATTATGTACTGATTATTTTTAACGCGGTAATTTTCTGGCACTCTATTTTTAAATTAAAAAAAATATATTTTTTTTTTGCCATCTATAATAACTAGATATAATGAAAATGCCCTTCCTGTAAAAATTCGTATTATTCCAATATAATCTGTCAAGGCGATATGAAGAATACATTCAATCATTTCCTTAAGGATCCTGTCATTGCAAGCATGGAAAAATGCTTCCACATTAAGTCCTGCTAAACAGTGTACGAGTTTCCATGTTTGTGAGGATCATATCTGAGTAACTCACTGGCCTGAGTCGCGCTTTTCCTTTTCTGTTAAACCTCAAAAAGTAGTCTTAGCAACTAACATAGTTACCCCTGAAAATTCTTATGCTGAAAATAATTCTGTTGTATTTCAGCTATATGTACTATTTCCCGTTGATGATCATTCATCTGCATTATCCGAAAATGGAGTATTTGGACTTTACCGAGTGGTATTTAAAGAATATCTACATATATAATGTTGTGGTACTTGCCTTTAGAACAAAATAATATTCTTTTGGTAGTTCATTTGATTAATTTTAACTAGTTTATTAACATATTGTAGTTCAAACAATTTGTTATCTAGATGTAACAGTGTTAATTACGATGCAATTATTAAAATGTGATTTGGCACAAATATTATATAAAATGTTATATATTTTCTTGTCTACTCTTATTTCGGAATCATGTAATACAATATTTAAAAGGTGAAAACGCATTTCTTTAAATTATTTTGGCATTTAAATTTTACGAACCGATTTTCCATTGTTAAATTTATTTGGTAGATGAATTTCATAGAAACTAATTAATGTATTAATAATTGTTTCCACGGAATTTATATCAAATAAATGTGTCATGAAATGGCAAAGCCGGGCCCTTGTAAATAATTAAATATTTTACTATTTACATGTTTCATTTATTTCCCGTTTTCCTGTTCCCCCCCGCTAACCACCAAATATGGCGCCCAACGTCACAGCTGCTTCCATCCTCCACTATTGATTTAGCTTTCTTTCTTTTATATGTTCTGTACTATACTTCTGTTCTGTTCTATACTTCTGTTCTGTTCTATACTTCTGTTCTGTTCTATACTTCTGTTCTGTTCTATACTTTTTCGAGACTGTATTAACGAGCATACAGCATAAAACGAAAATAAATACTTATGTATTTTGCTACTTAACCTATTGGCAACTAAATTTAATTTTCAAAGCGACAGTACCGAAACACTTTCTGGCATATGTTATTGATTAGTTAATGTTGTAATTAAACAATTTTTCTTGATTCTTTATTTCAAAACGTTAAAGTTTAGTAACGAAATAAATACACTATAACTAGAGACACACTATAGGTAAATTTGGCAACATGACCATAGCATCTTAGATTTCACTGTCTTCTTGTGTTTCGGAGCGAATCTAATTGAATTATGTTATACCAGGACTAAAATTCAAATATTTGTTTTTATTTTTTATAATAATAATAATAATAATAAAAAGTTTATTCCACAACAATATACTCCATACATGAGCAAAGAATACCTATCAACATGCATTAATATTAGTGATTTGTGGAACAGGCGGAGTTCAACCATTCTGGATTATGACATCCAAAATGCTTGCTCTTCCACCCTTTACCCTTTTATTGGCCTCAAGAAAATTTGAAAAAAGGTGTTTTTCTGCTTAGATTTTCAAATACTAACGGATAAACAAATAAAAAAAAAATTGTGGACATGTAATATTACAAAATTATTTCTCTTGTAAGAGAAGATCGCGTTCAGTGTGTTTACGTTATTCTCCATTGTATTGGGAAGCTACAAAATATAAATTTATCCTCACAATTTGTTGGTTTGTATACCTGGCAAAACAATTTCCAAATGTCTGGTATAGTTAAGTAGAAGAGTTAATAAAACTTTTAGTTTAGTTTAGTCACCCAGAACAATCAGATCAAGTAACATACTTCATTGATTTCTTACATTATGGTTTCCTCTTGACAGTGATAACCAATGACTTCAATTGGTGATAACGGAACAAAAACAAAAAAAAAAAATCAAATATTATTTTGGATCATAAGGGTTCTTTTAATTTTTACTTATTATTTTAAGAAGTATGATCCTGTTTATCTAAGAAAAGTTGTGTACTGTTTTTGTTTAAAAAATGACATAGGCAGACCTTGATTATTTTATTTCATTCGTCTGATATCTTATTCTTAATATGTTCGCGGATACGTAAGTATTTGTCAGTGTAGTGCTCAAAAAGATACACCGATATCTTCCAGACTTTTAATAATCAAAATATGGGAATTGAACTGGCATTGGTTTTTTTTACATTTTTTTTTTTTTTGAGGTAATAAAATAAACGACGCGTCCTAACGTCACGTTCCGTCGGAATTCGGGTAGCACTCTACAGGGACATTTGGACCGCCTATTTACGTGATTATAGGCAGATTACAAGGACACTGAACATCTACTGACGTCATTATATGCGAACTACAGGGACGTTTGTACGTCTACTGACGTCATTATAATTTTCTAATCAAGTGACAAATTTCAATGTAAATGTAAATAAACCATTTATGTTATAAAATGTATATTATTGCGATATACTACCAAACGCATATGACACGAGTGAGGTGGAGTGATTTGGAAATAAATAGACCCATCACAAAGCCATACCTACAAAATTTCTATTGAATATTCTCGTGGGACACATTATACATACTCGAGGTCCGCAAAACAGTAGGTTACCACTTAACTTTGGTGAGGAGATGGAAGGGGAATGTAACGCGTCATAGTGTATGCCGTGTTGTGAATCATACGTTTGTTTGTTTGTTTGTATTCATTTTATAATCGTTTTGTGTGGTGATTTGCTATCATTTGGTAATTTGCTTATAGTTATTATTAGTCATGTTATATTATATTGTTATGGACCTCTTTTTATAGTTTTTATGGGATTTTTTGACAAAACCCATCTGGAACAAATATCTGACAAGAATTACTGAAAGAGCAACAGCGGCCCTTTGAATGTGTCGCAAGCGCTTCAGTAAAACTTGTTAAAAACCAAAAATGATCTATTTCTGTTAGACATATATAACAGTTGTCAGACTCATTGTCACTTAGGCATCATTAGTATGATGGCAAAAAACAAAAGATAACTGATCACCAAATATGGAGCTCTGGAAGAACCAAATTTGAAAACAGATCCCTTATCAGGTATACAGATGGATGATGGATCAAAGATGGAGGAGTGAAGTATATGGGCCCAGATGTAGGTTATCAAAAGCCTTAGGTCAAACTCCCACCATCTTTTAAGTGGAAATTTATGTTATAGAAATCTGTGCTTGAGAATGCATCAAAAAAGGCACACAAGAAGCAACAATCTACATCCTCTCAGACAACAAGGGAGCACTTAAAGCTTTAAGTTCATTTACTTGTAAATCTAACATAGTCTGGAAATGTCTACAAACAGTAAAGTAACTGGCAAAGAACAACAAGGTTACCTTGACGCAGGTGCCAGGGCATGAAGGAATAGAAGGAAATGAGATTGCTGATAGCCTTGCAGAAGAAGGTACAGGATCATCATTCATAGGACCAGAACCGTTTTGTGGAATATCTAATGGCCATCCTGAAGTAAGTTGGAACTTTTGATGTGAAGATAACGCCAAAGTAGTTTTCCACGAAACACCAAAATACCATATACTGCATTCGACGCGCGTTTCGCATCATCTGGAGATGATTAACCAGATGATGCCAACTTGGTTGGCGAAACGCGCGTCGAGTGCAGTATATGGTATGTTAGTGTTTTGTGGAAAACTATGTCAGTGTTATCTAAAAGCTACACAACAGATGAGGTCAGAAAATGGGAAAAGGAACATAAATCCTCCTACTGGAAGTTAATTCCAGGTCAAAAACAAGTGGTTTACAAAATATTCGCAAAAAGAGCTAGAGGGCTACTCAACAAACCAGAGTTAACGAATGTCGCTTCTGTACATATGAAGCGGAAACAGCGGAACATACAGTGTGTCCAGTTAGTGTTCCCTCGGAAGATTGTGGAAAAATTTTATTAACAAAACTTTCAATGTTTCATCTTTACTACAACGTAAAATTACTTTTAATTATACAAGGTGTCACAAAAATGAGTTACATAAAAAAGTATAATTTTTTTAAATGGAAAACCCTGTATTTTTTTGGCGCCAGTTAAGCTTCCAAGGGTCTGTATTACATCCTAAAATATTTTGTCAATCAGATGCAGCGTTGCCAAGTTATGATTTTTTTCCTGTTTTTTTTTTGGAAATTTACAAACATTTTTTTGACTGCCATATCTCCGCGATTTATTAATTGTATTTTCTAAAAATGTAAACCGTTATTTGATAATGATGTATTTACTGAAAAACATTTTTGAAATAAATTATGTTATACCAAGTCTAAAATATTTGTTTACATTCTTGATATTTAATTCATTTTTCTCAATTTTTTTTTAAATGGAACACCCTGTATTTTTTGGCGCCAGTTAAGCCTTCAAGGGTCCTGTATTACACCCTAAAATATTTTGCCAATCGGATGCAGCGTTGCCAAGTTATGATTCTTTTCCTGTTCTTTTTTTGGTAATTTACAAACATTTTTTTGACTGCCATATTTCCGCGATTTATTAATTGTTTTTTCTAACAATGTAAGACGTTATTTGATAATGATGTATTTAGTGAAAAACATTTTTGAAATAAACTATTATTATACCGGGAGTCCAAAATATTTGTTTACATTCTTGATATTGATATTGAAACTACATATTGCTACATATCGATATTTATATTGAAACTAGCCTAAAAATTGCTCAAAATGTACACCATTTTGATTCATGCAACACTGAAGTTTCTTGATAAATAAACGCCTTACATTGTATAACATAACAACATTTATACGATTGAAACACTGACGAATCCTTTCCATCATATCTTCTCGAGTCGTTGCTTATGCTTTATAAACATCTGACTTCACAATCCCCAAAGGAAAAAATCCATTGAAGTCAGATCGGGTGATCTAGACGGCTATGCAGTGGTACCTAACAATTTAATAAAATAATAAATTAGATATAATTTAGCAGCTTATTAAAATATCAGACCTTTCTATCCACCTTTCAGGAAATTGGTTACTAATGGCTTAACGAACATTTATACTAAAATGTGGTGGTGCACCATCAAGTTGTAATCACATATTATTTGTAG
The DNA here is from genome assembly GCA_029963845.1 of Rhamnusium bicolor. Taxonomy (NCBI): domain Eukaryota; kingdom Metazoa; phylum Arthropoda; class Insecta; order Coleoptera; family Cerambycidae; genus Rhamnusium; species Rhamnusium bicolor. The sequence continues at coordinate 514,878 of JANEYF010000188.1, read as the reverse complement.
TATAATCAGGAATATGCTCAATCATTTGTGGAAACGTATTTTGCATAAAATCCAAGAAGACTGCTCCATTCACATTTCCGTCAAAAAGTGAGGACCAATAACAATCATGTACAATTCCTCCCCAAACATTTCAACTCCAGTTGTGCTGGTAATGATTTGTCTGTACAACATGAGGGTTTTCTGTGTCATAATAATGGAAATTGTGCCTTTTCACAAATCCATTGTGATGAAACGTTGATTCATCCGTGAACATTACAATTTAAAAAATTTATTTTCTCCAATTTAGCTGGCACTGGCACTGGCAAAAATTTAATCTACGATTTAAATCCACATCCAAAAGCTCTTAATGCAGCTGTACTCTATAGGGGTGAAACTTATTTTTATGAAGGTATAGTGAAACACTGGATTTACTGACCTCTAAATCCCTACTTAACTCACGAACACTTGCCATAGGATTTTCAATTACCGCTAAAGTTATAGCCAGCTCATTTTCTTCACTTAATACATTTTGTTGTCTCGCCTTCTTTTCATATGCAACACTTCCAGTATGGTCAAAACGTTCTTACAAATTTTCTAGAGACCTCACATCAGGACATCTTCTATCGAGATATTTTTGATGATATACTCTTGATGCCTATAAACAATTTCCATAACATTCACCAATAACATACATTATGGATATCAAATCTTGTTGGCAATAATTATAATTCATATTATCTTTCTTAAAAATATTAATTCAACTTCATCACGATAATCTTAAACACCTGACATGTTATAAAGTGAAGAACAAACACAAAGCAAAAGATCAAAGCCATACTAGATTTATTGCTAAAATAAAGAGCACCTTAATTTACGCAGAAATTATTTGAAATAATCATATCTAAAAACCATTTGAAATAAAAATAAAGTGAATGATATTAAAATGTGGGGAATTGTATGCGTTATTCATCCATGTAAAAAAATTATACTTATTCCATTTAAAAAAAATTGAGAAAAATGATAATTAAATATCAAGAATGTAAACAAATATTTTGGACTCCCGGTATAATAATAATTTATTTCAAAAATGTTTTTCAGTAAATACATCATTATCAAATAACGTCTTACATTTTAGAAAAAACAACTGATAAATCGCGGAGATATGGCAATCAAAAAAAGTTTGTAAATTACCAAAAAAGAATAGGAAAAAAATCATAACTTGACAACACTGTATCCCATTGGCAAAATATTTTAGGGTGTAATACAGGACCCTTGGAGGCTTAACTGGTGTAAAAAAAACAGGGTGTTCCATTTAAAAAAATTATAATTATGTATATCATTTTGGTGACACCTTATATAATGGAAAATAATTTTACATTGTAGTAAAGATGAAACATTGAAAGTTTCGTTAAGAAAGTTTTTTTATAAAGTTAGCCGTTTTTGCACAATCTACTGAGGGAATACTAACTGGACACCCTGTATATTTTGCTGATGCAAAGTCCAAATCTGCCAAAGATTACAACATAAGGACCAGGTATCCACAACACTTGCCGAAGTGGGAAAAATAACCCCCAAAAAAGTTTTAAGCTTCTTCAGAAGCCTAGAAATTGGGTAATCACAAAAGATCTTTTTAGGTCGCAGTGAAGGGAGGCCATTAGGGCCTTCATGACCCACTCGCAATCTAATCTAAAACACGCGTCAGGTATATATTCAAAACTTACTTGTTTTCTAATATGTTTCACTAACTTATCTAGATATTGCATGTCTACAGTTTCTGATTGGTAAAACCTTCTCCACAATGCTCCTGCTAAAACTACATCACTTGATTGAAGTCCTTCATCGTATGCTATAAGGGCTGCTTGTAACTGTTCCGATAATTCAGAGATTTGTTCTCTCATAACAGCAGGGTTCCCAGCCTAAAAATTATAATATTTTATTATTTTATAAATAAAAATGCTTTGAGAAAATTTCAAATATTTTCTATCCACAATTTATTTGCACAGTATTATAATTTTTTATCAAGTTACTTTGCTAAGTATATATAATAATTGCTCTGTAAAAACAAGAAATGCTCTGTATAAATTATTAATCTTGGTAAAGAGTTCTATTGCTATATATTTAAATATTTGTCATAGTAAATAATTCTTTTTTATATGTTTATTAATATTTTGCTAAGCAGATATTAATACTTCCAAGTAATAAAACTAAAAACGTTCAGTAGAAATAACAGACGCTTAGTAAATGTTATGGTTGCAGTCGGATGCACAGTAGAATAAATGAATGCTGTGTAGATATAATTGATGCTCGATTAGTTTAATGCAGTGTCGGTGTTTTTCAGATTATTATCAGTATGTTGTTTTGCTAGCGTTTACTGCTAGATTGGTCACTTTTGGTATTAGAATGGAATAGAATAGAATTTTATTTATCACTTTATATATAAAGCCGCACACTCATATAAACGTGCACACATAAGACGAGATAATACACTAATATACAATTATATACACATATGTATACACACACACATATACTTAAACATACACATATTCATACATATATACACACATACATGTGCATATACTTACATAATGGAAAATAGTCACAATCTAAGTCATAGTACACGGATTCATTTAATATTTAATTATAGTGATATAAATTCATTTATCGAATAAAAACAGTTGTCAATTAAAAATCGTTATAGTTTTCTCAAGAATCGACGAATATTTGTTACATTTTTCATATTGACAAGTAAATTATTATAAAATTTGGTAGCAACAAAACTTGGCGAGTTTTTGTAAAGAGATTTATGATGATGGTTGGTCCTCAGTAGGTAGCAGAGCTGTCAGGTACTTCAATTAAAAGAATTGAAATAGTAATTTAATTATTTTTAAGTAATTAAATTACTTTAATTCAATTACTTTTTTTGACGCCTTAAAATAATTGGTATTTGAATTACTTTTGTAAAAGTAATTGTAGTTGGTAATTGTTTTATTGTTTTTGGTAATTGAAGTACTGAACAAATAATTCAATTCCTTTTGGGTAATTCAATTCCTTTCAGATACTTTAATTACTTTAAAATAATTGAAATTGTATCGAAAATATTCCGAGAAAAATCGCAACGCGCTCGGCTTTAATAACTTGTCTGAGCTTGTCGTTTGACAGTATTTTCGTTTTCTTTCAGTTACCCAGTGTACTATACAGTATACAGTAGCTGTGATTGCAAGAAAACCATGTTTTTAATTATGTGTGTCCTTGTGTTTTTAATTCTTAAAAGTTGCCTGGCAAGGTTAAATAATAAATTTGTTCTTTACTATTTTTTTAAATATTAATATATGTTATACATATATCTCCGATATTGGCAATATCTATTATTTTACCTATTTAATTTAATCAAATACCTATTAATATTAGTTACACTGACAAAATTTTTTTAATAATGATTGTAGAAACAAAATTTTTGCACAGAAATGCGTTTCACGTTGAACTCAAATATGGAATAAAAAATGTCTGTCTGTATGTATGTCTGTGTGTAGACCATTTCTTGTCAACACAATAATTTCTTATAGACTTGAAAATTTTATTTTAAATATAGTACCTATATATGTAAAATAGCTTGGTAGAATATTACCTACATACGTGTTTGAATGACCTAATAATTATTTAAAAATACATGTAAATTGTGCCTCTTTTTTTGGTAGGTATTTGAATTTCTTTTTATTTTCAGTCGATATTTCAATTATTTTTGGCAATTCAATTACATTCAAAGTAATTCAATTAAATAGAGTAATTGAAGTATAAGGTAAAGTAATTGAATTCCTTTACTTGAAAAAAAATATATTATTTTCGACGAGTAATTGATACTTGAAGTACTGTATAAAATAAGGAGTAATTGGTAATGGAAATATTTACTACTTTGATTGATAATTGGTAATTGGTACTTCAATTACTTTTAATGGGTAATTGTGACAGCTCTGGTAGGTAGCCATATCTAGTATTATGTGAATGGATGTCAGATGTTGGTTGGAATTGACAAATGTTCTATTTTACAAATTCTACTGCACTTAGGATATAGATACTGTGAATAGTTAAAATTTTGTTTTTAATCAAGTGAGGTCTGCATGAGTCCCTGCCCTTTATGTTAAATATCATTCTTACAAGTCTTTTCTGAAGTATAAACATGCAATTAATATTAAGGGCACTGCCTCAGATTAAGACATTAGAGGTGAGATGTGAGTATGCTAAAGAATAATACACACTAAGTAATGATAAAGTGTTAAGGTTTTCTTTAAGTTGTCGAATGGCAAATTATACAGTTTAATTTTTTTACATATATGATCAATTTGTAGATTACAACAAAGATTATGGCCAACAAATGATCCTAGGAATTTTACAGATTTGGAAATAGGCATGTTTTCATCATTTATCATAATGCTATTTGCAATTTGCCTTCTCTTTGTAAAGTAAATAAGTACTGTTTTGTCTCTATATTCAAAATTTGCATGTTCTTGTTGCACCTTGATTTAAATTTCTGGATAGAATTTTGTAGTTCATTCAAAAAGGTGCATATTACACCTAATTTATACAGCTTGTGGATGACAAAATCTATTTTGAGGGTGCCAAACGCTCTACTTAAATCGAAAAAACATCTACTACATGGTGATTCTTATTCATTTCATTATATACAATCTCTATAAATTGATTTAGTGCAGTTTCTACTGACTTATTTGATCGAAATCCATGTTGATTCTTAATATGTTATTATTCTACAAATGATATTAATCTATTGTAGATAATCCAATCAACAATTTTTAATAATGCACATAGTATCGATATTGGTTCATAATTTTCAGAATCATGCAGATCTCCCTTTTTAAAGATAGGCAACACAGATGCTATCTTTAATTTGAATGGAAAGGTCCCATACTGTAAACATAAGTTGATTAAATTTGCCAGATGAACTGCCACATATTCACTGCAACATTTAAACATTGTGATGGATATACCATCAGTACCCACTGCAGCTTTATTTTTTAGATAGTTTATAACATCAATCACCTCGTACGGTGTAACAGGTTTAATCCACATGGTTTGCTCAACCATACTACCACTAGTACATTCTTACGATATGTTATTAGCGTAATGTATATTGACTTTATTTTCAGCCACCATTGAAAAGTAATTTGCCAAATGTTCACACAGTAATTTATGGTCATACTATTATTGATTTGTATTTTAGTTATTCATTATGAGTATGTCTACCTAACTGAGTATTAACAATTTTCCAAACTTGTTTGGTGATATTTTGTGCATTTGAAATTCGTTTAGAGAAATAGTTTTTTTCTTGCCAATTTTATTTTGTTATTTAGTCGATGTTTTCTGGATTTGTAGTTATTAGTTAAGTCAGGATCATTTGGATTAGTTGCTAGCCAAAAAAAATTTTGTACTTCGTTAATTTCATTTAGAAGTTTCAATGTCAACCAATTTTTACAGCCGACTATATCAGATTGTTTTTTATTGGATAAGATCGAAGGACATGCTAGATCTAACAGTTCTCCAAAAATTCTTAGGAATTCTTCAGACGAAGTATCTGTATCATTCACATAAATACTTTTCCAATCAGTGTAACCTTTTAAGTAAGAAAGTTTTTCAACATTATTGCTTGAAAAATGTCTAATATATCAGAAATTATCTTTACTTGGCAGGTCTCTTGCAGTTATGCTTCTACAGCCAATCACTTGCGCCAGTTGATCAGCTATACAGAAGTGCGATTGCCACGATTTAATTTATTTCTTATACATTGCACATTTACATGGGCTAATTTTAGATTGAGAGAACTGATCATTTGTTATATTCCTAAATCTGTGGGTTGGACTATCGAAAAATTTTCAGGTTTTCTTTTCTTTTGCTGTAGCGATGTTTTCTTTGAAAAATGAAAGTTGTTAACCAGAATTCGATATGGCCAGACCCTTGGGGATTTTACAAGTCTTTTTCAAGAATTGGGGCAATCTTTAAATGAGGCCACCTTGTTGTATAAAATTCGCTTTTCACAAATATATTTATCTTTAAATTTTTCATCCAGACATGTAATAATGTCTTCTACTTCCATGTCTAGGTGGATAGGAATAACCAGCTAAAGCGTTTAATAATTTTTAGTTTACTGAAAGCATTGCCCATGTTATCAGTTTACAATATGTATTTCATTGATTTCACTGTGTTCCTTGCCCTACAATAAACAATCAAATTTATGTCAATCCCCTTAATTAATTTTCCTTGCCCTAGAATGTTCATTTTTTGTAATTTTAAATATTATGAAGGTCATGGTCAGTGATCGAAATTAAAAACTTTACAATTTTACTTTATTATACATTGACGTATCTACTGAGCATCCATTATTTCTACATAGCAAAAAGTATTAAAAAGTATTACAATACTTTGTAATATTACATTAATATACATTATTTATCAGTAATATATACTTGCAAAAACTACTTAGCATATTAATATTGTACACGGCCACTCAAATTATTTACTTTCCAAAACACTATAAAATACATAGCAGATAATTACAACTCTTTTATATTTAGGCTTAATATTAATTTCAACGAAGCAAACAGTGTCACAGCACTCCCTAAGCCGTTTGAAATTTATTTTGTTTGAAAATATACTTTCTGTAAATTTTCATAATAGGTACCAAATGTTTACTATGTCTAAAACTTGGTAAATCTCTGGTTATTATTTCTATGAAAATATTGTGGCTTCATGGTCGAGTGGTAAGGACACTTGCCTCTCACCCTGGAGTCCCAGATTCGATTCCCGGTCGAGGAGCTAGGATTTTTTCTAAATCAGAAATTAATCCTAGCATGCTCGTATATATTGTGTGTTCATTGTCTCTAAATGTGTAGCTCTCTCCTATACAAGGTACCTTGAAGTACCTTCAGGGATACAGGGGGTTGTATTACCTCTGGTGTTTAATTTAATTTAAATTATTAGTAAGTAAATAGCTAAATGATACTAAATTATATTCTTTCCAAGATAGAGCATGCATAAATTTTAGTTTGATGTTTGTGTTTTTATTAGTGATGTCCGCGCCTGGTCATTTCATGATGCACAGATACTATAAATACTCTTCTGTTCACTCCGTCAACATTAACTTCGCATGCATTTGTTTCCACACACACCATTTTGGAGATGAGTATGGCATGGGACCATGTATATTTGCAAAAGTGAGGAGGATTTGGGCAAGTTCCTAGGGGTATTAGTGATGGCAGATGCACAGATAAGTACTTCCAGACGTAGGTAATTAGCACTGGAGTGGATGGATGTTAAATAAGTGATTAAAATATTAATAATACTAATTTACTGTAAGTGGCCTGTTTCTCTTGCATATGAATGAATTTCTACCACTTATCTCTATCATGGCATTTATTAATATCAAGTTTTTTTTACTTACTCCAAGTTTTTTCACTCTCTGAGCTACATCAAACCAAAGAGCCTCCACAAGATAATTCCTAAGCAATTTTCCCTCTTCTTCTTCTGCCATTGCTCTAACAGAAAGCATCCAAATATATAGTTCTGTTACAACAAACCATGAATAAAATGTATCAGGCAAGTCAAATTCATCAAAAAATCCAATATAATTCACTGTATCTGCAATTCCCTCATACAATATATATGCCGAAGCCCTTACTCTCTAAAACAGTTTTTTATTAATTAATCAAGCAACCTACTCCCTAATGCTATATTCTTACCGTCTTGTTAAAATTGAAAAAAAGGAATTTTCTTTAAAACTTTTTTTATCAAACTATCTTCTTTCTGGACACTCTTAACCTCAGCAAGTAGACACAAAACGTTTTTGTTCTTTGTAGTTATTTTGTTTGATTAAATGTATATTTCCAGAATTACAACACGTTTTCATGCCATTATATTGAGCATTAGAAATCTAGGATTAAAGGCATTTAAATATTGAATAAAACAAACCAAAATTTCGCTACTTGCCTTTCCGTACTTTAGAATAGAGCCTAAACTTAAAAATCTTGTAATATTCATTTCCAATTCGTTGTGACTGTTGAAAATGAAAATAAAAAAACTGTCAGAATATATAAATATAACATAACCTTACATACACAGAACAGAAAAAAACTGACATGTCTAATTTTGACAAATTTCAAAAATAAATATCGACAATTCTGCCATCTAGGAGATCTCTATGAACTATTCATCAATTTATTCTGTTCATGGAAATGGTGGATTGGCGATCTATAATAGGTACGTAAAAATAAGAAAATTTTGCCATTTGTACTTATTTTTTCCATTTTAAAAGATACCAATAGATAGCTTACATTATTAGGCTTTACTTTAGAATAACTATAGGGGAAATTATATAGTGGTATCCATGAAAATTAAGGGAGAGACATTCTTTATGTATGACCTTCTTCCTTGTACCAAAAATGTTTTTTCCCATAATGTTTATATAGTATGATAAGCATTCTGCTGTAAAGATACTTTTCAATGTATTAAAAAACCCATTTCAACTTTAGACATTTTTTGGTTAGTCGAAATAGTTTTCGATTCAGTCGATATGTCACTCAACAACAGATTTGTTCTCTCTTTTGAATGATATTGAGAAGTTAATATCATTACCAATTCCATTTCGATAATATATTCTAAGAAAACTGTTTGCAGAAGAGAAACAGTTAAACCATAATTGTGTATTATTTATTTCTTCAAATAATTGTTTTTCCGGTTTATACATTTTTGGATTATACTTAAATCACACTGTTAAGTTTAATAGCTGGATATAAATCAGTTTAATTAGAAATTCAGCTTGTAATATTTGAACCAAATATTTCGTGATATGTACCATATCATTATATTTTATTAATTTTATTGACATTTGATTTAAGAAAATTTGAAAATTTATAAAAAGACAGAAGTTTAAATATCAATGGTCCATACTGTTTCAGAATTAAATAGTGAGTTTATTTAACATAGTTTCACATTTAGGTTAATAATTATTAACACTAAAGTACAAAAAAATGTAAAAAGTTAGGTTATCAAAAATCCGTTTTTTTCTTTCAGTTAGTGTTCAAATATGGCAAATAAAACAGGAAAAAGAGGGAAAAAAACCATTACAAACAACTTTAGGAAAGGCATCTTGTCAAAATGAAAGAGAAGTGGATTTGTCACATGTCCGTAAACCAATTCATACAAGTATATTTGGTTTGAAACAAGTTCTCTCGCTATTTCAAACTGCCACAGAAGAAGTAAGTTTTATTTATTGCTGTCACTTTTATTAAATTACATATTTCAGGTACAAAATTACATAACATATGAATGTGATATTATGTATGAATGCCGATCGTGTAAAACAATATTTCGAAGCTTGGCAAATTTCATACTTCATAAAAGAAACTACTGCCGAGAGCGATTTAACCAATTAGAGTTCCTTAATAACAATGAAAATATTCAAGTAAGGTTAACAATTTTCTTTCTGTAGATGCTTTACAAAAATAAATTACTTTCTAGGAAAATACATGTTTGGCAAGTACAGCAGAAGCAAATCTTATGCAGCCAAGGTCAAATACACCAGAACGTAGACCGTCTACTAATGCAGAGGTAACAAAGAGTTTATCACCCATCATCGAAAAGTTAAAAGAAAAACAAGAAATTCATCAATTAGCACAAAATATTTTAAACCAAGATTTATCAAGAGAGGTCGAATCTAATAATTCAGATGCAAACGAGGCTAAGAGTAATGATTTATTATTAGAAGAAATAGCGACAAACAATGCAGCAGTTTTTCAAACAGTGTTAGATAATTTGCCCATTAATGCACCCAGAAAGCCAGAATATATGAAATCTGAGGTATGTATATTTACATTTAAAAGTTATAAGTAATATATTTTGTTTAAAGTATTTAGTATACAAATGTTGATTTAATTATAGGTAATGGAAATACATGGTATATTAGATAGCGATGAAGCAGTTTTAGGCCCAGATGGAAAAATTTGTACGTTTGAAACGAATAAAGTTAATGAAAACCCAATCATCCCCAAAAGTGATTTAATCTGTACCGAATGCAGTTTAAGATTTTCTACTAAGAAGACTCTTACATATCACGTTAAATATAAACACAACAAAACACGTTTGGTATACGTTTGCCCAGACTGCAAACATACATTTGCCAATGCATGGTGTGTGTATCGGCATCTTTACAAAATTCATAGAAGGACGTCAGCACAAATTAAGAGAATGAGGGAACAAGTTCACAATAGTTGCATTAGAAGAGACCAGGAACCAGCCAAGAAAAGGGAGAAAAAACAACAGGAGAAGATAGATAAGACAGATGAAGAAAATCAGGTAATAAGTATACCTGATTACTATATGGTAGAGCCCGGATCTGAATATTACGTGATGATGTTTTCTCACAAATATTCCATCGAACTTCTGTGGCTTCAAACTCTAACGCTGGGACATCGTTTATCCATTGTTCTACAGTGCTTCGAAAGGGAAATGGATGTGATATTTTCAAAATGTTCCAAGACAATATTAATGTAATATTCTGATCCTGGCTCTACTGACTAGTGTTGTCTTTGTACAATAATTTATTGGAATTTGGCCATGATCGGTCAAATTTAGGTCACTGGGTAATACTAATCTGTAAATCAAAAGAGTGTCTTGCAAGATTCTGCAATTTCTACGTGGTTGCTATGGTGAGCTCGAGAATCACACCTCTTATTATTAATTTTGGAACTACGAATTTAAATTTGTAAACGTCAGATATCAGCTGTTTATAAAATCATGGCAGCTGCTCTGACCATCTGACAGTTGTGACGTAAGTAAAATTAAAGAAAAAAATAAATAAATGATGCAATTACCGAACTAGCATCTCAGTGCAGACAGAATGCTGTGTGCATGGTGACTTGAGAGACTAGTATTAACCAGCTAACTGGATTCAGCTGACTGATATAGCAAACATCTTTTATAGGTATATAAATATTTGAAAATTGCTTGGTACCATTCATTCTGCATAAGATATATGCTTCTAAATAATGTGTTTTTTTTAAATTTGCCAGTGGTGGCTGGTGAAAGTTAGGTTATGTCTTATCTTAGTTGGAGCATGGAACCCAATAAAATTAAATTATTTTTGTATTTTTACTTGTATTGTAATAGTAAAATTAAGAATATGAATTATATATTATTATTATTATGTATTGCTTATTCAGCTGTGAAATATACCGTCATTTGTTATATCCTGTCATAAGTACATTTCTCTATTACAAAATTATTAATATGTAATAATGTAGTTTTTCATTTTTATTGTAGTGGTTAAACAACATAGAGGGTGATAACGATTTTCAAATGTGTGGAGGGTGCGGTAAACGTTTTGAAAGAAAAGCGGCTCTACATTCACATGCTCAGATGTGTATAAAGAGAATAGCAGTTTGTAATACTATAAAAGAAAACTATGCCAAAAAGAAAGAAGAGGAATGCAAAGATAACAAAAATAAAAATTCAAAATCTGAAAAAGTTGGATCCTCAGAAGTTCTCAAAGGATCGTCGAAGAGAAAACCTTATTTGTTAAGGACGTATAAACCTAACGAGCGAATAACTATGGAGGAACAGAAAATCGAGCCAGATGATGAAGATAAAGATATTTGTGATGTTAACTCAAACTGTGAAATATTGAAAACCAACTGTGATAATGAAAAAAATATTGTAAAAGAAGAAGAAAAAGAAAGTCTCATTCCAGAGACCTCATGTATGGAAGATCAATTGTCACCTTCTAAAGGTAAAGATCATTGCGACTCTCCAATTGAAAAGATAGATACTGAAAAAATGTTAAGTATCATTGGTATTACCTCAAACTATGAAAGCTTAATACCAAAAGAAAGTGAAGGCACTTCTGACTCCAATAGTCAGGAAGATTTGGTCACTAAAGAAGAATTAATGAAAAATAGATGTCATACTGCCACTGATTTTGATTTATTCTGCCAAAATATTAGCGACAACTCAGTTACAGATATGCCAGAAAAAAGAGAAAACTGTCAAAAACTCTACAAGACAGTTCCTTTAATATTGCGCAGAAGGAATTCATCAAAATCTGAAAAAAAAAGTTTTATTTTAGATCATCACAGAGAAGTCCCAGTAACTAATGAGAAATTAGATGAAAATAAGGTGATTCATTTTAATAAAGAAGATGTTTTGGAGTATGAAAATATTGCTCAAGTAAACGAAAATGATTCAAATGAATTAGAAAGCATGCCATCTACCTCAACATTTAGAATAAGTGTTAAAAGTTTAGAGGACTTGATAGGCGTTTCAACAGAAGATCATATAAAAAATTCTGAAAACAAAGAAATTGCAATTTCTGATGAGGATCAAATGTCGATAGATGTTTCTACAGAAGATAATAAAAAGAACTCTAAAGACAAAGAAATTGTAATTTCTGATGAGGATCAAACAAAAAATGAAGAAGTGGAACGTTATACCCATGCAAATTTTCCATTACTTATGTTTGATGAAATATCTGACACTATAAGAGCAAATGTATCTCCTGAAAAACTACAAACGAGACTCCAAAAGTCTCTCAAAAGGAAACGAACCTCATCTTTTAATTACACACGCAGCAACAAATCCATAAGGCTGAGTGATAACGAATTGTTTTCTAATAAAGAGGATGTAAGTTTTATCGGTAGAGCATCATCTTACATGGATCAAAATAAACTTTTATGTATACCTTGTCAGACAACATATCCTACACTTACTAAATTATTATGGCATATGTCGGCGCATTTTTCATGGTTTAGATTTCAGTGCAGCAGGTGTTGTTTTATTTCATTCAATAAATTAGATTGCGCGAACCATGCCAGAAAAAATCACAATGTAAAAAAGAGTTCGATACCAAGTGTTGTCCTGCCTATTCCAAACTGGAAAACTGTATTAATGGCTCATGATTTTTCCATGTTGAAAGATGATAATGACTTAAGTGGGAAGCACACTGATGAAGTTTTATCTGGAAGTCAGGATGAACCTATTGTAATTGAAGATGTTGAGGAACAAGAGAAAGATGATGAAGACATTACCGATTGGTATAATAATTTATTTGTAGATTCTAAACCTTTACATTTAGAGCCAGAAAATGACTTAGATATTCCATTAAATAATGATAACAGTATCAAGCAAGAAAATATAGATGTTGTTGATGATAGCCAAGAATCTTTTCAGATAGAAGTACCTCAGGAAATATATACCTTCGACATGTCAGAAATTATAAAAGGTGTGGATCATGAGGAAAGATTTCGTTTGGGTACACATGTTAAAATTGAAAAAATTGAACAGGATGAAATTGAGGAGAGTTATTATACACCAGAACAAAAAGAGAATAATGAACCTATCGCTGATAAAGTTAAAATTGAAATACCATCAGAAGATGAAACAAATGAAAAATTATTTGATAACGGGAATGAAGAAGTTAGTACCGAGCCTGAGGACAACTTTAAGAAAGTTCCAGGTTGTATAGTAAATACCAGACCCACTAGAAATCGAACTAGAAGTGTAAAAACTCTTCAAAATGATTTTTTCTATGACTTAAGCAAAGTTATAAAGTTGAATGATTCCTCGCTAAGCAAAACAAATGTACAAAGACATAAGAAAACTAGCAATGGCACGTCTCAAAGAAATGGTAAGGAGTCTGTCTCTGCCAGTATTAAAAATGAAACCAAACAGTTGAGAGTGTATTCAAAAAAGAAGTGAAAAATATTATTTTAACTTGATATAACATAAATAAGTATATAATTTATTAAATATTTATTTTGTTATACTGAGTTGATGCTTTTGTTATTTGTTTTTGATTTAATTTATTATTTATTTTATTGAATACATCTTATTTTGTGGTAAAATTGTACATAGGTATTTATATATTTTCAGTAAAAATAAAAGTAATGTTTATTTATATTTTTATTTACCAATCTAAAATCATGACAGTAAGAATTATACCATTTACCAGAAAAATTGCTATATCGAATAGAGCATCTGCATCAGTGTCCTGTACCTTTCATTTTGGAGTATAAACAATAAATATAACCTGTTTGTACATGCAAATTGTCAAAGTGGCGGCAAGTTTTAAGTCGTATATATTTGTGGTATTTCAAAACCGAAACACATCTTAATCTTTAATATTACAGAATATATTATTTTCTAATAAAATTTGAATTTGTTCAACAAACTTGTAACATTTTGTTTAAATTTGTGACACAACTCATTGACAATTGTTTGTTATAGGTTATGTTGTTATTTTGTTTATCGGTTATCCTCTACACTGAATCTGTGATTTTTAGATGCAGATACTCTATTGTATCCAGTAGTGATTCCAGTATAAAAAATTTAAAAACCGCTGCCAATTACTTGGGGATCAGAACTTACTCACCGTAGTAAAACTCGACGTGTGGTGGAGTTTATAATAAAAGTAATTTTTGATGTTTCAAAAAAGTCACATTTTTTTAACGTTTCAAAAAAGTCACTTTGACATTACAAAAAAGTCGCATTTTTCGACGTTTCAAAAAAGTCACATTTTGACGTTTCAAAAAAAGTCACAATGGTGGAAGGTCACTAATATATTTTTTAGACATTGGGACCGATTTTGCTCATCAACGAACTCAATATCCTCCTTGACCTCTAGAATGTGTGTACTAAATTTGAAAGCTTTATCTCAAAAACTGTAGCTGCTATCGCGAAGCAGACAGACACACAGACTGAAAATTTGTTATCTGAAATTTTGTGTATCGTCGAGATTCGTCCAGAAATGCAATAAAAAATTTTAAATTTTTTTCACAAATACATCCTCACTTTCAAGGGTGAGGAAGTAAAAATGGATATATGGATTCAGGATTACTCTTTTTGAATGAAATCTTAATTTATGGTTAGACTGGATATTACTTATAATGTGGCTCAGTGCTTATAAGTTAGGCTTGAGACTGAGGGGTCTCAGGTTCGAATCCTGGCTAGGGCTTGCATGTATAGTGGCATATTTAAATACTAAGATGGTAGCACAGTTGGCCAGAGCGTCGTTGTTGTGCGACAGAACATGGCTAGTCACCAGGAGTGGATTTAAGTTCGACTGCGCCCTAGATAATAACAAAAGAAAGAAAATATATTGCTACATTTTATGGCACCAATTCAACTTTTATAATTCTACGAACATCCAATATTTGAGGACATTTACCATTCTCATATTGTAAATTAAAGAGATAAATTGTGATGATAACTAGGTAACTCATTGATAATTTAGTAAACTTAAAAGGAAAGATCACAGAGAACCTCTCTGTGGGAACGATCGTGATTCATGTATAGGTACTCAAATGATTAAAAATTTACTTTACAGACATAAACTCGGTTATAACCAGGATATAAGGGAAAAAATGTTTGTTTATTTTAATATTTATGTAATTTTAATTTGATTTAGTGCAGAAACAAATGAGAGTAAGAAGCTTTCTCAAATATTTTTCCCAGTTCACAACTTTTACACAGTAACGAATTAAAAAAAAAAAAAAAAAAAAAATCTGTTAAAATAATACGTAACCAATTCCGTAGGTATGTTATTGAAATAATACACCAACTCGTTTACCAAATGCTATCAACCATAATTTTTGTCATAAAAGTTCTAAAAAGTAAAATCTTGGCAACAACTAGGTATTTTCTAAATTACTGTACATTTCCAAGTTTTGCTTAGGAATCGAAAATGTTAAGAAGAAAAGTGCGCTTGACAGTTAGTTTTTGCTAATTAGCAAAAACATTTTGTAGTTAAAATAGACACATACCTATTCGAAGGAAATTTTATGATTTTGGTGATTCATTAAAAAACGTAAATGATCTTTGGAATAATAATATTAGCGGTTATTAGCATAAAAGTTATAATATAAATGAACGATTTTTTATTTTTTAAGTTCTGAGGTCCTGTTTATAAACTACTAAAGCCGTGTATCCACTAAACCACAGACTAAAGCAATTTGTGAGTGACAGACGTCATCGATTTATGCCATTAATTTTTCTGTTTTTGTAAACATTTGACAACATGACATATCGAGAAACTTCTAGTAGGATTAGAATCGTTTCCACTTAAATAATAAAATAATATTAGCGAAACTCGGTTAGTCGAAGATAGACAGGTCGATGTAATTATAATTGTGAGAGGTTTTTTCTGACAAAAATAAAACACGTGTGTTTTTGTGAAGACGCTTGTGAAATGAATAACAGCGTTTAAATAGAGAAACATCGATAAACTTTGTAGAAGGTATATGTATGTACATGGTTTAGAGCATTATAAAGACAATTCCTCTAAAATAATTGGTTTGTAGAAACCAATACTTGGTAAAAATAGATAGGTATTTAAACAAATTCTCTGAAAAATGATTTTATAAATTCGCCAATAAATTAATACAAACTGCAAGTATAGTGATTTCTACAACGCCACTTATTAAATTTTATTTTACCAGGCATACAATTAAAATTCCTTATGAAATAATGTATGTATTTGGTTATGATAACTACCTACTTCTAGTTTTGTTTATATAAGATGAGCTAAAAGTGCATCTAATTCTAATTATATTCAGGGCCGGATTAACCACTGTTGGCGCTGTTAGGCACAATACTCAATTAGCGCCCCTTTTTCAATGAAGTTTTAAAAAGTAAAACAACAAGAAATTAAACTTTCTAAATATGTATTCGAATTGATAAATTGAACTCACCTCTTTCAGAGAAAAACAATTATTTTTCAACACAAACTAACACCAAAGCCACTTTAAGTATACAAAAAATAAAAATGATAACAGCAAATTTGAGAAAGTCAGATCGTCAGAAAACTTAAAAGTAACACAGAAAGTTATTTCACACCTCTCCGATTTTGTGGGAATTGTTATATGATTAAACCGATTATCGAACGTTAAGATTTACACTGAGGACGTCGTCGGTGTGCTTCAATTTTCGTTCGTGTTAACTTAATTTTTAACTTTTGTCATACACTTGTAGCAAATCCGTAACATTGACCTGGGTCATAACCAGTAAAAATACCCAAAAAAACCACTTGTTCAGTGCACATGTTTTACAAGAAGGTCAATAAATTATGGTTTATACCTAAATAGTGACAAGAATGCTAGAGATTTTCAAGGGGGTTACTTCGGTGGCTTGACAGGCGGTAAAAGAAAAACAGAAATAACATCAACGGCGAACGGCGCCCTTTAGCATTGGCGCCGTTAGGCACGTGCCTAACTGTGCCTAATGGCTAATATGGCCCTGATTATATTATATAAAAAGACTGCAATTAAAAATACTATTCTATATTTTAGTATTGGGAATATTCCATTGAACTAAGGCGACATCTACCTTTGAGTAGATAAAGCTACTCTTTGGATTCACACATGTACCTGTGCAAATTACTTGCTCTTGACATAACACAAAGCACGTAAGGTTACAGCAATCAGCTGCGTTAACGTAAGCCGTAAGCCTAAGATTTTTTTACTCAAAAAAAAAATACCATGGATGCGACGTGCAAGTCGTTTATGTGTAATTTGTTTTGGTGTTAACATTTCGTCTATAAAAAGCAGTGACTTCCCATAATTTCTAAATATGTGCAGAAAACTATGTAGTAATTGTTAATTAATAAATAGAACAGTATATTTTTGTATGTCATGTGTTGAAGAGTTTTTCCATTTGGATTAACTGTCAAACGTAGCGGCTGCAATGGCGTCGGATAATGAAGCTTCTTGTGAAAGCGATCCAAATTTTGCTGTTATTTGTGCTTTTTTGGAAAAATTTGGAACACAATGTGGTTTACCAAGCGTCGATTTCCTAGAACTACAAGGGATGCTTGAGAATTGTGAAGAAGGTAATGAAATATTTGCGGTATACACCCATTTATTGTGACCCTGGATTTGGCAAAACCAATTTGTTTGTTTATTATAATCGCCTTATTTTTTTATTGTTAGTTAACTAATTATTTGATTTGCCTGCCATTGTATTGCAAATGTATTTCCTCTAGTCCATACTATATTTTAACTTTATTTTGACCTACTTTTTCGCAAAAGTTAGAGAAAAGTGCCTTCATGTTTTGTGATACTGATAAATAATAAATAGGTACCGACGAATAAACGAGTAGGTACCTCATTGAACTTGAGAGTGCAGGATTTTTTCTCGTTTTTAATAAATTTAAATAATTTTGGCTCATGAGGGCTATGAATAAACGGATTCAAAATTAAAGTTTTGTAATAAAGAAAGCAATTATTTCATATTTCAGAACGAATGAAACAACCATATTTCCTTGAATTAATATTAATTTTAGCTATATGAACCTCACTTTAGTTAACTACTTTTTGTACCTAATTACCTAACTACTTTTATTTTGGAGTCCCAATTGTGAATTTGCCACATTTACATGATAGAACCAAATTGAGAAGGGTAAGTAAATAAGTGACAATGTATTTAGTTGGCTTACCCATTGGTATATAAATTTAAAATTTTTGTTTAGTAAAACCAATTTGTGTCTGCTCATTTTGGTTCACAAATTTATTTAAGTATTCATTATTACATTATTTACATGTATTGAGGAGCAGTGCCTTAATAAGAAAAGAAACACTAAAATGCTACAAAGAAATAATAATTGTAAATGGCTTCTAACAATGATAGAGAAAGTTTTTATTTATACATTTTATTTTTTGCTATTATACTATACCGTGCTCCCATTTCAAAACACTACATAGGGTAGTGTTCACTCAAGCTCGTACTGCCCAGATATAAAATGTGATTGACTGTCGTGTATTTTTCACAGCAACCAGCAATGCAGTCTCCACAGAACATATGCAGTTCATGCTCTTCCCTCTCTGAATATACGAGTTTGAACGGAACTGCTTCCCTATGTACTGTGCAAATATGAAAACATGGTATTGGTAGACATATTTTTAGAAATAGTATTTTTTACAACATTTGATATAGGTATACTTGGAATTATAAAAATAAAACCAAGAATGTCTTAAATATATATTTTACTTTCATAGGAAACCTGGATTTAAACTATATCTCTCTCCTAATTAAATCAATATAAATGTCTTGGTAAAAGTACCTCATTTCAATTTCTATTATCAAGAGTATCGAGACTATAATGTAGTGCAATATATACCTATGTATTACTGAGTTCCCATTTATTCTTTGTTAAAATTAAATTGAATAACAACCCACATAGCATTTTCATATACCATACATGTACTATATATATATTCATTAGGTACAAGTGGATATTTGATGTATGTTCAAAATTTATTCACATAGGTAGGTATATCATTTGAATGTAAAATATGACATACACTGTCTGGCATATGTACCTCCCGATCAAATACCAAGTATGTATACGTGAACCAAAATTTCACATCATATGGACCAAATTTGAATGTAATTATCCCTATATGCATACAGTATTTCCTATGTATGTAAGCTTCCCACTAAACAAAAAAGCACCACGGGTCTAAAATATTCATGGTATTTCAGTCTATCGGTTTAATTTTAAGTTATAGAGACTAGTATTATTGCATTGTATTCATGTAGGATCGTATTAAATTAAAAACTCACCTTATCTGCATGTCAAACCCGGGACCTCTGGTTTAGTAGCCTGACGCCTTACTGTCAGCTGTTCGTAGCCCACAATTTCTTAATATAATCTGGATCTCCAATGGGTATTGCTCGAACTTTTGAAAATGTCCCTGTATAGGGGGGCCGCCATACTGTGGGCAATGTAGTTACATTTCAATTTATTATGGGTAAAAATTAGTGATTTCGTGTTGCTGCAGTTAGTTTCGATTTGTCAATTATCATCTTTGGACGATTTGTTTATATAAGGTGTTGTGACTGGATTTATTAATTATTGTTCTTTTTGCGTGATTTGTCAGTTTTATTAGATTTGTTCTGTATTTATTAGTTTTTCAGAGGCATTTTGTGGTTATTGTTTAGTGTAGAACTTCTATGTGCGCTAAGTTAAAAATGCATTGCTTGGTTCCTGCTTGTGAAAGTTCCACTTGAAAAAAAAAAAGAAGAAGATATAAAGTTCATTCGTAAGTCTGGTAGTATTCAAACACCAATAAGTTTACTTTGAAAGCTGGATGGTTTTGTAATTTTTTATACCAAAACATTTTTAAATCGAGTTGCTTTTCTCTTCTCAAATGTGAAATATTTTTTTCCTCAAATAGTGTTTAACTAATTTGTAATACACAACTGAGATAATAACAACTTATCTGCTAGTTGCCAATAATCAGTAGTAATATCACAAGAGAGTGAGAATAAATTGAAAATAATTCTACAGTTTTTCGAAAACCTGTTGCTTAGTAATAAACACTAGAGCCCGTAGGGTTCAAATGGCTATTGCCGCATGGCAACAAGTTTTAGAAAAGAACCGGAGAATTATTTTCTAATTTATTCTAATTCTCGAATGGTATTCGAAAGATTACTTTTTAATGTTCAAATACAAAATATAAATATTGTCTGAACATTATTTGTGACA
The DNA here is from genome assembly GCA_029963845.1 of Rhamnusium bicolor. Lineage (NCBI taxonomy): Eukaryota > Metazoa > Arthropoda > Insecta > Coleoptera > Cerambycidae > Rhamnusium > Rhamnusium bicolor. The sequence goes on along the minus strand of JANEYF010000188.1, from coordinate 494,360 downwards.
TTCTCTAAGTTTTTCTTTCTCTTTTTTGGGACTTACTACCACATGAATAGTTCTTCGTTATCTAAAAAATATAGTTTGTTACCCAGTATGTTATTGGAAAAATAAATCTCTGCGCTTGTGACTTTACGTCAAAAGATTAGTCAGAGGATGCTTTTTGACAACTAATATGAGACACAAAAATAATAATATACTTCCCTATCGTTTCGAAAAACGAATCCGCCCTTTTTCAAACTTTTATTTTTTTTTTAGAATATGTCAAGCGTTAAGACTTGACACATATTATTTATTTATGTAATATCCATAGATACTTACATATTGTATCGAATTATTACTTAACATAGTATTTTTACATGCATTTTCTTTAGTTTGTATGACTGTTTCCCTCACATTATAAGAACCAATGAACTGGCAAGGTTTTGAAAATTTGGACCAATAAGAACAAACTTTCAGTGAACATTCCAAGTGAAAATTTTACATAAAATTACAGTGAAAATTGCACTGCACTTGGCAGCTTAAAACGTCAGTTGAATCGATATAAAGATCGAAGATTTTTTCTTTTTTATTTTCCTGTGAAGATAGCAGGCTTGTAGAGGCAAAAGGAACATAATTACCTACTTTTTTAAATATTTTGGGTTTTTCTATAAAAAATAAATTTAAGAATCGATTTTTAACTAAATCCACTTAAAAATTGTGACACGGGAATAAAAGTATACCCTCCGTAATTGGAATAATTTGAATTGGTAATTCAGTTAAATAAAAAATATTTCATGCATTAAAAATTATCAGAAAATTCAGCATTCAAAGCATGTTGATCTTAAGAAACCACATTCGTTTATTTTGATCTGATTTGACTGAAAAAAATACTCTTGACTGCGTCTCTGGCACTTTTTATCAAATCACTTCAAAATGAATTCAAGCAGTTTCTAAGCAACACGTTTTCATGGGCTGAATAATTTAATAATTTTTAATGCGCTTAATATATTACTACATATAATTTCTTCCACTGACACTGAACTAAATCGTTTTTGGTTAATTTTTTTAAATTTAAGACAAAATTGATGATTCAACAACTAAAAACTTTACTTTTCATGATTACTAATAATAATATGTAATTTGAAATTGACACCTCATCAATTTTGTATAATAACTATAAGATGGTGGAAATAAACATACACTGATGCATACAGTAGACTAGCGTCTACGTCTAATACGCTGCATTTTCGCTCCTGCCCCACCATTTATGCACGAGAGTGCGACATTATTACGAGTATGATAAAAAGAGTGCTTTTTTACTCTCTGATTATGATAGAAAGAATAAAGATAAATAATATATACCGAAAAGTGAAAGAAAGAACAAAAAAAATCAGCCGCGAGTTGAACTTAACCGATCGGCCAGTAAAATCAATAATTTTTATTTAAAAAATCAAAAAAATTAGGTTCTTTTGATTTTTTGATTTTTTTTTTGCGATACTTGTTATTGCAGGAATTTTCCTGTTATAAATTGTCTGCATAATAGAATATTAAAGGGAGGATAGTTCGTAAGGCGCTTCATTTGACAAATTGAAGAATGATAGAAGATAAATTAAACGCTAATGTTAGAGTCATAACTTATGGATGCTCAGCTCACCTTCTGAACTTACTCTGCAAAGATTTAGAAATAAAGGATATCAAAGAACATTACATAAATTACTGAATATTTTAGAAATAATCATCTGGCTAGAGCAAAATTCAAGCAGGCCAATGGAAAAACATTAGTGCTTCCGAGTGACGTGAGATGGAATAGTATGACAGATTGTTTAGAAGTATATGTAAGTCAATGGGAAAACTTTTTAAAAGTATGTGATGAGAATAAATAAGAAATAGACTCAACAATATACCAAAAAGGTTTAAACATTGGTCTGAAACGAGCAGCTGTATATTACCTAAACATTTTAAGGCCTGTAGCTGTGGGACTTGATAAATTACAGAAATAAAGTGCTTTCCTATCTGACGCAGTAGAAGTATGGAAGGAATTAGAAAGAATATTTAAGGAAGAATACATATTTTTAAAAAACGATATGAACAGGCACTTACGCCCTATCATTTTGTAGCGTACATTTTGGATGTAACTAAAACCAAATTTAAATTGACTGCCGCAGAAAAAGATTAAGCGTTAAATACCATGCAAGAAATGTATGAAAATAGTGGTTTACTACTACTCATTATAAAACTTCAAGTAAAAATGGAACCTTTTGCAGCAGTTATATATTCAGAAGAGGTAATATGCAATGTTAGTGCTTTACAGTGGTGGGTTTCACAAAAAAACATCCCTGTTATTGAGAAACTTCTTCCTATATTGAAGCAATTTTTATGTGCTGTCTCTTTATCAGCTTCAGTGGAAAGAGTATTTTCTACATTTGGGCTCGTTCACTCCAATTTACTAAATAAATTAGGAGTGGAGAAAGCAGGACAATTAGTGTTCCTATACAAATTTTATAATGAAAATCAATGTTAATTGTTTTAGAAACTACCTGTTTTGTACTAAAATGTTTCTTATTTATCAAGAATGTTATGGTTGATTTATATTTTGTAATAAATAGTATTTTTATTTTCAGAATTTTCTATTGATTTAAATCATCGATTAAAGTAAAAAAATCACTTGAATAAAATCATGGATTTAAATCATGATTTAAATCAAACGATTTAAATCGGGCGAACCCTGGCGATAACTTGAAAACGGTTATTGTAGGGCAAGCAACACGGTGAAACAATGAAATATATGTTGTAAACTAATAACATTCTCGAGACCGAACGGGTAGGGCAGGATGATTAAACTTTGTTATGCCATTAATTTTCGTCTCGTACTTTTACATATTTTATTAAAAATGCTCCTTGTCTACTGACTACTTAAATATCTATTCAAAAGTTTGTATATATTATGATATGATAGGTACATTGTAAAACAAATATACATCCATCATTCACGTTATACTGTACATAGCAGTACAAAGAGTGATGTTTGTACAACATTACATAACGTATGTACCCACAATATACATTCGGGCATGCTGTACATTTTAAGAACATCGTGTGAATGAATATCCACAGTAGTATGTTAATTATGTAGACTGTATGTATATTGTATAATTATACATGCCAAATACAGAACGTTATTTTCATTTCATGTATCTCTTGAATATACACAGAATATTAAATGCTATGTGGGAAGAAATAAGGTACTTTATATATTTTATTAAGTACATATGAATGAAAATAACCTTGTTTATTATTATTTTCAAATGAATGATAACCATACAAAAATATCTGCCACATGCCACAGATAATTTGCCGTATTTTACAAAAAAAAAAAAATCATTTTGAAGTAATCCATAGTAAGTAAAGCAGATACTTGTCTTCTAGGTTCGTAATTTATCCATCAGATGACCTCGAGATTTTGAAATAACCAATAATATCAAATGAAATTCTAGTGAAGTATTAGCAATGTGATTAACCTAACCTAACAAAAAAATATAAATAGCAAACTACTAAAAAATGTCATACTTTAATTCAATATTAAAATGTATAAATGCACTTGTATAAATTCAACAAATTTGGAAATCTTTGATAACATCTTTAATCTTATTCAGCAAAGAGAAACAAACTACTGTATGAAAAAGAATAATTTAGTTGACACATACAAATCAACACTAATTGGTGATTTGTTTTGAGATCATACTTACATAAATTCGAGAGATTATAAAAAAAAAAATAATAATAAATGTATATTAAACGTTTGTCAGTTAGGAATTATTCAATAATTACCCCATAATTCTGGTAACAGGGGAGGTTTACTTTGCAAAAGGGAGGGGAAACTTGAAACTTGGTAATTTAGTAGAGTTTGATACAATGAACAATATAGTAATTTTGCAAGGTCGTAGCGTTGTTGCTTATGCCGCCATATTTGCAAAATTGCACAATAACAATTTTTTTTCTTCTAGGCAAAAAATAGTTGTTAAAAAATTGTAGAGGATATAATTTCCTAAACTTTTACCATGTTTTGTCATCAATTAAATAATATTCTAGTTACAAAGTAAATTGGAGCGTATTTATCATACTTTTGTAAGTTAAAGAAATATGTGTTCCCTTTAACTTGAAATTATACAAAAAATTTGCCGAAGAGATACTGGAGAGGGGATATTGTCAAAAAAACTGTTCTTTAGTTTCATTTTGTCAATACGGCAGTATGAACGACATCACTACGAGATCGCAAACTGTAGTAAATCGCGAAGTTTTATAATTCCCCGACCTTTTGCAAGGTAAGCCCTTCCTTAGGCACCTATTGCCTGGACTATTTGGGGGTGCGATGTATGACAATATACATAAGTTAAAATGTTAAATGGTGTTGTTTGCATATTAATTTATGTTTGCAAGATTTATGCATACAAATTCAGTTATATTTATTTGGATTACTTGACCACAGTATAATTAGTTTACTGCCAAGTTTCCCTTGATATCTTCTTGGTAATATCCTTAAATTTCCACCATTATGACATGCGGACAAGCATGCACGCTATAAAAATTACAATATACATTGAAAGTATGCGCCAATACCTTTACATTACTTACTATTCCCTTAAATTTTTTCTTAATTTCTCTAAGATGTACAATAAAATTCCTCGCCAAAATATCCTCCAAGTGTTTTAAGAACATTTTGTCAGCTTCTTTGTTCAGTAAATTATGTAAATTATTGATTACCAAAATATTTTTCAATTTCCGTTGATTCCTTTATCTCCAGAGTTCCTCTCAATATGTCAAGAATTCCTCGAAATACTCTTTAATTTCTGCCATATACATATACATATAAAAAAATTTCCTCGATACAATTTGTTCTGAACTTTAATATACATAATATTTTTCTGTGGTCTCATTTTTAAATATTTAACCATGCCCTTTTTCTAATATTTTTTTTTCAATTTTAGTACCTCTGCATCTGACACAGTTGATTCTTAAGCTACTAAGAAGAGTGAAAAAATCCGTTAAGAATGACAAATGGGAAAGAACTTTGGTCAATGTGTGTCATACCTTCAATTCTCAGGATGCCTGGGAAATTGAACGGTTTGGTTTCAAGAAAGCCAAACTTTCATCGAAAGTGCGAGTTCTAAAAGTAAGTTCTGAAAACATAATAAATATGATTTTGAAAGTGAATTTGAGTATTTTTTATAATAATACAGTAGATATTAATTCGTTTGCAATGATGGTTCCAGTGGTGGATTTAGGATTTGACTAAAGAGAGGGCGCAACAGTTGGCGTATTTAGGGAGGTGGTAGTAGTAAAACATCGATTTTTTTTTCTTTCTAGAATGAGAAACTTATTTGCAGTTGAACTTTTTCCACGGGAGCGAGACTAGAAAATGTTTCCAAGACAGAGGCCAGCGGCGTGACGTCACATGCTCGCTGGCCCGCTGCCCATAGCACAGTCTGAATGTATATACAGTGTGGTCATTGTATCTTGATAACATTTCAAAAATAATCAACTTGAATGAAATAGCTACAAATAGACCATAAACTCTGCGTCACACTGGCGTGCCTAAGTATTGTTTGTTTATATGTCAAAAATTAGAACCATTTTGTTTCCACAGCACACTACACCATGCAATAAATATTTTACATTTTTTGCCAATAAATCGGAAAGTACTAGATCAAAGTATAAAGTGTGTTATATCATTGAAATCAGAATGAAATATGCTATACAACCAATAAAAAACATACAAGGTGTTCCATTTAAAAAAGTACAAGTTATGTATATATCTTTTACTTTTGACAATCTTTTGTTTTTCTGACGACAAAGGAAATACTTAATAACGGGCCCTCTAATTTAGTTTTTGATTCGTATTAATAACTAGAAATAGAAGAATTATAGCAGATCGAAGTGTTATCTAGATAAAATGACCACACTGTCCATAACAAACAAATAAATTAACTGCACTAGTTATAATAACTCGGTATCCGATGTGCAAAGAACACATTTCCCCGCGTGGATAAGTGTATGAAAAGAAATATATTGGTAAGAAAATGGTGTTTTTTTCCTGGATGCATAAATGCAACTAATAAAACTCCATCTAAAATATCTGTAACCCTGCCAAAAGATATAATAAAACAGTTTTATGTGTTATACAAGGTGTTTCAAAAATAGCATGCTAAACTTCTACAGGATATACTATGGGCCAAAATAAGCAAAAACATTCTTATGCACATGAAATGAACCGTTTCCAGGGTAGATTTTTTTTTTTGTTTTTTAAGAAACTATTGAAGATAAATATGATAATAATGATATTTAGAAACAGTGGCAATTTCAGTGGATTTGACTTGCATCCTAAGTTTTGTAATTTTTTCTCCAATAGTTTCTTAAAGAATATACCCGTATTTCAGACAATACTTTACGCACCCTGTATCATGTAAATGGTTAATTTTTGGGCACATGCCCATAAGAACTTTTTTGCTTATTTCCCATAGTTTGGCATACTATTTTTGAAACACCTTTTGTATACAATACACAAAACTGTTAATATGCGTACAAAATAAGTAGGCATCTAATAATATCTACGTGTTCCATAAATACTATTTATTGATTACCTGTTAAATGTTGCAAAATGCAATTTATATTGTTTATAAAACCATCTAGTTACACACCATAATAATGATATATGTACAATTGTCAAATTGTGCGATTCACCTTTTTGAAAAACTTCCATTTCTTTATCATGTAATAAACAAACATTAACCCATTTAAATTAATGTAACCATAATATTCTTAGTAATGGTAGGTAGGTAGGTAAGTTTCTTGTGAGTGGGTCCCTGTGGACTATCCACTGTGGCCTTCACCAGGCCTATTGTGGCTCACACCTAGTTATATTTCACCCAATAAGTTCAGTCTCTTAACAAAACTGATAACTTTATGGGGTGAGAATGTGTCCATTTCCTCTGGCAGTAATTGCCCTTTTGCCAAATATTGAGATTCAGATCCTCTCCACAGTGGGACAGGTACATAGGATGTGGTCTGACTTCTCATCATTTTCCAGGCATAGACGGCACTCAGCGTTTTCCGCTAGGCGAGTTTATGCAGATGGTAGTTTAGTCGGCAGTGCCCGGTATATAGGCCTGTTAGAATTTTCAGGTTTACCCTGTTTAACTAAAAGTTTCTTAGCTCTTGATTTCAAAGGGTATTTTATAAACGCCTTTGAATGAACTAATCCTGGTAACTCTTGCCAATACTGGAGAGTTTTCCTTTCAGCCCAGGTTGAGATAGCTATCTTAGCAGTACTTAAAGATATGCCAAGTATCGGTTCTGGTCCGATGATTCGTGATCCCGCTCCTTCTCTGGCCAAGGTGTCGGCTATTTCATTACCTTCCATACCAGAGTGGCCGGGTATCCAGACCAGAGTCACTTTATTGTTTTTGCTCAAATGATTTAGAACCTTCTGACAATTCCATACCGTTTTGGAGTTACACCAGTAGGAGCCAAGAGCTTTTATAGCTGCTTGGCTGTCTGAGAAAATTTTTTTCGATCTGCATGTAAGATGCATATATTCCAACCTTCTCACACACAGTTCAATGGCATGAACCTCAGCCTGAAAAACAGTTGCATGAGTACCTAGGCTTGAAGATATTCTCACCCTTGGTCTGTAGCTATGTACTCCGGCTCTTGTCCCCTTGGGAATTTTGGAGCCGTCTGTAAACCAGCAACTGCCTGCCCTCAGTAGGTCGGCTTTATTCCGGATGTTGAGGGTCAGCTCGTAGTTGGTCATAGTAGGCATAGTATCCGAGGGAATGCCCAGGATGCTGTGATTCTCTATGTCATCCAGCAATCTGTTCCGCTCCATGATACTAGTCTGCGGCATATAAATGGCCGCTTGTTGCAGTCTGTAGGTTGCTCACCTGGCCTCTTCTCCAAGTATATATGAAGAGGGGTAAATCCAGGAGGATTTCCATTGCAGCCGACGGTGTGGTGCTAATTGCTCCCGATACGGTCATGCATGCTAATCTCTGCAATCCAGAGAGTTTGGCTTTGGCCGTCCGTTGTGAACCTTTCGGCCACCAAACAATGGATCCGTATGTCATCATTGGTCTGATGACCGTGATGTAGATCCAGTAAATTTGTTGGGGACCCATGCCCCAGGACTTGCCACAAATACAACGGCATGTCCATAAGGACAGCTTTGCTTTGTGGATTACCTTTTCCAGATGGGAGTTCCAATTAAATGATCTATCTAGAGTGGTTCCTAGATATTTCACCTCCTCCACAAATGGAATAGTTTCACCCATTAAAAAGGGAGGTCTTAAATCCTCCAGCTTCCTTTTCCGGGTGAATGGTACTATTACTGTTTTTTGAGAGTTTACAGACATCTGTTCCCTGTCACACCAGTTACTCACTGCATCCAGTGTCTCTTGAAGGGTACTCGATATGACTCCTTCAGAGTTTCCTCTGACTAGTATGACTAGATCATCTGCATATGCTAGAACCTCAACCTCCCACAGTGTGAGAATAGCCAGTAGGTCGTCCACAAGAAGTGATCACAAAAGGGGGAGAGAACCCCACCCTGCGGACATCCTCTTGTAGCTCTAGACCTAACTGTCTCTCCTTGTAGAGATGTTGTTATGGTCCTGTTTGATAGCATAGTACGAATCCAGTCGCCTATAGTAGGCTCAATTCCTCTGACAGCCACTGATGCATATAAGGAGTCAGGTAGTGCATTATTAAATGCTCCCTCAATGTTGGACAAGGCTCCTACCGCAATTTTCTTCATTTGAAGGGATTGGGTGATCTTCTCGACTAGGTTGTTAAGTGCTAGTTCTGTTGATTTTCCTGTCTGATAGGCGTACTGATGGGTATTGAGGGGGTGATGATTCAGGATGTTCCCCCCTAATATATCCATCCAGGACCTTCTCCAGGCCTTTCAAGAGAAAAGATGTCAGGCTAATTGGTCAAAGCAATTTAGGGCTTGGTTCTTTCCTACCCATTTTTGGTATATATATACTACCTTAACCGCCGACCAACTGGATGGGATATAGTTCCATACCAGACTAGCTCTGATTAATTTAATGAGGACTGGGAGCAATATTTCCAGTCCATTTTGTAGTGAAGCTGGGAAAACTCCGTCCTCTCCTGGCGATTTGAATGGTTGGAAGGATTTGATGGCCCACTCAATTGCCGGTAGTGTGATCACCTTTTTAGCTGTCGGCCAATCATTTTTATCAGGTCATTTTAATTAACCTTCTGATGGTGACAGCTATTGGTCATCCGGATTCAAGCTACTGGGAAGTGGTTTTGTGCTAGGAGCTGTAAGGTTTCCCTTTCCAGAGGTTGTATATGAGCCATCCGGTCGCCTTAACGAGCCGAATTCCCACGTCGGCCTCTGGAAAGAATCTTGTGGATTCTAGTACTGTGAGGTAGGTCAGTTATACTCTCACAGAATTTCCTCCAAGATCCCCTTTTTGCTTTCCTTATTTCTTTGTTATAGTCCGTTAGAGCGGATCTATATTCGTCCCAGTCGCCCGAACTTAATAATGGTACTATGGGCTTCGTTCTGTCAGCATTGTACGTACAATGGACCTCTCGCCAACCGTTGAGCTGGGACCGTATGACGTGAGCCCAACCAGCAAGCGTTTATTGGAATCAAATGACGGAAGCACTTTCTGCAGCGGCTGTTATGATTACGATTGTTTCATTTCACAAATAAATTTGGCAGCAGGCTCTAATGTATCATTTTAACTAATATTAACGCATATCAATATTTTTGTGGACATGCTTATTATTATTTGTTTGTTGGCAGAGTCAGCTTTAGCTGCAAACCAACGGAAACAATCGACGAGCGTACATTTACGCGTAGTCAGTCGAATGTGTTCAAACAAAGCATACAGTTCGAGAGCTGATGATACGTTAATGTGAAATGAGATGTTGTCAAGACTACATTTATAATAATATTTACCTATTTTATGTACTGTTATATGATAACATAATATTAACCAGCACAAGCGTTATATGCAATATAACGTATAGTTAATTTTGTATGTACATAGTACATACAAAACTCAAGATTTTTGTTAGGATAATAAAATCTTAATATTTAAATACTTGTACTATATGTATGGCGAAAATTTTTTAATTTTAATAATTATTTAGATAAAATTCGCTAATAGAATCCGACCTCTCCGTATACTTAACTCTTAGAGCGAGAAGCTCTAGTGGGGGCGCACGCCCCCGTACATCCCCCACTAAATCTGCCACTGGTGGGTTCCGACTGAATTAAATGTGAATATTTGATAAATTAGATAATTAGGTTTAAAAATTATGTTTGGTAAAACTGTGTATGAAAAGCTGTAAATAACAATATATAGAGAATATAAAGATGACGGAAATATTTAAAGAGATGCTAAGATCATTTTGTTGAAGTACAGGTAATTTCTAGAAAAAAATAATAAAATAATTATGGGCGTTCTTTCAAACCTAATATAATAAAAATAACAAATTCATAAGTGAACAAATTTTTCTTTTGGGTGAGTCAATATTTTTTAATATCAATATTTTTTGCGTCTAATACTAAGAATACTATTAATGTAATGCAATCTTGTTTCTAGATTGAGTAGTTGTTTTAGTAGTTTCTGCGATAAAATATATTTGAAGTGTCGTGTTTGATTTATTATCTGCCTAAAACTTTTATACTAGTACTAGTGCATTCAGATAAGAATGACAGTATATAATATAAGAAACTATAATAGGTATTTGTTTTTGTTATATTGGTTTGAAACAATGCTTAATAATCAATAATTATTATATTATTTTTTTCTAGGAATGCATAAATACAAAGCAAATAAAATATCAGAGTTTTTAAAATTTATTAATATAATGTTTCTAAATTAAATATTGAATTAAATGTATTGGATATTTTTTCTATCTTAGCTGTGAATACTTACAAATCACTTGATATTATTTGCGAAGCTCATTCTAATATTTCACAAAGTGGATTAATACATTTTTATACTTATCTAAAAGAATTCCACATCACTTGATATGTCTTTGATAGTAATAATAATAATATTGTTTGATCCTGTTACATGATATAAATGATAACATAATATAAACAAATAAACATACATATATTACATTAATGTAATGTTTTATATTAAATAATTTGTGAAATTCATCTAGATCATAGGTTTGTTCCAACAGCAGTCTCGGACTAGTTTAAAACTGTCAGAAATATTCGAACAATTAATTATTAATGTAAATACAGTGAGCTTAGTTTATAAGGGGCAGCTGGACGAATATTTTTGACAGTTTCAAACTGGTCCTAGACTGCTGTTGGAACAAACTTAATAATACCCTAATGAAGATAGGTAAACTTGAGGATACAAACTCGGATGAAGTCAGTATTTAGCTGAAATTTATAGATGTTATTTTCACATCATTAATAACATATATATTAAATTTTTTTTCTCTTCATTTTCTTTGGTACTGTGTTTTATAATATAATGTAAGCTACTTTTTGTGTTTTTAATATTCTGCGTATTGTATGTTTGTCTATGTTTGTATTTTATCGATTTTTACTGTATCACAAATAAAGCATATTTATTATTATTATTATTATTATTATTATATAAAACACCGTTTTACAAAAAATGGGAGCCTCACCTAAAACTACCATTAGAGGTACTTTTTTTTTTAAAGTTTTTTACCTATACAGGATGTTTCACAGTTTTGCAAAATCCCAAAAACCTGGCCAAACACCAGAAAACAAATTTACATGTTTCAAAATTAGTAGTAGGTTTTTGGGATCACTGAATACAAATTTGACCTCGCAATTGTCAAATTCATATTGGCGGATTTAATATGATGACTGTAAAGTGAAAAATTAAGGTATTTGTAATATCCATCCTAGTATACAGGTTTTCAAGGTCACTCAGTATAAATGTGACATTATATTGCTGCACTGAGAATGGCAAGTTCAATAAGGCAACCGTGAATGTAACAAATTGAAGTGATTCTAATAAATATTCAGCACATATTGGTTTTTAAGACTGATGATCACGAATCTGTTACAATTTTAATATTTAATTAAACATTTTTAGTAAAAAGTAACTTATATAAAAGATGTAAAGGTAGCTAAATAGAAATTCGGCATAAAACCAAAATGGCAGACAACTTAATTATAAAATCTCCAAAACTTGATAAAAATTATTGAACAAGTAAACATTTCATTTCCATTCAACCATTTTTTGTTTTGGGTATCAAATCTGTCCCTTATACGATTGTCAGCTGCCCACTTAGTTTTAACGAACTTTGTGAAAAAAGAGAGTTTTCTTCGTCTGAATACTGTGGTACTTGTACAATATGAGTTGATAGAACTTCACATCTATCCTTAAATTTATTAGAACCAGAAGAAACCATTATATCCAACAATTCTCTTCTGTTTGAGATTACTTTTTCAGAACCTGTAAATAGAAGAAATCTATGGTTATAAAACTGTTAATTTATAACTTATTGATCTATTAATAACTAATCACGATGACATATCATTTAAGGTAAACCATTCTCCAAAAATAACAGATCATGCCTTTATAACAATAAACCTACAAATATCAGAGCATGAACTTGACAGAGCTACTCGGCTGTTAAGAAACTTTAAAAAATATGATGAAACCTTTTATCAAAACCTATTGATAAATACTGAATGGAATAATAGCATTACAGATGTTAACATTCTGGCTGAGAATCTAACCAATACTATCACTGGTTGCTTGGACACAATTTGTCCAATAATAGAAATTGTATTACCTATTCAATATGCAGATAAAAAGTGGATCACGGAAGACATTTTACAAGTAATGAGAGAAAGAGATAATGAATATGAGGCAGCTCGGATAACAAATAGTGAGGACAACTGGAATGCATATAAAGAAAAAAGAAATAAAGTTATAACAATGATAAGAAAACAAAAACAGTATTACTATGAACAAAAAATAGACAGCTGCAGAAATGACTCAAAACTAATGTGGAACACACTGAAACAGATTACTCGGACAAGAAATCAGAACACGCCTAAGTACATTAAGTTTAACGATGAGAAAGTCTACAAAGAGTCGGACATAGCTGAAAATTTTAATGTTTACTTTATTGAAAGTATCATGGATATTACTCAAAATATACAAAAATATAACAAGTATGAAGCCAAAGGTATTAGAGGGGAAAATGCTTTTAACGAATTAAAGCAGATACAAATGAATCAGTTGAAACAACTTGTTATTGAATTACCTAATAAAATGGGTAGCGATGGAATATCAACACAGATAATTAAAACTTCGTTTCAGGTTATTGGAAATAGATTCCTTAATGTTATAAACAGCTCATTGCAAACAGGGGTCTTTCCAACCATTTGGAAGAGCTCAGTTGTAACACCAGTTCCAAAAATTACAAACACTATATTGAGTGAACAACATCGGCCTATAAACTCATTACCCATATTTGAAAAAATATTAGAGTTGGTAGTAAAAGAACAACTAATTGACTACTGTGGTGCAAACAATATTTTAATACCTATGCAATCCGGATTCAGAGAAGCACATTCATGTGAAAGTGCACTACAATGTATACTAGATGATTGGGCAAACGAAATTGACAGTGATAATATTATTGTGGCGGTATTTTTGGACTTCAAACGCGCATTTGAGACTATAGATCGATGTCTGCTTCTATCTAAGTTAAAAAATATTGGTATTGAAGGCAAAGTGCTAGAGTGGTTTACGCTATACTTGACTGATCGGTATCAGAAGACAAAATTTGGAACAAGTGTATCTAGTGATAAGAAAACAGAATTTGGAGTGCTACAAGGTTCTGTACTTGGACCGGTATTGTTTATTATTTTTATAAATGATATTATTGAAGCCATTATGAACTGTAAAATACAACTCTTTGCAGATGACACAATGTTATATATATATCAGGGAAAAATATCAATGAGATGGAAAGCACTGATGAATAATGACCTTAAAAATGTATATATGTGGGCTAAGTGATAACAATCTCAAAGTAAATATTGATAAATGTAAATGGATGGTACTAGGAAAAAAGTGTAAACTAAGAAATATAGATAATAACAACAATATTAAATTAAATAATCAAATGCTAGACAAGGTAAAGGAAATAAAATATTTAGGAGTAATATTAGATGAACAACTAAGCTTCAAAAGTAATGTAGATTACATTGTAAAGAAAGTAGCAAAGAAAACAAATTTCCTACGGCGAATATCCAGGGATGTATCAATGTTTACAAGACTAACAATCTATAAAAGTATAATTGCACCACATTTTGAATATTGCTCAACCCTATCACTATATCTAAATAACAATGAACTACAGATATTACAAAAAATGCAAAATAAGGCAATGCGAATAATATTACAATGCAACAGATATACTCCAATAAACAACATGTTACAGATACTAAATTTCATGAATGTAAGACAAAGAATCTTACAAATCGAACACTACAATTTGTTTATAAGATAATAAATTCTACCTTAGATATTTATATAGCAAAGTAACATATGTAGGAGATATACATGATCATAACACCCGGGGAAGAAATGACTTATACGTAGGAAGGCATTATTCATCGATAGCTCAAAATCACTATTTTTGTAAAGGTTTTAAGGAGTATAATAATTTACCATATAAAATAAAAAATTGTAACGGACTTAGACAGTTTACACATCTATGTGTTAATTTTCTAAGGAATTTACCTTAACAAAGTTTCAGTGTCAGTATAGCTTTTTGCAACTCAATGTATATATGTGTAGGTTGAACCAATAAGTTTCTTGTATTGTTTATTTGTTTTTTTTTTTTTATTTTCGTACTGGTATTTTTTGCTAAATATAACTTTTCTAGTATATGAATGGTACTTACTAACTTAAATATGATGTAAATAATATCAACTATCTATTGAAACATCGCATCATGTGTATACAGATTTTTTTTATAGTTCCTTGCTTGTGTTTTACATGCTTTATCTATTTATTTATTTAATATTTATTTAATACCTTATTTTGTATTTTATTTTATTTTATATTTTATATTTTGTATTTAATACTTTGTTTATTTTTCTTTTTTTTATACAATATTTATATCATACTTTACTTATGCTTACTTTATAACATGCTTATGCTTCATTATGGTAGGTTAAATTGTATAGCAATTATATGCTAAAATAAAGATTTCATTCATTCATTCATTCGTTCATAATTAGCCTATTTAATTTATATGTTTCTGAAATTTTGATGCTGTCTTTCTTTACTCAGAAATATACAGGCACATATTTCTGGCAGAGCCTGTAACTATACATACAGGATTTTTCATAATAATTAATATATTTTCGAATCTTTAAAATTTTGAAATTAAAAAAATGTCCTTTTATGATACCCCCATATATTATTATTACAATCGAAGCAGTATTTTATTCTGATTACAGATAAATATCACACGTTTTCCTCGCAAAAATGTTGCCAAAAAATATACAAAAATTATATGGTTTCATTTCTATTCAACCGTTTTTTGTTTTGGGCATCAAATCTGTCCCTGATATGATTGTCAGTGGCCCACTTAGTTTTAACGAACTTTTGTGAAAAAAGAGAGTTCTCTTTGTCTGGATACTGTAGTACTTGTACAATATGAGTCAACATAACTTCACATCTATCTTTAAATTTATTAGAAACACAAGAAAATAGTCAACGATTCCTAATACATACCATTTTTGTGTGAACACAATAGACCCTATTATATTGCCAGGTAATAAATTTTATAATGGGTTGGCAATTTTAGAAGAGCAAGTTAAAATAAGGTGGGATATTTTCAGTATCAGTCTTGTATTGACCTTCCAAGTGCCCAATTGTATTTGTTAAGTGTTTTCGTTTGTCTACATAACAGTTACGACAAAAAATGTTCAGTCAAATGCCGAAGGTTGCAAAACCTCACCTGACAAGTTTTGTTACATTTATGGAGAATTCCTTGTGAAATCGCAAGAAAGGCCATTGTGAAAAAAAAAGTGAAAAAGGCATATTTTCTATATTTTGGAGTTTTAGTCAGAGATCAAGACAAGCAATGGGCTCCCCACGTTTGTTTTGTAAATTGTAGCATGTCCATTTATTATATGTCTATGAGCATGTCAGTAATGCAGTAGATGAAAGGGAAAAGAATAAGCATGCCTTTTGCCGTTTATGTCGAGAACCCACCAATCATTTCGATTATTGCTATTTTTGTGCAACAAGAACTGAGAGATAATCCAAAAAGGGAAAAATAAAAATTCAAATATCAGAATTTGCCATCAGCCCTAACACCTTTTCTTCACAATGCATCAGACTTACCAGTGCCAACTGCGCCTTTCAGAGAAAAAAGAACTATGCGGGATATCAGTGGAGAAACAAATACAATGACTGTCGACAACAAGGAAGTAACTATTCAGCTGCAGCCCAGAGGGGACTCATACTCTGCCTCTCCTGACCGTAGATACCTCTACTCTGCCTCTCATGAATATAGAGACTCTTACCCTGCCTCTCCTGAACAAAGACTACTATAACACAGATTTCCAAACAAGTAAAAGATACATCTCTTCTCAACGATCAGGACACTTCTTTACAACAGGTGCCACCCCTCAGGTCATGATTTAAAAGCAACTATACAAGATAGAAATTCTGTTAAACTGCAAAATAACTTTACTATAGTGTTTTCGTAAATTCTGTATGGTAAAGCACCACGGATTCAATGGCCTGCATTCATATGAAATAATAATATGATAATAAAGATGAAATAATTTGATTAAGAATACCCCCCTGTATTTAAATAAATGCTCTTTCACTTTGATAAATATCCGACAAATTTTTTTTGTTTTGCTCTACAGATTTTACGAAAACACTATACCTGTTATCTAAATGTTAGCTTCATGTGTAACAAATTTAATGATTTAAAAAACTTTATACTTCATATAACTCTCACTCTACGGTGGCTATTAGTGAATGTGGCTTAATGCTAATCTTCCAACTTCGTTGTATGAACTTCCAAATTAGACTATGGTAAGTCGTGACCGTGTTACTAGATGTGGAGGACTTGTATTATATATTATATATTATATATAACATTATTGAAATTCCATTAGAAGCATTGCTTGTTGAATTTTTAGTGATCAAGCTTACGTTCTGTAAAGTTACATTAGGTTTAAGCATTATTTATCATTTCCCTGATACAAACTAAGCTAGTTTGTCAGTACTATCTGATATATTTATAAATTTTGCTAAATTAAATATTGAAAATTTCCTTGTTTTAGGAGATATTAACATTAATTTGATGAATGATAGCATAATGACTAAGTTCTTTAATACCTAGTTACTTGAATATGACTGTAAACAAAGTATTGAAACTCCTACAAATTACTGATGAAACTGAAAGCCTTATTGATGTGATATCAAATTCTGATCTAAATATTACAGCACAAGTATCTTGCTTTAGTTTGGCTGATCACAGCTTAATTGAATATACATTAACAAGTCTACGTAATACTCCAATTTTGTTAAACAAAGAAATAGATGTTTCAGGAATTTTGACTTGCGAAAATTTCAACACGATGGTGATTTAGTTGACTGGATTCATGTGTATCTCCTACCTGATATAAATGTTAAAGTAAAATATTTTAATTCTTGTTTACTAAAACTGTTTGATGCTTATGCTCCTGTTAAATATATTACATGTAGTAATAGGAGGCCTTCTCAGCCTTAGTTTAATGACATACTACGTGAATTAAGAAGACGCAGGCGACAATCTTGGTTAAAATATAGAAAGACCAGACATACTGAGCACAGAAATCGGTATTGCCTTTTACGTAATCATTATCATTACTCATTAAAATTAAAAAAAAAAAAAGGTATTTTACACAAACCTTATGTTTACATCATATTGATAGCAAATTGTTTTGGTCTGATTTAAAAATGTGGAATGTATACAGTAATGATAAAAATAAATCGTTTTTTCTTGCCACCAAATTTTGCAAATGCAAATGATATTAATAACTTATTTCTTGATTCAGTACCTGATATATCTGCTCAACCTAACTATTTAAACAGGTTCTACAATGAGGAAATTTTCTGTTAACAATTTTGAATTTGTTCTGATTGAACCCGATTTATAAAACTATTAATATCAAAACAAAAAACCTTTTACAATAGCATATGATAAGATTTCTGCTAGAATACTGCAATTAGCTCTAACTTGGGTTGTTGAACTGCTCACTCATATTATTAATTATTCATTCGAAATCGGTAAGGTACCTGTGATGTGTGGAAAATATCAATTGTTAAACCAATTCCAAAAAAACCTAATTCTGTACTTGAAAACATCTGATTTATGACCTATTAGCTTATTGCCTGTACCTCTTAAAATCGCTGAGACCTTTCTTCATTTTCAATTATCGGATTATGTTGAAGCTTTGAAAATCTTACCACCTACACAGTCAGAATACAGAAAAGGGCACAGTAACTGCTCTTTGTTCAATACTGATGACTTCATTACGGCTATCGATAATCATAAACTGAATTTTTTAACACTAAGGTTTTCGATTCAATTGGTTTAAACTGCCTAGTAGCTAAACTTCATTATTTCAGTATTAGTGATAATTGCTTACAATGGCTATACAGTTATTTATTTAACAGAAATCAACTTACTGTTGTTCAAACTTCAGAAACTACTGATATGTCAGCTACTTGATCTATTAATTCTGGCATACTGCAAAGCTCTATTTTGTGGCCTTTACTGTTTTCCATCTTTATTTCTGATTTGCAACATGTTGAATATTGTAATATTTATATGTTTGCTGATGACATTTTGTTCAGTAATAGTTTTTCACCTGGCAATGAACTAAATGAAGTTTATGAAATCAAGTTTGATTTAAAATAAAGCAATGGACATATATAATACTCTCCAGCTTAATGCTAATAAAAGTCAACATATTCTCATTGGTTCAAAATATAACATAAATAAACTTGACAATTTTTCAATTAAAATTAATAACGAACAAGCATTTGTTTCTGCTGACAAATTAAACACAAATCTACAATCTTTATTGCAGTACTTTAATAACAAAAAATTAGTTATGAACCAGGATAAAACGGTCTTCATGCAAATTCATCTTTTTGGAAAAAACCATACCTCAAGTTTACTAATTAAGCATAAAAACAAATCTATTCATCAAGTAGCATTGCATAAAATTTTAGGTACAGTGATGACGTCGTAACAAAAATAATAATAATAATAATAATAATAATAAATAAAATAAAGGATAAGGTGCGCAATTGAAATTAAAAATCGACGTGACCGAGGATTTTTTCTAAATATTTTGGGTTAAGAAATAATGAATTTATTTGATATTTTACGGGTACATTATATAAACTAAAAGTTTCAAAGTAAGGTGGAAAATATATTGACATATTTCATATTTACCAGAACATTGATTTTTTTACAAAGTTACACTTTTTTGAAATTTGCAATGAAAAATGATTCTAAAATAAAATTTCACAATGGTGTAACAATATTTTTTTATGAAATTTGGAATCGGTCAATATATTTTCCACCTGATTCTGAAAAAAAAAAATGTTTTGCAAATATTTTACAAATTGTTTAATAAATAACCTGTTGAGGCACACAACTTTTTTTCGCAAGTATTACAATTTTTCCTGCAAAACTTCTTCATTTAGTTTTAATAGTTATGCCGTAAAGTATCATTTGGGTCCCATGCTCCAATAGTAAGTTATGACATGTCTAAATTTCACTGAGCTTGCCACTGGTAATAATTCCTATGTTTTATGTATGTTCTTATCAGTATGGGCCGGATCCGAGGGGTACATTGTGAATATTGTAGTGGAACATTTTTAAAATGTCCGTCCACTTCCCCTCTTGAAGTACTGTAGAATGATATATAAGCAATTTCCGGAGTTAGAGTTTGATGGCACCAAGTTCGGTGCAATATTTGTGAAAAGTATTGCCATGTACACCTGGGATCTGGTTTCTACTTATTAGTATGGCAAATAAAGTCAATTTTGATTTGATTAGTCCCAGTATAAATGTATTATGTAAATTATATTTTCTCTATTAAATTGATATTCTTCCTCAGGAACTACTTGAAATGCAATTTGACTATCATGTTAAATTCAAAAACGAGGTAAATAAGCTAACTGCAGAGGAGTTACGTTCTCAACCCTTAGGTCGAGATAAGGCTGGTCATGCTTACTGGTTCCAAAGTGATGAGAATTATCAAATTAGGGTCTATAAGGAAGATTTGGATGAGGAAACATGGACCCTAATTGCTAAGTAAGTGACGTCCCACAATTTATTATTATTATTTATATTTTTTCTTATCTGATAGTATTTGAAAGTCTTAAGCTCACTAAATTTTTTTTTAGCTCCAGTAAAAAAGTTTGAATTTTAAATGAGGGCGGTTTTGTCGTATTGCCAGTTTTATACTTATTAACGTGTCCCTAGTTCCAACGTATTTATTTCATTAATAATAATAATAATAATAATCTAACATTTTATATATATAAAAAAACATGAAGCACTTTTGAATTACGTGTGAGAAACCAATAACAAACGCCAGAAATAATCGCTCGCTCGCGTTCCCATTTTTTGGAAGCTGTGTGAAATGGTGGGTTCCATATAAATGATAGTATCTGCTTACAAAATAATTTGCTTATACTTGAATTGTAGTGTGAAAAAAACAAGTTGCCGTTGATTGTCGCAAAATGCTATAATCTTATACTAAAAAAGTGCCCCGATAATTAACAATTATCTACTCAATGATCAGGTCGTGAAAAGATGTAATGAGTTAAAAGATTTTGGTGTAATATTTGATTGCAAGTTAACTTTTGTTGATCACATTTCCTCTGTTATCAGTGCGGCTTATAAGAATGTAGGTTTTTTTCTCAGAAACACAAAAGATTTTAAAGATGATACCACTTTATTTCTCCTCTTTAATGCATTTGTACACTCAAAATTAGAATATTCTGCCATTATATGGCATCCTAGATATGATGTTCATGATAATAATATTGAAAATATTCAACGCAAGTTCCTAAAGTATTTGCTTATAGACATAATGGAGTATATCCTGATATAGGAACCTCTCATGATGATTTACTTCAGCGATTTCACGTTAATGATTTATGTACTTCGACAAAATTACCACTCAGTACTTTTTTTATATAAAATTCTCTATAATAAAATTGATTGCCCTGAACTTCTTGATATGATCAATTTTCATGTACCATCCATTTTCAGCACACAACATCTCTGTTCTATTTGCCAACACCTAGAATGAATATACTCAGTTTCTCATCTTTACATGTAATGTGCTCGAATAGTTTGGTAAACTATGCATAATAATAATAATAATAATAATTTTTCAATTTAATATTTGTGATGTAAAAATAAGATTCTTAATGTCATGTCATTTAACTAATTTATATTCTCATATTGTATTGTATTTCATTTAATGTAATTATTATTGTATTTTTTCCCTGTCCTGTAAAGTGGGTTCGCCAATTGGTCAGTGTATAAATAAAATAAAATAAAAAATAAAAAAAATAAATAAAATAAAATATCTATCAGGATGTAAAAGGTGCTTACCTCATGACGAAGTAGCGGTTCGGCAAAATTTTAAGGTTAGGGGTACCAGTACTTACACAAGCACTGACGTCGGTGATTGGTGTTCATGGTGAAAAAAGGCCGATGTTAAATAACTGATTTAAAAAAAATGTTGTGGAACAGCCCCATTGAAACAACAAAAAAAATATTTCAGTTTCTTATAAATTAAAATAGCATTTGAATATAACCATGAACATAATAATTTGAATATTTGAGATGTATTAAAAAATTGGTCACACGATTTCAGTAAAATTTTGATGATTGTGGGTATATTTAAAATACTTGGTATAATTTATGTGAAATATTAATATTAGCAAATTTTATGAGAGAAATTGATAGTGTTAAAGAATTAAATTGTATTTTTTTAGAGACCGAGAAAGCCTAGTTTCACTAATAACTAAATTAAATGATGGTGAGGCAAAATTCAGCTCGGACTCAGCAGCAAATGAGGATAGTAATAGTTTATCTGATAAACCTGTTATTGATACTGGACAAAATCAGTCCGATTCTAAGTCCACTCCAGAAGAAAGTGAGGATTCCACGGAGGCAAAGAAGACGGAAGATAAGCAGGATACTGTTGCTTCTAATGAAGACAGTAATTCTGTTGTAAAGGAAAATAAGGAACCACCTATATTAGAAAACATATCAAAGGAAGATACTAAGGAAGGTGAAGCAAACGATAAGTCAACTACAGAAGAAAAAAACAGATGACAATGTGGAAGAAAAGCCTAGACCATTATTAAGGATAAAAAATCTAAGTGAGTTGATGGCTGGTAATGTCAAACGATCCAGATTTGACGATGACAAAGAAGAACCCCAAGAGAAAATAATGAGAGTAAAAATAAAAAATATAAATAAAGGGCCTATAAACGAAGAAGAATCTGTTAGTAAAATTCAAAATAAAGATTCTATTAAAGAAAACACAGAAAAATATGAAAATAAAAATGAAAAGAATCCCATTGTTGGAGAAGAAATTGAGAATCCTGTTATGAGAATATACGGTGAAGGTTGTGGTGAAGAGAATGATGGATTATTTGAAAACGAAATTGATAAATATCCAATTACCGATGAGGAATCTGAGGATACTCCTAACAGCCAAAAAAACTTTTGTGAAAGAAAGTCCAATTATTGGAGAAGTAATAGAAGAAGATGTTATTTATTTTTATGGCGAAGGCAGTGGAGATGAATACCAAACAGGAAATGAAGAAAGAGCTTCGACTAGCGAGAATAATTCTGAAGTAGTGTCTAGGAGCAGTGTTGAAGATAAGTGTTTTAACAATTCCTCCTCAACTGACAGTATTAAAAATAATTTAAATGACTTTATAGACAATAATGATAAGGCAAAAGAAGTTCCTCCAATTAAATTAGGTACTATAATTGATACTAAGACTGACAATAATGTTACTAAATTAGCTGTGTCCCCATCGAAAAAGTCGAGGTGGGACATGGAAAAAGCAGAAAAATCACAAAACGACGATAAGGTATTGGAGACTCTACCTGTAGTCACAGGAAAAGTAAAAGATTTAGTTAGTAAATTTGAACAGGTGGGTAGTCCAACACAAGAAATTAATATAGAGGCAAATACTCCTCCCACCACGCCAAAAAAAGCCATGTTCTTTTTCGGTTCTGCTTCAATAAAAAGTAGTTCGGTTTCGCCTTCTCTTACTGTGGGTTTCGGCCAAAATTCTCCAAGCAAAGATGGTGATAAAGAATTGAATGACAAGGAATCTGTTGATGCAAAGACAGATGATACTGAAATTATACCTGAGGAAGACAATGGAAGTAAAGTGCTCTGTGATACGAAGAAACTTGATACTGATATACGAGAGAATAATGACCATTCCAGTAACGAATATACCAACGATGGGAAGCATGAAGTTAAAAAACCAACAATATTGAAACTAAGGATGAAAAGACAGTTGAAAAATGAAGTTGTTGTGAAGAAAAGTAATATAAGTAATAATAATAGTGATGTAAATAAAACTGGAAGATCTGATACTGAGGTTGCGGATATTACCAAAAATAGATATATAGTTGCGGATAAAAATTCAAAAGAAATAAATAAAGAGACTGATTTAAAAAAGATACGAATTTGTAAACCTAACATCGCAAAAAGTAGCAAGGGCAAAGATATTACAATAATTTTAGATAATTCTACGATGATTGAAGAAAAGACAGAGTATAATTTTAAGAAAGGAAAGCAAAAGTTTCCAGAGCCAGAAAAATCACAAAAAGAAAAGGATATTAATGTGAGAAAAGAACAACCAAAAGGTAAGGATGCTGAAGTAAGTAGCGACAAACAAGATTCTGAACTAGCGACAGAACCTGTGTGTATTAAAAAAACTGCATATGTTTGTGGTACTGAAACTTCTGAAGATAAAAAGGAGATAACAAAAAAAATTGTGGATGCCCAAATAAAAAAAGGTGAGAATTGTGATAAGAAACAACCAGTTGTAGAAAAAAAGTGTGTAAAAAAGGAGGCTTACAAATGTGGCAAAGGTGAGAAACTAAAAGAGGATAATGTGACTCCCAAAAAAGAAATTCAGAACAATCCAACATCAATTAATGAAGACACTCATACTAAAAAAGGGCGAAGAACTTACCAATGTTGAAAAGAAAAAAGCATCAGATGTAAACCTGTGTGGGAAACCAACAGTAAATGACAAAGTGGGAACAAATAAAATTGGAGTGGTTCTTAAAGAAGATCCTAAAAAGAAAAATAATGAAGCTCCCAATAAAGGTAACAGTATCAAAAAATTAGAACGAGCGTTACCATCACCATCAGTCTCCCTTAGGTCTGTAAGAAATAAAAAAACAACCAACTCGAAGAATGTTGACAGTGAATATCAGAAAGTGTTTCTGTCTACAGTGCAAGGAAAGAAAATTGAAGAGAAGAGTAGCGATAAGTTTAAAACAGTAGCGGTCAATACCGGCGCTAGGAGGGGTAGGTCGAAAAATAATAGAGAGGAAATGCCTCTCATCGATTCATCTCAGGAAGCAACTAAGAAACCTAAGTTAGAGGAGCAGGATGATAAGTCCGATGAAGAAAAGGAACCTCCTCTAACCAGAAGTACTAGAAGCTCTACAAGAGGAAAAGCTCTTTCCACTAATACTACAATTACGAATAAAGTAGAACCAAAAAATAAAAAAGGGAAAGGTAAAAATAACAGTAATTTGCCAAGTGGTGATTCGTCTCGTGTTACTTCACCTGCCGATTCTATTATAATATTGCCTGATTCTGCAGAGAATAGCGTTGATGTTGCCGAAAAGGACCCTTTGGCAGACTCTGAAGAAGAAACCACATCTCCAAAACCAATGAATTTGCAGTCGTTCTCACTAGATTACAATGAATCTTCCACCCCACCTCCCATTCCAATAATTCCACCTCGCAGACCATTAAGAAAGAGGGGTCGAGAAGCCAGTCCAGAAGTCAAGGAAATAGAAATCTCTGCAGGAAAAAAATGAAACTGAAAGGAAAGCGTCAAATTGACACTAAGTTGAGGAAGAGTATAGAAAAGAAGAAACAGCAGCAAGTGAGCAGCAGTGATGAAGTACAGGAAATTTCTGATGAAGAAAAGCCAGTTAGTAAATCGCCAAGGAAGAAAGTGGTGAAGCAGCCAAAATCTAAGAAAAAAGAAAAGGTTATTGAGATTAGCGACGAAGATGATTCTAGTACTCCTGAGCCTAAACCCAAGAAAAAAATTGATAGAACGAGTAAGTAATTGTCTAGTATTTTTGTATTTGTGTTTAATACATTTTATGAAAATTTAAATAAAAATCGGATTAATTTTATGACTAAATAAATAAATCAGATTTAGTAGGTTTTACTTTGTGAATGTGAAGTTTTACCATGAATTCAGGTTTTTAAAAGTTAAGCTATGTTGCTTATTACATCAAGAGCTTATAGGTTATATTGTTTGTCTACCATGAAATGTATATCAAAGACATAATGTCTGGCCTATAGTCATGACAGTAATCTTTTTAATCTATGATACTACGCCTACAATGACTAACTACTTAACTGACCTTCAACATCCTTTTTTCCGGAAAGAGATGAGTGGGATTGGATTAAAACCGACCTACTAAGGCAGACGGTTGCTAATTTACAGAAGTCACTAAAACTCCTTAGGGAACAGGAGCCGGAACACATAGTTAACAAACCAAAGGTGAGAGTATCCTCAAGCCTAGGTACTAATGCAACTATATTCCAGGCCGAGGTTCATGCCATTAAACTGTGTGCGTGTGAAGGCTGGAATATATGCATCCTAGCAGCACAGATCAATCTTATTTTCTAAAAAATTTATCAGATTATACCAGCAGTTCATAAAAAAAAAAAAAAAAAAAAGTTTTGGTTGTTCTCCATATTTCGTAATTTCAAAACGGTATGGAACTGTCAGAAGACACTCAGTCATTTGAGCAAAAAAACAAGCTCAAAATAATATTATTTTATTCAAGTGACTAGTCTGAATACCTGGCCACTCTGGTCTGGAAGGTAACGAAATAACCGACTCCTTGGCCAGAGAAGGAGCAGAATCGCGAATCATCGGACCCGAACCAATACTTGGCATATCTTCAAGTACTGCCAAGATTGCTATCTTAACCTGGGCTGAAAGGATTGGTTCATTTGAAGGTGTTTATAAAATATCAAGAGCTAAGAAACTTTTAGACTTGCACAGGTTAAACCTGAAAACCCTAACATGCCTATATACTGGGCACCACTGACTAAACTATCATCTGCATAAACTCGGCCTGGCAATGCCTAGAGGATGATGAGAAGGCAGACCACGGCTTATGCACCTGTTCCTCTGTAGAGAGGATCCGATTCTCAAAATTTGGCAAAGGGCAACTGCTGTCAGAGGATCTGAACACACTTTCACCCAGTAAAGTTATCAGTTTTATTAAGAGACTGAATTTATTGGATGAAATATAATTAGGAGCGAGCCACAATGGGCCTACTGATGCCCCAATGGAGGACCCACAAGGACCTACTTACAAAAACCTAACCAAACCTAATCTTTTTATCAATTTAGGTAAAGTTATAAACTTTGATTGTATATAACTAGATTCAGTTTGAAACCACGTGATTTGATGCGAACACATTATAACACCAATCTGTGATCATTTATCAATGGATTAAAAGTGCTTGTCTACTTTTGTCATAATTTCTGGGTGGTGCAGACCTCGACTTAGTGGGCAATATTAGGCATTATTAGTATTATTTTCAGTAATGGATGGAATAACTTGCCGGTGAAATGTAATTTCAAGTTTCCAAGCGTTGTGTGAAAAGTCACACGAAATACAACTCACCATTCTTTAGTCGTATTTTATTAACACTGCCAACTAACATAGTTTGTTACTTTTTCACAAATACTTACAAAAAAATCACAATATGTGCACTGGTAATCTATGAGAAAAGTGTTCCAACATAAACAAACGCCATGTAATAACCCAGAACTGACCTATGCAATGTGGTTTATGCCATGGGCGATTTCTGTCAGCGTGTTAAGCTATCCCACACCACCAATACAGTCTCCTTCAGTCTATTTACTCATAGGTTATGAGAGATTTTATTGAAAAAGTAAGGTTACATCCCTTCATTAAAAAGAGAGAATATCCTTTTAGTTTCTTTTAAAGGCTAGATGTTATGTTAGTGTACCATCACGCAGTGCAGAAATGTTTTTTAATGCATCATCTGGTGCGGCAGTCACTCTAAATCTTATACAGTCTTACACAAAATTGACATTAATTACAACTTTAATATTCCTATCTCTGCATTTTAATCTGTTTGAAAAATATGATTTCTGGAACTTTGCATTTGAATTTTTTTTTTCAGAATATACCATTGTAATTATTTAATGTTAAATTTGTGCAAACAAATTATTTGAAGAAACTTTAATTAACCCGTTTAAGATAAATTTGAAAATAATTTAAAATTTTAGGTAGGCTGCTTGCTAATTTGGGCATAACTGAAGACCAGCCACTTGAATCTATAGGCAGTGTAAGACAGTCTAGGAGACTTGCTCAAATTAAAATCAAGGAACAATCAGAATATAAAAAACCTGAGAAGAAATCATCTAAAGATGAAAAGGTTACAAAGAAGAAGGTGGAAGAAGATAAGGTAATAAAATAGAAAATCAATATTACAAACGATGGATAATTATAATTTTTTCTTTATACAGGATTACAAGAAAAACGAAAAAAATGCAAAGATAAGAAAACTAAAAGAGAAGAGACCCCCGAACCCGAACTAGAGCTTGAAGAAGTAAAAAAGAAACGAAAGAAGAAACATAAATCCCCGAGCAAAATTTTTGATGAACATAGACCTTGGAAATCCAGTAGTGAATCTAGTACAGGTGAAGAAGAGGTAGAGGAGGAAGAAGAAGTTATTGAAGAAGAGGAACCTGCATTGGAATTCAAATCTGATCATGAATTTTCTCCAGAGAGTGATTTAGAGGGAGATGAAGCACCTCAGCCGCTAAAGAGAGCTCGAACTGCCAGAAAAATTTATGGAGAGGGTAAAGAAGCAGCCTCCTTTTTTAAATTAGGTTTATTTAAATTTTGTTTTATAGAATCAGACGAAGAAGAACCAGATGATTGCCCTTGTCAGAAATGTGGAAAATCTGATCACCCTGAATGGGTATTACTTTGTGATAAATGTGATAATGGTTGGCACTGTTCTTGTCTCACGTCCACCTCTTCTTGTAATTCCTGAAGGTGATTGGTTTTGTCCACCTTGCCAGCATGTAAGTTGTCCAATAGTTTATACTCTTAATGCCGAACAAGTATAGTAATTACGTGCATATCACCTAGCTGGAGGCTCATTTATAAACATGCACTGACGTGACAATCAGTAGAGAATATGTTAAAATAATTTGAGTTAATTTAATTTTTTTTTAATTGCAATGGCTTCAAAACAGTAGAATAGCTGGACCCGGAACCTGATTATTTTTGCTGTGTAATTTATAACAGTTTAATGTACTTTTTCTTATAAATATTAAAAAACGTCCTTTGAATATGTTATTAAAGTAGAAAATATGAAAATTTTAGCTTTTATAACCCTCTTATTGTCGGTTAGGGGGGGATGGTAAATTTGGCAAAAATGTTTGCCAGCCAAGGTTAGGGTTTTTTAGTGGCTTGTGAACCATAAGCTAGTTGGGCAGACGTTTTTTTTTTTAATTTCCAACTTTTTTTTTCAATATTTTAAATTTTGATCCATTTTTCTGCAAATTGCTCAAAAACCGACTAATAGAAATGTCTGCCACTATAGTACAGTACTGTACACACCAACACAAACATTTTGCACTAGGTTTGGTCCAGTAAATAAAAATTTTTTTTATTCAATTTCCGGTTACCGCGCGCCGACTGGAGTACATATACTCACTACCTATGCGGACAAATATCGGTAACCATTCGATTAAAAAAAAATGTCCCCCCTCCCCTCCGCATTCGGCCGCCATACCAAAAATTTCAAAAGATGAGAAATATGGTTCTCATATGGTCTCTTTGATTACCGACTGGCAGACGGTAAGCTTTTCATCGTCGAATTTGCACACTATTGCTTAGACTAAATTGAAAGTTTATTATATAACTTAATAGACATAATATTAGGTCCCTTCGCTGTAGCAGTTAAATCTATGTTGTGGAACAGTGATGTTAAAAGTTTCCCTTAAGTAATGTGTTGAATTTCCATTTCTTGGTATTTGTCAATAGGAGATTTTATATAAATTATACATCTAAGAATGTACGATGAAGGAACTGTTGATACATCTAATGCTTGAACCGAAGTTTTACATTAATCACGTGAAGATTTAATTGTCATAGTACGAATTATTTTTTTCTGCATTACAAGAAGCTCTTCTATTCTAGAACAGTGTCCCCAGCTAATTATACAGTAGTCGAGACAGGATTATACATATGCATAGTAATAAATTTTCAAGATGTTTAAACTAACATGTAACATGTTGCCTCATTTGCCATAATACATAACAATGGGAAGATAGTTTTTTTTGACAGTGTATCAATTTGATTATCCCCATCACAGACAAACGTCTATTTGTAGTCCAAGGTATTTGACAGCATCATGTTGAATGATAGAATCATTGCCCATTTTTATTAGTAAGCTAAAGTTAAAGGGCTATGTGGACAATAATGAGAAATTGGTTTTAAGGAAATTTAGGTCGAGACCATTATGAGAACAATATTTTCGCATTAAAGATATTGTCTTATTTGTTTTGGAAGTCGTCGTCCGAGTTGGCAGTAACTGTATCGTCAGCAAAGATAGATATAAAAGTTTCATTAATATAAGAATGAATATCGTTAATAAAAGGAATAAACAATAGTGGTCCCAACACACTCCCCTGGGGAACCCCAGTGGAAACGTGATTAAGATCAGAATTGTAAATCCTAGTATTAGCAGTGAGAGATAATTTTTGAAACCTGTCTAGTAAATATGTTTTAATCCAGCCCAGTGTGGGTGCCCTTATGCCATAATTTTCCAGTTTGTCTATGAGAAGATTGAACCACGGTTTCGAAGGCTCGTGTTAGATCAAAAAATACATGCACATTTTTCTTTATTTTCAAAGTTGTTAAGTATAAAGTTATATAATGATAATATGGCATTTTGTGTAGAATAACCACTTCTAAACCCAAACTGACTATCAAAATTTTTTTCTGTGCTCAAAAAATTAGTAAATCTAATATAGTATGATTTTTCATAAATCTTGGAAAATTCTAATAATAGTACTACACCTTTACCAGACTTCTTATGTATGGGAACTGATGCTGTTTTTAATTAAGAAGGAAAAATACCTTCCTGGAAAGGTAACTTTATCAGATGGGTAAGTGGTTTTGATACATAGTCTATAACACCGTTTAGTAATGAACATGGTATGTATGCCATTCTCCCCTGAGGAATTCTTTGAAGATATGGATTTAATAATTGTACTAATTTCATCTGCTGTGACTGTTGATAAAAAAATTTGAGTTGAGTTGAGTTAAGTTGAGTTAATATTAACTTTTGATTTTTTTCCACTGGTATAGTCTAGGTTAACTGTTTAAAACATGAACGGCTGATCACATATCTGACAATGATTATCCATTGCTATCTGGAAATTCTTCAGGCAGGCTTGGTTTACTGCTTTGGTTTAGATTTTTTATTATTTGCCAGGCTGTTCTGGACTTATTTTTTGAATTAACAGTAAGCGATTCTTTGTAGAGTCTTTGCTGTATTTATTTTTCTTTAATGATTCTTTTTCAAGATATATCTTATATGCACCTCTTCATCTTCAGTAAATTTATATGATTTATAGACCTCTTAAGAATATACCCTCATTGATCAAGTCCTGTGTTAACCACAGCTGTTTAGATTTTAAGTGTTTTTTGACTGATTACTTCTAATGGAAATGAAATTTCTAGTTTTTCAATCTATTTGGGAATTTGGTAAATTTATCATCACTGTTAACGTCAGTAGAGAAAAGAAATGATCAAGTTTCTAGGGATAGTAAATATTTGAAATAATTCGTGTTTTCATCTGAGTTAAAAGATCATTTGAGTATATAAGGGCTATCATTTGATTTATCAGATACATATGGAAAACATATAATTTGAAGAAAATGGTCCGATAGATCACTATGAATAACCTTAGGATTTAAAATTTCAATATCAATATTGGAAAATATATTATCTATGACAGTTTTGCCATTTTTATTTGTGTCAATTTGTGTATATTCGTTAATGAATTTTTTAAGGTCATAAGATAGAAAATAACTGATAATTTTTCAACTTTGTTACATACAATATTATCTTCAAAATTAAAATTAAAATCTCCACAAATAAAAGTGGGAGAATTTGGCTTAAGTAATTTATACAACAGACAGTCAATATTAGAAATAAAATAATTACTATGAAATGATAAATTTGAAAGTGACCTATAAAAACATCCTACCAAAACTGAAACATTTTTTAAAACAATTTCAACAAAAGCATTCTCAAATAGAAAATCTACTTTCATAATATCACAGGTCTTAATTTTAAATTTTATATTATTTCTAATGAATATGGCAACACTGTCAAGATTTGACTAACTTCTACAATGTTAATCAGTTAGGGTATAAAATATAATTTTATTAAATTATTTTCAGAATAATTATATAAAGTCCCTGTTAACCATATAATTTCTGGAAAATCCAAAGAATGGAGTAACAAGTTAACATTTTAAACTTTATTGCGGATGCTTCTAATGTTTAGGTGATAGATTTTGATATCTTTATTCAGAGCATTGTGTGAAACATTTTTATTATTCTTCCTTATTTCTTACTTTCTCTTAGGTTTTGGGGTGTTACTTCTAAAAACGAATTTGGTCTGGTGTCATTTTAATTGTTAATAATGTCTTATATTTTTCGAAAAATTAAAAAAAATCAAATCTACTGAAGTAGACTCCTTTGGGTCAAAATAAGGGCTCATAAAAAGTCTCTTTATACTGAAAGTCTGCTGCAACCACAAAACTTTTAAATCTGTTGTTTCCAAACTCTTTTAAATCTTTAACTATAAATTGCTCATTATTGTTTGTAATTTTTGTCCTTAAATATTTCTTTATATCATCTTCCATTACATCTGGAGTTATTCTGTAAAATATAGCCAGACTTTAGGTTTGACTCCAGTAAATTTTTCATTATTTGCTTCTGATTGGCATACATTTTTTTTTTTTTAAGATTTTCTTCTATGCACTGGTTGCCACTTTTCTGTTACACTACCAGCATTACAGATGGTTAAGTTTCCATCAGCATTATACACTTGTTTATCTAAGTTAAGATGAATTATATCATCCATTATTACTTGTTGTTCTATAGTTGTATTATTATAGCTAAAACTTCTTAATTATCTACATGTAAGATATTAATCAAACAATCCAAACACAATCAAAGCTATTTTATAAAAAGAAAAGAGGTTATAAACTGACTTGAGGTTAGCCACAAACTAATTGAGTAATTGACATGCAATTTGATTTTCACAGGTCGTAATTCCTATTTATGGATACTAAATCCGTTTTTAATATTAATTTATTAAATCCATCATAGAGTTTTTCTAATGTGTTATATTGTACATAATCAAACATGTTCTGTACATGGTAAATGGTAACCGGAAGTCCTTAAATATTTCTTACAAGGAATTAGTTCAACTGTTACCGCGAAAAAAGCTAATAATTATTTTGATCAATGCTTTCTTTGATATGATGCATATATTTATATTGTAACTGATTTGCCTTTCTGTTATTTATTCACCTGCTTCCTATATGCGACACTTCTGGCAGAACAAGTTAGATCGTAGCAGCTCGTAAGCGGGTCTGTCTATGACCTGACTGCCAATCAGAACTAATGAATGGCTGCTGTTTAATACTCCACCACAATTTTAAGATGTTTGGCCCACGGCTCACTAGTAAACAGTGAAGTAAACACGGTGATTTTACAATACAAACTAACTGCGGCTACGCTGAATAGTGTATATATTTACCCATTCATAAATATCTTTCACAAGGTAAAAGCTACTACTGCCATTAACTTTAATCATGACAGTAGTACGTAGGTTGCATAATTATCTGACGTATGTTTAATAATAACGTATTATCATACTCATTTTCTTATAAAAGTTGGGGATAATCTGGAAATCCCATGAAATTTGATTTTGAAAAATTTTTTCAAATGCATAATACATTACCCAAAAATACTATTACTTTCAGTTGCGACTTGTTGAAAATTTACAAGCCAAGCTGATAGATTATGATAAGAAGCTTTCCAAAAAGGAGATAGAAGACCGCCGTAAAGAACGTCTTGCCTATGTAGGAATAAGCCTAAATAATGTTTTGCCAACACGAGAACTAGATCACCGTAAGAAGAAAAGACGGCATTCAGGGGAAGCCTCTGAATCTAGCTCAGAATATGAATCTTCTTCGGGATCTGGATCGGCAAGTGACAGTGACGAACCTATATACCAATTAAGACAACGACGACAAGCTAGGAGCTATAAGTTCAATGAATATGATGACCTCATCAAATCTGCGATTCAGGATGAAATGGAAGAAAAAGGGCAAGAAATAGGTAAGGAAGAATAAAAAAAAGTGTTCAATATTTTAAGCCTTTTTAGCCTCAGCAAAAATGGGTTCTAGTTCAACTTTAAGTTATTTGTAATGAATATTGTTACTATTTTTTTATGAAATTTGCATAGTTAAACTTACCAGATTTCACCCTGTATACTCTTAGTATACAGGGTGAAATCTGGTAAGGAAAATACTATGCATGCACATTACGTTTTAAGCTTTACTTGGAAACAAGATTTATTATATTTAAAATTTTAGCAGAAATGTACTGTTTTGTATTCTGGAAAATATAAATCTCTAATTTAAAATGATATCAATTTGTTCTGATCATTAATGGTATTTTGTTATTATTAAAATAAATCGTATAATATGACAAATGAAATTCTTCGTTAAATTAGGTACTCATAGTAAAAATAATCTGGAAAAGTCTTATTGATAAATGATAAATTAAAAAGTTAACCTCGAATGAGACCTCTATAATTACAAATATTCTCTAGCTTACCAAAGCCACGGAAAAGACATTGCAACTATAGTAAAGGCAGATGAAGAAGAACGGAAAGAGAAAGAGCAAGAGAAAAAGAAAGAAGAAGCGCTTGGAACCGAAAACAAGTTGCCAGTTATTCCTGAGGAAAACAAAGAGGACTCGGATAATGAAGTTATTAAGCCAACCCGTTAAAAAAACCTAGAAAGAAAACCAGAAAAATAAATAACCTGGATGTAAGTAGTGAAGAAGATGATGAGAAGGATGAAGATTTTAAGGGTACCAGGTAGGTTGCATAATTTTATTAAAAACTAAAATACAAATACACCAATTATGGACAATAGTCTATTTTCTAAAATTATACAGATACAGTAGTGCCGCGATAATCCGGACCAATTAAAACCAGACTAATCCGGATTATCAAATAATTTGGATTACCAAAACATTTTAAATTCAGTTTTTAAAAATTGCAAAAAAAAAATTAATAAAAGGCTGTATTTAAGAAAGGTAAGCACTGTATTTATATATAAAATAAAACAAATAAAAAGGGGATCCTATACCACAAAAACGAAATATTTAAAATAACTACATACAAACATACATATGTATATACATACTTAATTAACTTTTTCATCACTTTCTCCTACATTAATTTCATCGGCTTCCTTGGAAGTTTGTGCACCCTGTTTTAAAATGTTCGGCACCGACTAAAAAAAGTTAGTTATTTTACTTTGATGACTCATATGTTGTGGTTTTTTCAAAAGCAATTTCCCTTGAGATTTTGTAGCTTCATAATATCTTTTAAAGGAATGTCATTCTCTGTAGCCCACTGTAAAGAAAGATTTAAGCTTTTGACAGCATCTTCATTTTTAATTCTAACCGGAGGGGCAATTTCCATCACATCATCATCAGTCAGCACTATCATTTGCATGAATAAAATTTTCGTGTTCAATCAATTTGACATCCAATCGATAGTTACATCAGCATCTATATCAACATTCCCAATGCTATGAAGCATGGATGACACCGCATCAATTTCTTCTGCTAGTGAACGTATCTTTTGTCGCATAACACTTAAAGGGATCAAATCCTCAGGGTCATCTTCTAAATCATTCTCATTTTTTGATTTTAAAATTGTTTTCCAGCATTTTTCTAAGGAACTGGCTGGTACATTTTCCCAAGCATTTGTGAAGCAAGCATACAGCATGTTTTAAGTTCAAGCTCTTAAGGCACTTTACTTTTCATTAGTCAAAATTTTAGCCAAGAGACTTTCTGTAAAAAAGTTTTGTCAAGCGAATTGCGTTTTGATCCATTGGCTGAATTAATGCAGTCGTATTAGGAGGTAAAAATTTTGCAACAATTCTGCCATCATCACTGATCAGTTCCTGTTCGCTACAATGACTAGCAGCATTATCAATTAAAAGCAGTGCTGTTGTAGGTAAAGTTTGATCCCTGAGAAACTTTCTCACTTGAGGAATGAAACATTGATCAAACCACCGCTTAAAAACTGCTGAAGTCATCCAAGCTTTGCCTGTAGCTTTGTAATCTACAGGAAGCTCTGCATTTTTGAGGGCCCTGGGATTTTTTGATTTTCCAATGACTAAAAGTTTAAGTTTCTGGCTACCATCCGAATTATATGTTGCTAAAAATGCCAATTGTTCTTTACTGGTCTTTCTTCCTGGAGCGGTTTTTTCTGTGGAAGATACGAGCGTACTATCCGGAAGCAATTTCCAAAACAAGGCTGACTCATCAGCATTGTAAATTTGAGAGGGCTGTAACTTTAGGGATTTTATTGTTTGGTCCAATTCATTTATGAATGGTTCAACAGCTGCAGTATTGGAAGATAATTTTTCTCCACAGATTTTAAGTCGCCTGATGCCATACCTTTTTCGAAAATTTGCAATAAAGCCCCTACTTGCATTAAAATTTTCATGCCATAATATTTAGCATACAGATGTTTAGCTTTTGTTGCTAAAAATTCAGACGAAACAGGAACATGCCGATTTCTAAGACTCATAAACCAGGAGTGTAGTTTACTCTCCATCTTTGGAT
Organism: Rhamnusium bicolor; assembly: GCA_029963845.1. Taxonomy (NCBI): domain Eukaryota; kingdom Metazoa; phylum Arthropoda; class Insecta; order Coleoptera; family Cerambycidae; genus Rhamnusium; species Rhamnusium bicolor. The sequence continues at coordinate 458,025 of JANEYF010000188.1, read as the reverse complement.
ACTCTGCTTGTTTTAAAGTTTGTCTTTTTTCCGGGTCCAGCAACACATTGAAGAACAAACCTTAAAGAAAAAAGAAACTAAAATTAAACACCAATCGTTTGCAGTAAATCAGCAAAAAAAAATGTATCAATAAAGTTTAGATTTCTTTCCTTTCGTTTTCTTTAGATTTTTTTTTCAATGTCGCTGATTGTTGTCCCTACTCCATACTTAAGGGCTAAAGATTTTCCACTAACGCCGCGTTTTAGCTCGTCTATAATGGCAGACTTTTCCTTGAGACTTAAAGTTTTGTGATTACGTTTAATGGGTGCCATTTTCATTGGAACAACCTGTAAGTATAGTAAAGAAGCTGCGTCCCTACTGCTGCAGACATGTAGGAACTATTCACTCAAACTCACTTGCAAAAAGACAAGTTAAAACCTGCAGAATTTAATACATACATATGTACATATGTACTTATTTTGCTCCTACAAATTTTATGGAAAGGTCACCTGAATGAATTCGGATTACAGAATAAAATAAAATCCGGATTACAGAGTACTTCTAGATGACAAAAAGGCAATCCGGATTATAGAAGCATCCGGATTAACGCGGGATCGGATTATCGCGGCACTACTGTAATTAAGCGGTGAGGTGATTGATAACCAAAACATGGTAATTTTTCTTCTCGCTTGAAGATTATGTTAATGATATATCCCCAAAAAAGCCTTAGTTTTAGAGCCCACATCAGCGTTTGCGTCTATATTCAGATTAACGTCTGAGTGTATGTAATCAAATTTTGAATAAAAAGTTTTTTCCCTTAAATGTTTCACATTTGAAAAAAAATAGTGCATACCTAGAGTAGAAGAACTGGTTACTCAGTGATTAGGCTTTGGTCTGCCATTCTTACAGTTGCCACTTCAAGCCCTACCTCAATTTTTTTTTTAACTGGTGGATATTTCATACTTGCTTAATTAGACATCGGCCAGAAATTACCGTGCACTTATTCATTTTCCTCCCTTATAAATTACAGTATGCCATTTCGAATGCACATAGTATTTTAATTTTGTAAAAATTAATGTGTCCCTGGTGACAGTGTTTATTTAAATAAACCAATAAACTCAGCAGTGAGACCAAGGTCCTTCCATCCAATTTTTATGGTAAGAAAACGTCTCAACAAATTAAAGAAATTATTCGCCAAGAGGTGTCATTTGCTTTGCATATCTCTACCAAAGTCAAATTCATACTGTTCTTTTTGTTATACTATTGGTACATGTTGTGTAATGTTTGTACAAATCATTTTTATCTAATACCTTAAAATGTTTCCAAAGCAAATCTCCATTATCTACTAATATTATAATTTGCAGTTCAGAGTCCGAGGAAGAATTTGAAGAAGAGGAAGAAAGTGGAGATGACACTGACGATTATGTCAGGGGAGGCAAAAGGAGAAAAAATATGCGGCCAGTTCGACGGTCAACTCGTGCTAGAGTGTCAAGATATGATACTGAATTTAGTAAGATAAATGTTTCATTTCATGAAGGCCGTTATTTTTATTTTTGATGTTTTGCAGTTAATGATAGTGACTTTGATGATGCTCCTAGAAAAAAGAAGAAAAAGGCGTATTGGAGTGAATCAGAGTCGGAAGAATCTGACAGATCTTGGGGAAGACAGAAGAGGAAAGGAAGGTATGTCTACCCAGTGTAACCAAATTTGGTCTGTTATAGTTCAAAACTTTGTTTTAGGCCAAGTGCTGTGTTTAAAAAAAGAAATCCAAGAAGAAGAAGAAGAAGAGCATTCTTGATGAATTGTCTGATATAGAACCATTAAAGAAGAAGAAACCAAAAATTAAATATGGTGGCTTGACATCTAGTGATGATGATATGGTCAGGGGTCGCAGAACGAGGAGGCAAAAAAACCACTTATGTTGATACTTTAGGATCAGATAGTGAAGAGGTTTGAATATAAACACTTTATATTTGTTCGGTTAAATTGCATTATTTTTTATAGGAAAGTCGTAAAAGAAAAATCCTCGTAGGATAGACAGTGATGATGAGGATTTTGTAGCAAATGAAGATGAAGAAAAAGATAGTGAAGAAGGACAGGAAGATGATTTGGCAGAAGAAGATCAAGAAGAGGAGTCGTCTTCTGACAGAAGGCCTTTAGTTGTACCAAAAATTTATATAAAGAAACCTCCAGTATCAAAGGAAATGGAGAGGCCCAGAGAGAGAATTTTCCTCAAGGAGAAACAGAAGTAAATAAAGAAATTTCTAAAGGTACTAAAGAAAGACCTACGCTAACTGAAGAAGCTTCAAAACCTGCTGAAGAAGCATCAAAACCAGTGGAGGAAGCCTCAAGACCAGTGGAGGAAGCATTAAAACCAGTGGAGGAAGCATCAAAACCAGTTAAAACAGAATCTAAGGTTGAGGAACAATCTACTTCTACTGAAAAGATATCACAAATTCCTGAAGAAAAACTGCAACCTGTTGAAAAAATGTCAACCTGCAGAAGAAAATCTCAACCTGTGGACATAAAAGGTCAACTCCCCTGAAGGCAAACCTCAATTCATTCAAGAAAGACCTCAAACTATTGAAGAGAAATTTGACTCTATCGAACAAAAACTGAGGGAAATTGAAGAAACGCCAAAATTGGCTAAAGAGAAACTTGTAGAGGAAAAACTCAATTCAGTTGAAAAGGTAAAACAAGCTGAGGATAAACTAAGATTGAAACAGACTAATGAAAAAACTTCTCAGAAAGATGATACAGAAGGTGAAGAAGAGCTGGAAGATGGGGAAGAAATAGAGGAGGATATTGATGAGGACAGTAACCCGATTGAAAAAATAAATAAAAATTTAGAAGACATGGACTCTGACGAAATGGAAAAAATGATGGAGGAAGAGGAATATGCCAACAAACAGTTACAATTGGTAGCCTTGCAAATTGAAAAAGAGAAAAAAGAGAAAGGCAAAGGAGGAAGCTAAAAAGCTGGAAATGGCCCTAAAAGCTGCTCAACCACCACCTATTCATGTTCCTGCAAAGAGAGGCAGGAAACCAAAAGTGAAAGAACAAATACAAATGCCTCGAAGGATAGTCCATGAACCTATAGTTAGCAATGTGAGAGCATTAATACGCAATGATGACAGTAATGATGAACTCTCGAGCCTCCAGGAGTTGCCTTGCCCTTGTTTGAGGAGCTAGCCTCCCGCAGACTTGAAGAAGAAGCTCCAAAGAAAAGAAGAGGAAGAGGTATTTGTTTGCATTTTTTAATATAAACCACGCCATTCTAGATACAAATTTTATAGCGATGCATTTTCTATCATAACCTTAGAAAACTTTAATTTCAAATTTACATGAACAATATTTTATTATTCTAGAAAAAAGGTATAATCTCAAATATTTATAGGTATCAATTTGTAATAATTCCTGGGAATATTTCCGGAAACATTTAGAAACTTTCAATCTAAAAAAAATTTTACTGAAAAATTTGTTTACGATTATATTTGTCTTGAATCAATGTTTAATTTGATACCAAATCTGTTAGTGTTGACTGTTAACTTGATGTAATTATTATCACAAATGTTGTAATTTCACAAATTTTCACATGAGGTTAAATTATTTCTGAAGATTTTTTTCCAGGTCATGAATTTTCTTAAAATATTCATGACTGACGAAAATTTTTTTGTTTGTTAATTTAACCTCGAAAGGTATTCTGTAAGAAAATTTCACACCAAGTTAAAATTGCTAAAATATAATTTTCTACTAATTGTAGTAATTTAAACTCAACATACATACTATGAAAGAATGAACTATGCTAAATCTAAAAATGATATATCTGTGCAACTACAGGTAAAATAGAGAATTTATAGCTCAAAACTAATCATTACTGGATACAGCAAAAATTGCTAAAATATCATTTTCTGCCAATTGTAATTTAAAATCAACATAATACGAAAGAATTAACTATTAATTTTATTAGGTATTTGTTCACTTCTGTTCAAATATGTTAAATTTATAAATTAAATACACTGGTTAATTGTAATTATTAATCGTCATGCGTAAGATCAAAAAATTATATGATTGTCAAAAAAATTTCCACTATAATTACCTCCAGGGTACCCCAGTACAAAAAAAATTTCAAAAAAATACCTGTGTTGCCATGGCGACACTAGAGAAAACACATTTTATTGGTTAAAAAACACAGGTGTTAAATTTTTAAATTAATATTTCATATTTTTATTTTAAACGTAAAAGATCGTAATGTTTCCTTATTAATCAGTGTGAATGACAAATGAAAATTTAGTGATATTGCATTGTTTGATTTTTTAAGTTTTTTTTAGGGTCTGAATCTACTAAATGTTTGAGTGTTGTTTTTGTATGTGAATATGCTCTCTATATCTTATATCAAATGATCTACCTGTTTGACCTATATATGCTGCATTACATTCTGGACAATCTAACATTATATCCCATACTTTTCGTAAATTTCAGTTTTTTCTTTTGCGTTTTGTGTCTGCCTACATTTTTGTTCGAACTGAATGATGTTTAATGTTGAATTTTGACATGGTATTACTGATTGAATTAGAGAGGTGTCGTGCATATGGTAGTGAGATATATGTTTTGTCTTTTTTTATTATTTTTATTAATGGGGTATATTTCTTTTTAAGAGAATGTTATTTTGTTTTTTGAAAATTCATTTATTTATTGTATTTTGAGAGTACCCGTTATTATATGCTATAAGTCGTATTGTCTCCAGTTAATTAATCGTAGTATACTCGGATATTGGATGTATGTCCATTGTCTCTTAATGTGTAACCCTCTCCCTCACAATGTCATTTAAGACATTCAGGGATAAAGGGGGTTGTCATTACATGTGGTGTTATTATTATTATTATTATTATAAAATGTTGGTTGATTCTAGTAACTAATTTTCTATACAGTATTAAGCAAGTTAAAAGACAAGATACAAGTGGGCACCATATCAATAAAAATATTAATAACTATAGTTAATCCAACAAACTTTCGAGAATGTGAGAACAGACCCTTCCCTCTTAGAAAAATAAAAAACAGAATATTCAGAAAAACAAATATATTACAAGAATTAAAAATTATACCTGTAGTAGGTATAACAGTATAAGTTCAATTGAAAAATCATTTGCAAAAAAATTAAGTTGTTTCAAAATTTGCCTGATGGGCCAAAAAAATAATCAACAAAAACAAAAAACAAAACTGTGAAGCAGAACGAAAAATATTACAATTCAAGTTGTATTTTCCCTTCACCCCGCAACTACCCCAACATTTAAAAAAATATATTTTGGCTAATGGAATCTCTCCAGTTTGATATCCTTGTTCCTTCACAAACTATAGCTCGGTGGGCAGTTTCCTGCTGAGGATATATGGGAGGCAGACTCCTAGGGGAACAACGGTTACTGCTGGTCTAAATGATTATTCCAACAAGTAAATAATTACCCTATCTGGTGAGATTTATGGTTGAACCTTCTTCTCGGTCTCGAGCAAAAAAGAAAAATTACCAGTCAAAATTTATAGCAACAAATACAGAAAGGATGTATAGGTGAAGTTACGGTTAAACAAAAAAAATACAATAAGGCAAAAGAAAAAAATGACCACTGTGTATAACCAGTAATTGAAATCAACTAATGGAATTAGTTAAAAATAATTACAACTCGGTTAATTTTCTAGAGGAGAAAATTACCGACAGATAATAACAACTTAACCAAACAGTTTAAATTATACAAAAAGTTATACTATTTTCTTGATTAGAAAAATAGTTAAGTAAGAGAAAAAAATAATGAAGATAGTTAATAAAAAACTACTCAACTTGTAAGTAATAAATTCTAGTTTAATTAATTCAATTTAATAATGAATTTAAGGTACAAAAACAATAAGATCACTCTTAAGAATTACGATATTAATTAATTATGATATGCAATTTAAAATAAATTATGGGTTTTCCCAAAAATAAATATATACCTTTATCCAAAAGAAAAAATACCCGACAATGAATTTTGAAGCACAATCTAATAAAATATGCTTAACCAAATATAAAAGAAAAAATATGAGTTTTGCAACTGAAATATAATGATTTATTCCAGTGTCACACCGTGTAACAGTATAACAGGAATGCAGAAAAATACTTTTTAGATAAATTAAATATATTATCTCAGATAAAGAAAGGTACTGAATAATTTATTATTTAAATAAATTATATTAATATTCACAGAAAAAGAAAGGTGTTAAACAATTTATCTTTTAAATAATTTATATTAATTTTTACAGATAAAGAAATGAGGTAAATAATTTATCTCTCGAATAAATTATATTATTTTTACAGAAATAAGTTCTTTTAATTTCCACAGAAAAGATAAGTGGTGTGTGTTACTTTAAGTTATAAACATTATTTACGGTAAATATCGGTACAGTCTAATAAACTTTAAGAAATAAGTTAATCTTCTTCAATACGTTAATACTAACCAAAAATCTGGGCAACAGCCCTTATGAATCCATAAATTCAAAATATGTAGCTTTGTAATGATAAAGAAAAATGAAATTAACTGACATCAAAATAGACAGGCTTTTTCACGAGGCTTTGCGTGTTCTTCAACAGGAAGAATAAAAAGGACTTGTCTCCAAAAGGTGAGGGTAGCAAATTAGCAACAAAAATCCTAATTAACAAGGTATGATAAGATAATTACTAATTAGATAAGATAAACGATATAAATTTCATTTATAGAGCTAGTAAGGCGATCCAAACTCAAGAATTTAGTTGAATGTAAAGGACGCGCAAATATGGCAACTAGTCGATGGGCTTTACACTAAACTAATATAGCTCGATAAAAATCGATATTAAAACCTATATAAGGAAATAAATAACTTGTCACGAACATAGGAATACCCTACAGGCTCTAATTGTTTAAAATGAAATTATGCTAATTATTAAATATTTTAAATTAATAATTCAACGATAATGCAATGCTACGCTCACCTTCCTACTTGAAAAACACCCGGAGACTCTTCACTTCGCCCGCGACCTATCAAGTGATTGACTCGCGCATGAACGAAAATCGGCATTTCAATTAAAACACCAGGACAGCAAGGTCGTAATCATAATTAAAATTATCATTACAAGATAACTTCACATCATCCTAAATTAAATATAAATATTAAAAATAATAAAATATACACCTATGTATAGGTGTAATGAACAAAAATTTTCAGAAAATTATAATTCAGTCTAGATATGAAAAAATTAAAAACTGTAATTGAAAAACTCATATTTAATTCAAGCAAAAGTTTGGTTATGTATACAGTTACAAAACCCACAGAACATAAACACAGGTTCACAAATTTAACTGAAAATTAAAGTTATTTAGGCGGGAAATTCAAAACAAAGTTGCCCTGGGTAAGTTTCCAGTTGATGGAAACTTTCCCAGGAGCGAATGTTTCCTTCCTGGAAACATCTTCAATTGGAAAATTTCCAAGTTGCTCATCTCTGCCTATAAGTATTATTTATTCATTCATAAAATACAATATTTTTCTCTTTCAAATAAACACCAATATTCTTTAGTCCCAGGCTGCTACTGAAGTGTGTGAGTTCATGAGTTCTTAGCTTGGTCCTTAGTGAAAAGATCCATCCACCAAAATGATTTCCGTTAAAGTGTGGCTACTTTTTCAAATTATTTCTCTTGGTCATATACAGTTTGTCCCAAAATCGATACCATTGGGATATCGGAAACTACAAGAGATAGGGAGACGGTTAGATTAGCAAAGTTGTAGCAAATTTAATGCTGATTTTGAGTCCATCGAGAAATCAAGACTAACTGTGATCGTTTCCGAGTTACTTCAAAAAAACTAAAATTTAGTGTTTTGTTTTTGCCAAATATATCAAAACCGATTAATGGTACAAAGACAAGTCTTTGACCTTCTATAGGTATTTTTTTATGAGCATTTTAGTAGCGTTGTTAGTTTTTTTCCAGTGTTCAGTTTTTGAGATGCGACATACAACTTTCGATTTTTTATTGGCGCCATTTTGGATTTTTACAAATTTGAAATCTACATAAAATCCTCATTCTCCAGATGTATAACACTAAACAGTATGTCCCAAATTCGATTCTCACCATTGGGATATTGGAAACTACAATATACCGGGTGGCCCAGGGACTAGGGAAGCCCCCAAATTTTTCTACAATTTTTGAGATAGAAATTTGAAATTTGTAGGGATGAATCAAGACAAAAATTGTAATTTTTTGATCCACCCGCGCCAAAAAAGTCACTTCCGGTTTAACCGGAAGTGACTCCAACTTTCTTATTTTAAATAGCACCCTGTATATTTAGGTGATTTTTCTGATGAATATCTGATTTCCCTTTATAAAGCTTTTTTCAGATTTAAAATCGGTTCATAAATAACCCAGACAATTACATTTGTTTGTTTCCTTTAAGAAGGCCATGAATCTAATAAACGAAATACATTATAAATAAAATAATTGTCAACACTCGTTGTAAGGGTGTCTACCATCATTACTATTATGTAATTGTAATTATTTCTCATATTGTTTATTTCTTTATTTACGTTTGTTTATTTTTTTTTCGATATGTTTATTTTTTTACATTTCGTACTACCATAACTTGCTTATTTTGAATAGCATCCTGTGTGTTTTATGTGGTGTTTTTCTTCTCATCAAATTATTCTCTCCGATGATGTATGTATTTGTTATAATAATAACGTTATTAATGCACAAAATGTCGAACATAAAATATTCCTGATACTGTTTTCACTCTTCTATGAGTAGGCTGTGTACTCGTATACCTAGGTACGTGAAAATGTAATTTTTAAGTGATCCAATTGTTTACACTTATCAAATTATACCTATTGTAGTGTAATAATAATAGTAATAACAAAAAGCATAAATTTATTTAATAATTAAACATGTACATCTACCGTACCCGACAAAATGAACTATTCATTGCAAATAAAGAAACTAGGAAGGAAGTTTTGGAAGACCAGAGTTATAAACTAGAAAATAATGAAGAAATAGTGAGTACTATACATTGAACTAAAGTACAGAAACTTATAAAAACTGAACTAAATTAAATGTTAAATAACTAAAACCTTATAAATATTGTTCAAAATGGCCTCGGTTTGCTTGAATACAAGCATGAATTCTTTCTGAACGTTCTCTCATTACATTTCGTAAGTTTTGGGGATTTATGTTATTAATTGCCTGTCTCACTCTATCCTCGAGATCTTCTCTAGTAGTCGGCTGCTGAGAATATACATTATTTTTTAAATATCCCCACAAATAATAGTCTAATGGACTCAAGTCTGGTGATCTCGCACCATCTAGTTGAATCATGAGTACCTATCCAGTGATCTCCAAAACGATTATTTAAATATCTTCTAACCTCAAGTGTATTATGGGGCGGAGCTCCATTCTGTTGGAAAAATAACATTCTTTCTCGAGCAATAGGTAAATTCTCTAAAGTAAAACGTATTTTGCAAATAATTAAGTGAAATTTACAGAAAATGTTATTTAACATTTAATTTAGTTCAGTTTTTATAAGTTTCTGTACTTTAGTTCAATGTATAGTACTCACTATTTCTTCATTATTTTCTGGTTCATAACTCTGGTCTTCCAAAACTTACTTCCTAGTTTCTTTATTTGCAATGAATAGTTCATTTTGTCGGGTACGGTAGATGTACATGTTTAATTATTAAATAAATTTATGCTTTTTGTTATTACTATTATTATTACACTACAATAGGTATAATTTGGTAAGTGTAAACAATTGGATCACTTAAAAATTACATTTTCACGTACCTAGGTATACGAGTACACAGCCTACTCATGGAAAAGAGTGAAAACAGTATCAGGAATATTTTATGTTCGACATTTTGTGCATTAATAAAGTTATTATTATAACAAATACATACATCATCCGAGAGAATAATTTGATGAGAAGAAAAACACCACAAAAAACACGCAAGATGCTATTCAAAATAAGTAAGTTATGGTAGTACGAAATGTAAAAAATAAACATATCGAAAAAAAAATAAACAAACGTAAATAATGAAATAAACGATATGAGAAATAATTACAATTACATAATAGTAATGATGGTAGACACCCTTACAACGAGTGTTGACAATTATTTTATTTATAATGTATTTCGTTTATTAGATTCATGGCCTTCTTAAAAGAAACAAACAAATGTAATTGTCTGGGTTATTTATGAACCGATTTTAAATCTGAAAAAAGCTTTATAAAGGGAAATTAAATATTCATCAGAAAAATCACCTAAATATACAGGGTGCTATTTAAAATAAGAAAGTTGGAGTCACTTCCGGTTAAACCGGAAGTGACTTTTTTGGCGCGGGTAGATCAAAAAAATTACAATTTTTGTCTTGATTCATCCCTACAAATTTCAAATTTCTATCTCAAAAATTGTAGAAAAATTTGGGGGGTTCCCTAGTCCCTGAGCCACCCGTTATAGAGAATCGGGTTAAATTAGCATAGCTTTAGTAAATTGAATGCTGATTTTGAATCCGTCGAGAAATTAAGGCTAACCGAAATTGTTTTAGAGTTATTTCCAAAAAAGCTCAAATCGTTTTTGCCTTGATTTCTCGATGGAATCGAATTTGGGACACACTGTTTAGTGTCATACATCAGGAGAACGAGAATTTTATGTAGTGTTCAAATCTGTAACAATCCAATATGGCGCCGATAAGAAAATCGAAAGTTTTAGGTTGCATCTCAAAAACTGAACACTAGAAAAAAAAACTAACAACGCTACTAAAATGTTCAAAAAAAAAATGTCAAAGTCTTGTCTTCGTACTATTAATCGTTTTTGATATATCTGGCAAAAACGAAAATACTAAATTTCAGTTTTTTGAAAATAACTCGGAAACGATCACAGTTAGTCTTGATTTCTCGACGGATTCAAAATCAGCATTAAATTTGCTACAACTTTGCTAATTCAACCGACTCTAGCTCTTATATTTTCTGATATCCCAATGGTGAGAATCATATTTGGGACACTGTATATACAATGTGTCCCACTTTTCATGGAGCCACCCTCATATCTCGCTCATCTGATATCCGAATATTTTGAAATTTAAAGATCACAGTCAGTCTTGATTTCTCGACGGATTCAAAATCAGCATTAAATTTGCTACAACTTTGCTAATTCAACCGATTCTCTAGCTCTTATAGCTTCCGATATCCCAATGGTGATAATCAAATTTGGGACACTGTATACAGGGTGAGCCACGGTGGGTGGAGTATTAGAAGTATATGGAGAATGGATCAACCGATTGCTTTGAAATTTCGGTTACCAAGATAATCGAGTATGATCTCTCCAACTAAAATATTTTCAAAAGTGCGGTGTTGCCACATACGTAAAACTGGCAACATCTTTGTTATTTTAAATGGAATATCCTGTATATTTTTACGATTTTTGGATCGTCGTCTCTTTCTGAGTAACTTTTATTAATATTTCCCTATACCTACCTCAAGCCGTTTTCGAGATAATAATTCTTTTCTGAATTTATTGCCAAAAATTTGACTTTCAGTAAATCGCGCTCAACACAACGTATGGAATACTGGGGATTTGCATGAAAATATGCTAGCACATTGATTTCATTTACCTCGTCAGATGTCACAGGTTTAGGTAAATTTCTTGCTTCTCTTAATGACGAACCAAAATTTATAAAATTCCTCTGAATTCTTAAAAACTTTCTGTTGTTCATCTGCGGCAAATTCGGATATTTCTCATTAAATCTTCTGCTGAAGTTCTGCTGATAATCTTATTGCACTCTCTATGGATAATAAACAAATCAATTAAAACCGTGTTTGTATAATTATTTTCTGCCATATTTGTGCTACATAGCTATTCAAATTAGGTGCAAATATCACTAACGTCAAATTTATTTAGAAAAATAACATCTGTTGTCATTACAAAATGACAAAAAAAAATTTCATGGCCCACCCGTTACGATATACCAAAAGACTAATATTCTTGGTAAGGTTACAGAAAAGTGCCCATAAATCGAAAACGGTGTGCATTAGATATAGAGTATATTACCTTTTTAAATAGGTAAATGTATCGCCTTTCGGAATCAGTAATAATATACAGGGCATTCCATTTAAAAAAATTGACTTTCGTGCATTTTTCTAAGTTACTTATAGAAAGCGTTCTCTAACTCACCCTGTATGATATTCGAAACATGTGATTAATGGAGGAGATGCCCCCAGGCCTTGCCTAGCCGCTACTAAAAAATTATCTTTTAATTGCTGCGTAGGTAGGAGAAAACACGATTTACTGAAAGTCAAATTTTTGGCAATAAATTCAGAAAAGAATTATTATCTCGAAAACGGCTTGAGATAGGTATAGGGAAATATTAATAAAAGTTACTCAGAAAGAGACGACGATCTAAAAAATGCAAAAATATACAGGGCATTCCATTTAAAATAACGAAGATGTTGCCAGTTTTACGTATAAGTGGCAACACCGCACTTTCGAAAATATTTTAGTTGGAGAGATCATACTCGATTATCTTGGTAACCAAAATTTCAAAGCAATCGGTTGATCCATTCTCCATATACTTCTAATACTCCACCCACCGTGGCTCACCCTGTATACAATGTGTCCCACTTTTCATGGAGCTACCCTCATATCTCGCTCATCTGATATCCGAATAGTTTGAAATTTTTGGTGGTGAATATATACCTATAAAGTGAGTGTTTAGTCGTAACCACATTTGATTATAGCCAGAGGCGTCTGATTCTAGGATGGAAAAAGGGGGTCGATTTTTCAAAAAAAGTATTACCGATAATTTTAGAAAAAACTAGTAACATATTCTTAATCAGCACCTTTAGAAACCCCTTTGTATAAGTTTACATCGTTGTGGATTCAAAGGTGTTTGAGAGATGGGCCATCAAAAAAACAATTTTTTCCTTAAAATAATTTTTATCTGTAAAACGGATTCTTAAATGAAAAAAATATATTCTTTATTTTTTGTTTAAAATAATGTATTGTACTAGTATGAAATGATTCTACAACAAAATAATTATTATTATTGGAGATTATTTGTTAGAAAAAATGGTAGGTATGTACAAATTAGAATTTTTGCCTTATTAAATAAATAATTATTTTGTTGTAAAATCATTTCATACTAATACAATACATTATTCTAAACAAAAAAATAAATAATATTTTTTTTTCATTTGAGAATCCGTTTTGTAGATAAAAAATTATTTTTCTGGCGGCCCATGTCTCAAACACCTTTGAACCCACAACGATGTAATCTTGTACAAAGGGGTTTGTAAAGGTGCTGATTAAGAATATCTTATTAGTTTTTTTCTAAAATAATCGCTAATGTTTTTTTTTTTTTTTTAAAAAATCGATCCCCTTTTTCCATCCTAGAATCGGACGCCTCTGACTATAATCAAATGTGGTTATGTCTAAACACTTACTTTATAGGTACTTATATATTCACCACCAAAATTTTAAAATATTCGGATATCAGATGAGCAAGATTTGAGGGTAACGCCATGAAAAGTGGGATACATTGTATACATATATATATCACGTTCATTTGACTTTTAGATTTTTCTTTTGTAAAATAATGAACTTATTTAGAAATTTGTTTATAACTAGGTGATGATTCATTAAAATTTGTCAAAATTATGATGGAAGGCAGTAAATTTTATGACACACTTCTCAAAGCTAATTCCAAATACTGTACTACAGTTTCCATATTAGCAATTATAGTTCGACTTATTTTAGGAAAAGGTAAAAAAGACTCTTGAAGAAACTCTAGCTAATTTAGGAGGAAAGAAGAGGGAAAATGCTGCAACTAAAGCTTTACTGGAAAATACACTACAGGGTGGAGGTTGTAACATAGAAATAGCGGCACCACCACAGCCATTTTCACAGGCTTCACCAACTCCATCTGTTATTACTAGAATGTTACAGTCTAAGCCTGGTCAAGCAACTACTTATCCTGTTGGCACAATACGGCCAAAGCAATTTGCCACAATGCCTGATGATGATGATGATTCACCATCTGGTAGATCTAGGGGATCTTCACCATCCACAGGGCCCTTAGGGACACCTTGGGGGCCCTCCTCCTGGTCAGTACATGCCAGGTCAGTAATAATTTATTGAAGCTATTTTCAAAAATTCCCAGAATATTCCCAATAATTTAAAATTACCACCAAAATGAACCTAATATGAGGCTTTTTTTTTACGAAGAAGTATATTGTGGTATGTGAAGTAAGAGTGAATATTTCACTTTCACGATTAGTATTATATTTACTATATGACATCATGATTTTAAAATAAATAATTTACTACTGTTTTCAACTGATCATGTTCATCCTGTATTCAGTAATGTTCTGTTGTGAAAAATCATGTAATATATTGATGGATTATTCAGATTATTATCTGCATTTATCATGGACGATTTTTCTGCCTTTAGTTTAATTGTTTTGTGATTGATTTTCCCTATAAGGTAGTCAACATAAGATAGAGAGAACGAAAAAATGTGAATCTGGAGTGGGTCAGAATCTTTGATGTGAAGATAACACTGGCATAGTTTTTCACGAAACACCAAAACACTATATACTGCACTGCTCTGAGTGCAGTATATAGTGTTTTGGTGTTTCGTGGAAAACTGCGTCAGTGTTGAAAAGTGTGAATATTTGGTATCATTAGAGTGTGAAAAATGCAAATTATAATATGAACATTTAAATATAAATTTTAAATTTTCGGGAGTATTGGTAGAATTCACCCGAGCATTGGTTGGAATATGACAGTAAAATCAATAATCAAAATTTCAGAAAGGAATATTCTCACAAGTTCAAAATTCTCAGAGCAAACTTATCAGGAATTAATAATCAGTTGTAAATATAATTTGCGGTGATGGCTAATGAATGATGGTATATTGGAAAAAATGTCCTTATACATAATTTTGTTATATAATAATTAGAGTCTGGATCCCAATATTACATGACGTCAATATCAGGGGTCAGATTCAGGATATCGGTATAAACACATGCACAGAAATGATAAACATACCACATGTACCAGTTGAAATAGGTGTATTTTAAGCCGCCTGCATATGAAGGTGCATCCTTTGCAAACGGCAACACATCCTTTATTATTTTCATAGTTCTCGTCCCAACTGCTATCCACACATTGACATATCATTTGTGCATTTGTGCCTTCTAACACCTTTGCTGATATTAAGCGGGCTGACATTGCACTGTCTCGTCCATCTCCCAACTAATACATTTAATTTGCGATGTTAAGTAATGTTATTGTACTTTCCACTAACACAATTTTGCAGAATCTGTTTGAAAGGGTTATCTAGTTTGTAACATGAAATGTTACATGCCGCCATCATTTTAACTAAATCTAAATTAAATTGTTTTTGTCTTTCTCAGTAGGACTTATACTCACACAAGTGTTTTATGATTTTCAATTGCAACATGCTGTAAAACCTGTGTTTTCACTGTCCATGACAGTATTATCTCACAAATATTGCACCGAAGTTCTGTGTGCCATCAAACTCTAACTATGGGAATCCTTTATCCACCGTTCTACAGCAACTCTTTGAAGGGGAAGTGAACACGGCATTTTTAAAATGTTCCACGACAATATTCTCCGATTTAAAAAGTCTACATACCCGCTGCGTTCACAGGTTGACTACTGGACAGTGTTACCAGAAAAATATCTAGTGTCGTACTAGAATATTTTTAAAATTCACTAAATTTACATAAAGCGTGCTAGATTTTTTTTACCCTAATTATCAGCAAATTGCAAGATATCGTTTTTAAAATCTGTAAACTGCTAACAGCGATTTATGGATTTAAGTTGGATACTTGGTGAAAACAGACTCTTAACTTGACCTAGATAATAATGCCCTCTTTTTATTTTCAACATCTGCTTATTTTTAAATTGATATCATTTTGTGCTTTAATGTAGAGATAAGGAGGTAGCAATGACTTTTTCATAGATATAATATTGTAAACACCTAATGAATTGTGCTAAATACCTACAATTATTTCTTTTTATCTGATTATTTGTTTATTTTGTTGTAGTAGGGACTGCGTTATTTAGTTTTTGACGCGTAAAAAGCAGTGGATTCGTATTATGAGAATATGAAAAGTTAAATTAATTGACTAAAATTTATACCGCTTTATTTTGGGTTAAAATACGTGATAATTTCTGTTGCCCAGTACATCTGCTCCTGGAATCTAATATTCGTATCCGAACTCTAATAATACTAATAATATTTAGAACCGTGTTGAATTTTGTTTTATATTTCAGGTGGCCCACGTGGCCCAATGGGTAGCCCATTCAGGCCAATGCATCCAAGCATGAATCATTACCCGAGAGGAGTTTTACCACCACATCAAATGCGAGGATCAGCTCCTCCAAGGATGCCTCATTTATACCATCCACATAGATCACTTGATCCGTCTCCCTCTGGAGGTGGTCCTATAAACATGTCTGATCCCAACAGTGCACCCTTAGTACCGCCTCCAAGCAGTAGTCCTGGAAATAAAGGGGAACCACAAAATTATTCTAGACCGCCTGTAAGTCGATTCCTCCAATCAGCACTACTCCGAATATTACCATGACACCTCCCCGGCCGATGCATATGTTAGGACATATGCAACAAAGACCGAGTAATTTGAGTCCATACCCACCTCCTAACACACCACCATCTGGTTATTATAGGGGATACCCAGCAGATTCAATGGCGAATGAAGACACAATGCCGCCAACTGCATTTCAGAATTCTCCATACTCTGAGCAATTTCCAAGCGAAATGGGCGCCTCAGAAAATAGTAACAGTAAATCTTATGGAGGAGAGGAATCGGGAGGTGAATTTGGAGGCTTGGTGTCGTATTTCTCAAGCCAGCGAGAGGATGACTTGGAATCATAGTTTAATAGTTTAATGTGCAGCTGTGTGTTTTTTACAGTGTCTGTAGTGACCGTACAGGGTGTAATATAAAATGATAAACGATACTTGGTGATCGATAGGATATTTATTTTGTAGTTTACCGATATAACTGATATTTTATTCTTGTATAGCTGGGTAAATATAGTGGAATGTGTTTTTATTGCTTTCAACATATTTTTAAAATATTTATGATGTACAGAAAATAATTATAATTTTTATATCAATTAGGAGTTTTGTACATATTTGTATATATATAAAATATTTTTAGTATTAGAGAAGCTCGCTGGATAAGAAGTTGCATGTATCATGATGATAAGGTTTTTAATGCATTGAAAATTACCAAATATATCCTTTGAGGTTTAGATTATTGATGTGTAAAAAATCGTGCATTTTTTACAAACCAAACTATGTAACTTTAATCAATTAAGGTTTAACTTATTTTCTTAGGCGCATTCGAATTTAGCACCCGTGCCACTTGCACTCCCAAATTCTTTATATTTTGTGTACTGAACAGTACATAAACTTTTTTTAGAGTATTGTTTGTGCAATTTTATTTTATAAATAAATTATATTATTTACATTTTATGAATGATTAATATATTTCACTAATATTTGTATTGTCAAATTTTTATTGTAAATTTTCAACTATTTTTCTATATCAGATATTTTTGTTTTGTGAAAACATGCATTTTAAATGTAATAAAAAATTCATTGTAAAAATCTGGATTGTTATTAGGTTAATTAGATCTGCTGAAAATGGTAATTATTTTAATTGATGCAGATATCAGGGGAAAACAGGATATATTAAGTGCAAATCCACCTTTTTATTTAGATTTTTTTTTAATTTCTACCTTTTCATAACATGTTTTAGGTGTGCTACATTCACCTAAACATAGGCAATATACGTTTTTCTACACCCATACTCTAATTAAATAATTAGACATTTACTACCTGTACTTTAATGAAATTCATTATGATACAGATTTTTCATATGTTTATAACCAACAGAAATGCAACATCACAGCAATATTCAGTCAATATCAAATATTGCTAAGTATGACAGATCTAAAATTTATCAATTTTGATAGTTCATAATTTACTGTTTTAAAAACACCACATAAATTACACAATTCCCAAACCAAAGCTGAAGCTGCACAGATAGGGATTACATGGTTGGGAAAAGCACGGACACACACAACCAAACCCTTCGACTTTTGTCAGAATCAAAACCGGGATTTGAACGCGGAAGTCGATAGGCAATAAACCAGCTATGTTTGTCACTTAATGCTCTGGCCCACTGCGCTGCCGAGCTCGGTATCTTGTAAGTTCCTAAAATTTGTGCTTTTTGCATATAAAATTGGTAAAAATGTGCAATAGTGAGAGTGAAATTGAGAATTTAACCTTACCAGAAATTGTGGAACAGGCCACAAGAACAGCAAATAATTTATTACCACTAAAAGCAACAAAAAATATAAAAATTTTACTCAGTTTATGGATTGCAGGGACAAAAATGAGGTTAGCAGCTTTTCAGAAAACGTCTCAAATGTTTATTTTGATGAGATCAAAAAAATTGAAATCCACAAGTTTATGGACACAATATTCAATTTTGAAATCTACGTTATGTAATAAACAAAGTAGACATCCAAATATCCTGAATTGCACGCCTTATTGAAAAGAAAGTCTGAGGGTATAAACTATGTGATGTACTTACCACCACAATGCTTATTTGTGGTTGTGTGACATGTCACTTTGGCACGCTTCAATACAGTAACGGTACTTTGAAACTTTTTTATTACGGTAACGGTCTCAAGCGTCAGTTCCTGTTTTAAAGTGTAGGAACACCACTTTATTCTATCAGCGCAGTGGTGTGATAGAAGCTCGGGTAACTCAGTGAAGAAACGGAATGCCAGGCGGTCTGTGTGTGTGGTTGTCGTTTGGGTAAGCAATGGACAACTTCACCTTACCTGCTGAAAATAATTCTTGGTGTACAAGCAGATTTATATCTTTGCTTTAAATAAAAGGCAGAAGTTCAACTTCACTTACTCTATTTATTTAAGATTGCTTCACAAAAGAATAAAAAAAATAAATATATACACAACAGTTATGTTATAATGCAACGTAAATATTAACCTATATTACAAGTAAGCAACCAAAGAAAATCAAGCAAGTGGTTATGTAATGCAAAAGTGGTGATGGGTTATATCAAGCACAGCTAAGTTACGGAAACTACTATGGTATTACTATCAAAGGTTTATTATCAGCATCTACAAAAGCAAGCAAGCGATGATTCGAAATAAAGCACAGTTACGGCAGCCACTACTACTGGTATTTACAGCAAGTGGTTAATGACTTTAGTTACTAA
Source organism: Rhamnusium bicolor (assembly GCA_029963845.1). Classification (NCBI taxonomy): domain Eukaryota; kingdom Metazoa; phylum Arthropoda; class Insecta; order Coleoptera; family Cerambycidae; genus Rhamnusium; species Rhamnusium bicolor. The sequence goes on along the minus strand of JANEYF010000188.1, from coordinate 438,703 downwards.
TGCTTAAGACGGTATTATGGCAGGCGGTCGGTGCAACAAAAATGGTCAGTGGTAAGCGGTACGGAGTGCAAACAAAGCACAAGTGCAGGTCAGTTCAGGGACAGGCGGTATATATGACTGTCTAATTGCGAGCGTGGTATATATTTAGATTATCTATTAATGTCCCTTGTTAGGGCTTCCTGACTACGTGCTGTGAACGGAACGATTTGTTTATTACACTCGGGGGGCACCTAGTGAGATTCTTTCACATCATTGTGATTGTCTGCGCGAGAATGGAAAGTGCGGTTGTAGAGGGGCAAAATTCTTTAAGCTACCTTAGCGAAAAACGTTGAAACAAATTCCCTGCGGTATTTATTATAAACAAAAGTTTATATATGAATATACTAAGGCTGGAATTGCTTTCTTATAATTTTTAAACTATATTTTCGGAAAGAAATAATTTAAAACGGCCAGGTACTACTATTTAAAAAAAATCAATAACTTATTCAATAAATTATTAAACAAATAGAAACATTTCGTTATCACGAATAAATTTCAACTTGCTTTGAAATCAAACTAAATTGTCTTAACCTACTTTCCTCTTACTTGATTGAGTACAAACGATTTATCATTAGAATAATAAACAACCTAAGATTACTCTGGAAAGAAACCAGTTTGAAACAATTAAATTTGAGAAATAATTGTTATTCCAAATACTGGAGTTGCAAACTAAAATTAACTTTGGTTCAAAACGGTTTTAAAAGAAATAATACAAGTTATCATATACAAGGTGTACAAAGGTGCCGAAGAATCCATTTCGGTCTGGTTACAATCGAAAACTATTAACGAAATAAAAAAAACACTTTGATACAGCTAGTGCTGGCAAAAACTGGGAAAAAGTGAAACCGGTTATTCGGTTTCCTCAAAACCGGTTTCGGAAAAAACCGGGTATCCAAATATAGATTGAACATGCTATTTGGGTAACCGGATATTCGATTAATCGGTTACTCGGATATCGGTTATAAATAAAATAAATAAATAAATTCTTTATTGTCCAAACAGGTGATGTACCCACTTACAGAACAAATACAATAGATGTAAATATAAGAGTAGCGTAAACTATAAAAAAAAGAAGAAACATGGAAATAATTACATAGTATATAAAACATATCGTAATTAAGTAGGTTGCAAAATTCGTATTTCTAAACATAACAGTTATTACAAAAAAAAAAACAATATTATTATTATTACAAAACTAACACAAAATATACAGTTTATTTAGGGACATGAATTATGATAGTGATAAAAATAAAGAGAAAAAAAAAGAGAGGGGTTACAAGGTTGTTATACTGGTGCAAGTTGGTTTTTAATGGTGTTCTTGAACATTCCGAGTGAAAGTGTTAGACACTCTTAACTAACTCGTAAATGAAACAACTCCCTGTATAGAGATATATTTTAATATGCACTATTCTCTAACAAGTCAAACATAAGAATGCCTTAAATTCATGATAGTTTTAGTTATCCTATATCGAACATCATACATTAAGTGAAGTGTGTTTATAAACAATATTTCGGGTGAGTCAGGTTCAAGGGAACGTTGAGGGGAAGAGTTGGGACCGCCGTGAGTGCCTGAATGTCACGGTCTCCGATATACAGGGTGGCTCAATTATGATGTGCTATCAGTTCGGCCACGCTACAAAACTCTGCGTCCTCGCAGAATGCGTCCCCTAGCAAACCTCCTGTAACAAGGAATCAATTTATTGTTGTCTTTGCCATTACGTCAATGGCATCGAAACAGTACTTGACTACCAACTTCTGGTAATTTCGCCATTACGTTAATGGCAAGAGAGCAAAACGATTATGCTTTAAATTTTTCAGTTAATGATCACTATCATCACTCTCATCGTCGAGAGCCTCTGCGTTATACGGTTTCATTCGATCGACCGCGTAAACGCCTTTATAAGGCCTGGGAGCACGTTGCGCACCAGGCAAGTCTTCGATATAATATCGATCGTGTTGCAACACTTTCTTTACAATAAAGGGTCCATCATATTTTGGAAGCAACTTTCTGCTCCGTCCGTCATTTGACCCTACATTTTTGAGGACTAATACTTGTTGTCCCTCCTTATATTTGGGAGCATCTTTACGTTTTGCGTCAAAACGAACTTTGGACTTAGTTTGCTCCTCCCTAATCTTTGTGCTTATCTTATCACGAATTTCTTGTACATTTTTAGGTTGTGGAAAGTTTTCGATGGCAATTGTTTTACGATTTCCAGGTCTTATACCCTGTGCATTAATTTCGTGTCCTAAATACTCTATTTCAGTTTGAAGGAATGAACATTTTGTTAACTTTAGGCTAAGATTTGCTTGCCTAATCACCCCTAAAATTTGTTTGAGATATACTAAATTATCTTCTGCGGTCACCGATGGAATCAAAATGTCATCCATATAGGCCATTGCTATCGAGAAACGCAATGGACCTAAAGTTTTGTTTATCGTCCGCTGGAAAACGGCTGGAGCATTAACGAGGCCAAAAGGCATACGCAAATACTCATAATGCCCGTCTGGGGTTATAAATGCCGTTTTACTAATAGAATCTTTTGCCATAGGTATTTGATGATAACCCGAGGCTAAATCGAGGCAAGTAAAATATTCGCATCCATTTAACCTATCCAAATGTTCGTCAATACGAGGCAACGGAAATTTTTCTTTAATAGTTTTGGCATTAAGTGCCCTGTAATCTACACATAAACGTGAGTCGCCAGTTTTCTTTTTTACGAGTAAAATAGGGCTGGCATAAGAAGTTGATTCTTGTACAATATTGTTCGTAATTAAATCATCGATTATGTCACGTACTTTCTGACGTTCTGAATAAGACAACCTGTATGGTCGGTACGTCACTGGCTTATCGTCGCTCAAATTAATTGTCATTTCTGTGCTAGTACATTTACCTAACTCACTTGTTGTTATAGCAAAGCAATCTTTATATTCATTTAATAATTTTAAGAGTTGTAACTTGATATTTTCGTCTAGTGAATAAGAAACAAGTGGTGTTATATCGCTTAGTGTAAACGGTTTGTTATTTTTAGAAATAGCTGACAAAACTTGAATAGTTTCAGACTCGGTTCTATGAATGATGTCTGTGTCTTGTTCACAGACATCGCCTCGTGCTACGATTTGATTTTTATTATACACAACGGGAAAATCGGAAATGTTACAAATACTAACACATCCTTGACATGCTTTAGTTACGCATCTAACGATAATATGCTCTTTCATAGGTAAACTTCTTACCTGACCTTCGATAAAAACGTCACCCTCTAGGTTTTGCTTATTGGTCACAGGAATGTACCCCACATGGCCAGGCAAGACTTCGACGTCCTCCTCGGCAACTAGGACTATTTTCTTCACAGGAATGACTCCTAATCCTGGTGGAGCAGTTTCCTCGTCTTCAATAACTCGCATCTCGTTATTACGAACAATTAGAATTTTGTTCTTTTTAATAAATTCTTGACCAATTAAAACCGGAACAGTCTGAACAGAATTTTCAACTATAAGCACATTCACATTTGCTTCTGCACAATCAACCGTTAACAACACGGTCACAGTTCCTAAAATTTGTGTAACACTGTTATTATATCCTTCAATAATTTTATCTGTTTGGCTGTACTTTAATTTTAAAGTGTCAATAACGTCCTTACGAACAATTACACCACCACAGCCCGTGTCTACGTATCCCAAAAACTTTTGTCCGTTTATTTCACATGTGATGTAATAGCATTTGTCGTGTGCACCGACGGTTTTGCACGAAACGTTTTCGCTCTTCTTACAATTTGCACTTATATGCCCAAGTCTTTTACACTTTGTACATTCCTTCTTCGGTTTTGTACATGCATTTGCCAGATGTCCCTCTTCGCGACAATTATAGCACTTAGATTTATATCGTTGATAAGGATGAGCCCTTCTATCCTCTTTATTTCTCAGGTGGTCTCTTCCAGGAATTTTGTTACAATAATTAACTGGTTCTTGACGTCTCACATGGAGACGATTTGTAAGGGTGGACAAAAATGAAGAAAATAGGGATTCTGGGTTTTCATAACGCCCCGCCCTTGCTCCAGTTTGAATTATTTCATTGGGAATACCGTCTATGATACATGAAACTGCATGCTTTTCTGGTAACTCACATGATCGTACTAACTCCATCTTGTCAAAATAATATTGACTCCAGTTTTCATTATCGTCCTTCTTTCGTGCCAACATCGTCCTGAGAGCAACAGCAAAATCTCGATTATCAGGGAAAGCTTTAAGAATGTTCTGCTTCCATTCTCCCCAACTATAATCATATTTTGGTAAATTATCATACCATTTCTTCGCTAAACCCGTCAGTCGACTTTGCATATGCGCTATCGTCGTTACTTGGTTCCAGCCATTTGTTTCGGCCATCTGGTCTATTTTGTGTATCCATAGGATTGCGGATAAATTTGGAATCCCTGGCTCAAAACGTGGTATGCAATTGAATTTTTCTGAATACCATGGCATAGAGCCTCTTTGTTCCAGTAGTGTATTGCGTGTTTGAAGTTCATCCACCAAACGCTCCAAATTGGTAATTCGATCGTCAGTACCTGTTGTTGATATTTCTACAATACCTGTGACAGTTCTCTCAGAACGCGGTACACTTCCAAAGCACTCTCGTGGTGGCGGCGTCCAAGATTCGCCCATTCGTCGGTCGCGCCGTCGTTCACTTTGCGCTTCACTCATTATTCTGTTTTTGTTTACACTCGTTTTCCACTAATTTTTAAAATCACCAGTAACACAAGGAGGTTGAGATCACTATCCCACCGCTGCTCTGTTAGACACTCTTAACTAACTCGTAAATGAAACAACTCCCTGTATAGAGGTATATTTTAATATGCACTATTCTCTAACAAGTCAAACATAAGAATGCCTTAAATTCATGATAGTTTTAGTTATCCTATATCGAACATCATACATTAAGTGAAGTGTGTTTATAAACAATATTTCGGGTGAGTCAGGTTCAAGGGAACGTTGAGGGGAAGAGTTGGGACCGCCGTGAGTGCCTGAATGTCACGGTCTCCGATATACAGGGTGGCTCAATTATGATGTGCTATCAAAAGGGAGTAAATATCAGTTGAACTACAGTACAGGTTAAATTTGTGACTTATAGAATATATAGGCGATTTCGCCATTACATTTGTTCTAGGAGTACGAAGACAAAAACATTGTTCAGTCCTGCTGTTAATACGAGGTGTGTGGAAATTTAGTTCAGCTAACAGTTCAGTACAAACGAATAAGTGATTTGTAAGTTTATACACAATAATAAGTTAACAAGATGTTGTTATCAATACCTTGTTCTGGATAATCTCCATCCAGTTTATGTGCCATGTACTTCATAAAGACACATATAGATTCAAGTTGTTGAATATGAGTGGTATAGTAAGGTGACCATATTCAAGTTTTGTGCGAACATAAATGACATAGATTTATATAGCAGTCTTTGTTTTTAAAATCTACAATTTCTAAAAACGAGTCCGAGCATTCTTTTCGTGAATGACGTAATACTATTAATATGAGATGAGAAACTGATCTTTTGGTCAAACTTAATTCCAAGATCTCCAATTTGGTTTTCACGATGTAACGGAGTATTATTTATTGCATAATTATACTGAATAGGGTTGTTCTTCAATATCACTAAAAAAAATTAAATGTAATCTAAAATAGCATTTTAAAAATTATGTATAACAAGAAACTAGATTTATTACATACTTCGGTTCAAAATTTTATAATATATTACCAAGGAATACTAGACTTTTAAAAACCGTTTAGCGATTTTCGAAACTGTAAAGATTACATAAAATTTAATTATCATGAATTTATTAGTTGTTTAGAAGTATAACACATTATTAATATGTCGGAATTCAAAAACACTGGCAAATGCAATCCGTACTAATATTAAGTTTATTATTGTTTTCTGTTTCTCCTTTTTGTTTATCTTTATATTATGTATATTTTTTGTTTTTTGATTTTCAACGTATACTAATAATAATAATAATATTTATTTCCTTTTGGCTTTTTACAAAGCATTGGCATTATCAATATACAAGTGTAAAACAGAAAACATAGATATCAATAACAATACGGTAAAATAAATAAATGTGTATGAGGTTAAATAAATGAGTATAAGGTTAATACAGGATATGTCAATCATTATAATTAAAATATGCAGTTAGTGAATAAAAACATTGCTCAGTTAAAAATTTTTGTTAGCGACAAATTGGTTGAGGCTATTACAGGTTTTTAAATCTTCAAGGTAGGTGGTTATATATTTTTACAGACATTAATCTAGGTTCGTTGCCAACCTGTGTTAGTCTAAATGGTGGAACATATATATTATCAGCTATCCTAGTGTTGTAACTATTGACATCACCACACCTTTGTAGAGAATTAAGATTTTTCCATACATAACAAGGCTTGAGAAATGTATTTACATTTCTCAAGTCATTGTAAAAATCTTATGCTCTTTGAACACCGGAGGACAAGAGAATAGATAAGGCATACTGAAGATGTTTCGAATAATGAGTTTCTGCATAATAAATACTTTGTCGACAATGGTGCTGTTTCCCCAGTTTAATATCCCATAGGAGATTAAAGAGTGAATACACCCGTAGTAATATATTTTTAACAAATTTATGCCCACTAAAGATCTGAGTTGGATAACTGACTAATTTTTTACAGCTAAGGACTTAGATAGATTATTAATGTGCGTGCTCCATGTTAGATTGGTGTCCATCCACATACCCAAAAACTTAATGCAGTCACTATCAGCCATGCTAATTTCGCTAGAGTAAATCAAAATACTACTATCGGGTTTTTTACCGGTAGGCATGAATGTTATTGAATTAGTTTTGTTAGAGTTTAAGGACACATGACCCACTACTTCAAGATCTCATATGCCCAGTATTAGAGTTAGCTTTCATGGCTAATGATTCGACATCACTAGCTTTGATTACCATGGATACGTCATCGGCATACCCTTTCCACTCGTTATTTAATAGTAGTTATACTTATGAAAATACCTTTAAAAAAAATTATTGTAGTTACTAGCTTGTTGTTGTTAAATACAAAAAAAATGTATGCACAACTTATTTTCTAACTAGCTTAGTTATCACAAACTGGAGAGGATTAGTAAAGACTTCGCAGCATCAGGTATGTTACTATGGATGTCTCCGTGAGTGATGTTCGCTGTAGTGAAAAAATATACTTATATTTTGAAATGTACTATTCAAGATCTATTGATGCAATATAGGCATACTTAAAATAGTTTTTGAACACACTTAACGGATCTGGATATGCACCATCGGTACCATCACAAATTTGTGTTAATTTGGTAAAACCGGTGTCTCGCTTTAACACACGTGCGAACTTTTCTCTAACATGCTCATTTTTTTGCGTCACTTATAGCTTGTAGCAGTCAATTTAATTCGTCCACTATTTACAGTGACTCCACTAACAACAAAGCGTTTGTAAGGTTTTTATGGCGTCATGAAATCTCTTATAACTCTTGTGAATAGTTTTTATAGCTGTTTCAATGGAAATAACCTCAAATTTTGTTTGGCTTTCCTTAATAGCTGTAACCTTGTCAGAATTGAATTTTAGTATCAGCTTTTATTTGTTGTAAATATTCAGCATAATAAAAAGCTGCCATCAACCGTGCTCTGCAACGTGTAAGAATTGGCTGTAGTGGTTCGAGAATATCTTGCTGTGAATGCGCGAAGACATTTAGGAGATTTAAGAAACACTTTTCTGTACTTGCTATTAATGCATCTACCTCTGGAAAACCTTGCCGAATAGTTTCTGCCACAAGATGTAAAGGGTGTACTTAAGACGTAATTTATCAACCTATAACTGTATTCTTAAAGAGAATGGCCTATCAAACGCATTGTTGCGGCACCATCAGTAACAAACATCAACTTGTTGACAGGTCAAATTTTTCTAACGTCTCCAGCACCACCCGTGTAATTGTTTTACCAGTACACTCAGTTAGTCTTTTGCTAGCTAGTAACAGTGGAAATGTCGGTTTAAGAGAGTCCAATACACGTACTATAACATTTAAAATAGAATTTCTTTTTACAATCTGTCGTCTTTTCAACACATAACCACAGCCGTGTATATTTAATACACATTCTCGCAGATCACTTTGGTATTTGGTATTTGTACGCCGGTCGTTGGCCCTAAAGATCTAATGTCACACCATTGACCCGCACACGACTTGCCAGCTTTAGTGATATCTATATACATTTTGCGTAATTTGATAAACTTCACAAATTGTATTATAAGTGGGAATGGTACTATAAAATAGCTTGCTATAGATCACATGATTTGTCCCCAAATAATTTTTTTATCGGGTTATTGCAAAGAAATAATTTACCATAAACATTCAGACCAACTACTTTGGATAAGTCAAGAGTGTCAAGACTAAAATTTAATAAAATTCTGCATAGCATAACCCATGAAATATTAGAAGAAATTCACAAATAATTTCATGATCGGTTAGGATTTTGTTCAGAACAAGAGAGAGGAATTTTCGAGCCTCTTATTAAGTAGCACTTAAATATTTCAAAATTAAAATTCTTTCACCGTTATTGTGCTAAATAAACAGTGTCATGTTTGTTGCCATACGATTCATATTAACACCTAAAATCGGTTTGACTCATTGAAAAATTATGTAACAAGCAGACTGAGAGCATGTATAATATTCACATGACTAATGTTCGACCAAAGTCCAACCTTTGGTCAATGTTTACTGAATAGTCTGTTGCACTTGCACACATTGTCTGATGTGGATAATGCTATACCCCACCCCAGATTCGGTGTTTTCTGCTCCCCCATTACCGATTGGACTCTTTTCTCGTGATGGATTGTATGCATGGAAATAAAATTTCGCAATGTGTATATCAAATTCTAACATATTCTCGTCATTTATAAGTAAGTACTAGTATATCCAAAAAAGGTAATTATTTTTTTTACGAACATAATAAAGAGTAAAAGGGCCGAGCACCGAGCCTCCCGTACTGACTGTTTTTGGTTTAGATATACATTTAACGACATTTTACATCATTGAAAATTGCTTATTCTTTAAGGTATAATAAATAAAATACATTTTGGTACAAAATATTTTTATTACATCAATTTCAAACATACATAATGAAAAAGTCAGTGTAACAATAACGGTGTCTAAAAACTAACAAGGTATAACAAAGCACGAATTCTTGTGCTACTTTATATACAAAAACTTATGTATGTATATAAAAATATTAACCCAAACAACTATTTAAATAGATAAATATATAAATCTACACTTCAGTCTATATAGTAACAATAAATAAATCATGAAAATAATAGTTGTGTACAGAATATTAAATTAATTATAAGTATGTTAGTAGTTTAGTTTCAAGTTACATATGTTTATTAAAAATTGTTATTATTGTTTTTAACTTGGGTTTATGAAGCAGGGATTTCTAAGTGTTAATCAGTAGTTGTTCCTATACAGATTGAAAAAGTCCTCGATGGTGTTTCGACAAAAAGGCGAAAGCGGCTTTTACCAAATGTTACAGGAGAGCCAAAAATTGAAAATAAATAAAATGTGTTATTCTAGGTTTAATTTTTTTTTTAATAAAATTAAAAATAGTTAAACCAAAAATATCTTGTCCAGGATGTTGAAATAATCACAGCTGAGCATATCAGTCCGTGCCACTATGAGATTTCGGCATTTTTTAATTTATAATCTCACTTTATTCACAACTGAAATTATCGATTACACCTATTCAACTTCAATTTTAACGATTCTCGAATGTTTGGTGAATTCAACCAGTGTTGGATGAAAGGCTTGACTTTTACGATATGGTTTCCACAATAATCTCATTTTTCGATTATTGTCACTTACGCCTTTTTGTCGTAACACCGTCGACAGGTTTTGTGTTTTATTTTTAAATTCCATACATTCTTATTCACAATTCATCATATAATTAGCAACGATCTATGCAATTTTGAGGTACCTATTAGAATTATATTTATATTATAAACATCAGTATAAATGTTTTTACTACAATTGTGAAAAAGTAGTGTATTAAAAAATATAATAAGTTTTTTTAGTGATATTTAATTTTTTATATATATGTAAGTGGTTCTTCTTTAGGATGTTTACCTTGGGTATAATATTTAATAATTAACTCTTATTATAGATTTTTTACAATTATTTGTTCATTTCAACTTATGTTTCTTAAATATCAATACTACAGAGTGACTCTAGAACATGTATTGTAAATTAAGCGATTCATAACCTAACAAAAAGATTATACAATGTTTATTACAAGTATGCACCATATATTTTTTTTATTAAAAAAAATTTTGCAATTGTTCATATTTTGCCAAATACAATTTTTCGATGATTATGTAATACGTAAAATATAATTTTAAAACTTAAATTTATAACTGACAGAATGATTTAAAACTTTTTTTAAATTGCTTATTGAACATCGGCCTATTTCTGCTACTTAGGCGAATCACTGGAAATAAGTTCATCACTCATCATCAGTGCTTGTGTAAGCACCCTTCACCTGGAATTTTTTCTGAAACCCCACTTTGCACACATCGCATACATATCAAAACCACGGTTTTATATTTCTTTTGAAAGATGGTAACTCGAATAGGTTTGCTCATCCACCATACCTCGCCAGCTTGTTTTAGACCAGTTTTGAACCCAGGCAATTTGGTTACAGGCATGCGCCAGATATAAGTGCTGGTAATTTAACATTAAAGGTTGGCAACTTTGTCCCGCTAACAGGATCGTATTCAGGACCATCAGAACAGACGTCTTTAAAAGTCACATTAATTGTTGGAAATATTTATTTAAACATAAACTTATACATTTAAAGCAGCATGCAAAATTTTAAAATATTTCATTTAATTTATAATAACTTAATATTGTAAAAAATAGTTAAATATTCAATAGTTAAAACAAAACATTTCATGGCATATTATTGCTAAATGTTTTCTATTGAAAATTGTGTTTTTCTAAATAAGACACTGTCAACTTGTGTCTTCTGTTGCTTAACATATATTTGTATAATGAGATACTTCTTTCAATGTCCGTTGATGTAAGTGGGTAATATTTTAATAAAGGTGCTACATTTTTATTTATGTCTTCTATAGCCGCCTTGCAAATAATCACATGGTTTTTGATGTTTTCAACTTTACTTGTTGGGGATTTTTCCAAACGCTTTTATATGGACAGATGGACATTATAAATTACTTGTTGAGAATTATTCTACATTGTTTAAAATTGTCTTGTCAATCATTTGAAATTTTAAACAATGTAGAATCCTCAGTAAGTAATTTACAATGACCATCTTGTGCTACTATTAGGCATAAATTTAAGTATTCTGGAAAAAAATCCCGATCTAGTAAAGTTGAAACCCGTATGCGATTATTTGCAAGGTGACAATATTACAGAGAATATAACTAAATACCTTTACTAATATATTACCCGCTCACATCAACAGACATTAAAAGAAGTTTCTCTTTATATAAGTATCTGTAAAACGACAGAAGGCACAAGTTTACAATGTCTAATTTAGAAAAACATAAATTTTAAATATAAAACGTATAACAATGATATGCTATGAAATATTTCATTTTAACTACTGAATGTTCCATTATTTTTTTTACAAATAATAAGATGATTAAGTACTTATAAATTGTTTTAAAACTTTGTATGCTGCTTTAAATTCATAAATTTATGTTTGAATTAATGTTTTCAACAAATAATATGAATTTTAATGACAATGATGTCTATTCTGATAGTTCTGAATATGATCCTATTAGCGGGACAACTTGCCAATCTTTATTCATCATATATATGAATATAAGTCACATGCAGTGACAGTAGTATTGGTATACAGTATGTGTATTAAAAGTATTAGATATAGTACACTGAGGAAGACTAAAAATTGGCATCATATTGCATGCAGTGTGTGCTGTTGACCGCACGGCAGCTAGAAGGAAAATGAATTCACAGCTACTGACGAGCGACAACGGCCTCTGGTTTACACTGTAACATTGCCATTTAAGAGACCCATGTCTAATAGTTCAATACACAATCTGTCATGTATTGTGTATTGAACTATTAGATATGGGTCTCGTAAATGGCAATGTTACAATGTAAACCAGAGGCCGTTGTCGCTCGTCAGTAGCTGTGAATTCATTTTCCATTTAGCTATCGTGCGGTCAACAGTACACACTGCACGCGACGTTATGTCAATTTTCAGTCTTCCTTCAGTGTACTGCTTTAATATCCATACTGTAGATTGAAAGACCTTACACACACTTAAAACATCAACACTGTAAATAAGTTATGGCACATTTTGATTAATTTGGGTCTAATAAAACAAAATATGATAGTATTTCCATTACAATAGTAAACGACAAATATATTTATTTTTAAAATAATAAATTAGTTGTCACATGGATTAAACTTTCAATTCTGATTAGCCTTTTTTAATTGATATTTCTCTGTACCATTAAAAACATTCTTTTACATAATTTAAATCAAGTGATAGATTATTTTATTAATGACAACTAACAATCTACATCAATATTTTTCTTTAATGAAACAAACTACTTGCCTAAAGTTAATTACATTGGACAGACAACAACCAAATAAACTAAGAACATGGAGAACATATAACTGGAATCATTTTTCAACAGAATAATTGATGATCCGGTTTATTTTATAAAATCCATGTTTTATAACATACCATCTTTTACAATATATGTTACAGAATCATACTGTAGTTTAGAGTACTGAGTAAATTTGAGTGCAATAATTTTTAAATCAAATTGCCCGTCACTTTTCTAAGTGAAATAAACTATACTAGTATAGGGCTCGGAATATATTTCTTTGATGTCTTCTATTTTATTTCTTAGAAGGTAAGACAGGATCGTAACTGTAATTATTTTTTATGACTAAATATGTCTGAATTAATGTTTACATCGACGTGACAATTTTATATTTGAAATGTATAATTTTGATGGTGGGCCAAATCAACTGTATTTTTTTTACCTCCAGTATCAGACCAAGATAAAACTAGAATAAGGAATGCCATATCATAAAGTAGACTTGGAGGAAAAATACTGACTTAATAGAGACTGGTTTTTCCATTATTTTATGTTATATTTTTATATACTATATGACAAATGCAAATGAATATTAGTATAGAAGGATTCATTGTCTTAACTAACATCATATACTGCCAAAGTATTTAAAATTGTATAGACTCAATGTCACCACTGCTCACATTCACATGATAAATGCTGAAATGCGTTGTAACTTACCTAATTTTCTTTCTTAGAATAAATACAATTATTAAAAAAATATAAATAAATTAAAAAATTCGTTAAATCATTTAATTATTGACATTGCACAACAAAGCTAAAAATATCATAAATTTAGTCGACAGATGATGAGTTTCTTCAAATCTATATGTGTATACAGCGAGAGTGATGCGAAGTGGTTTTTGGTGGACCTTTGAAAGGGGCTTTCTGGATGTTGTGTACATTCCACCATATAAACTAATAGAAGTTAGTCCGAATTTTTGCGCCATATTTCTTCGACACTACAGCAGATATCATTTTGAACCGTTGTAATGATCCTTATGTTTCATGACTTTGACTATTAATTTTTCGCTGGTCCGCGAATTTTCACTTGTATAGAAGCAGTCAACATGATATAAGTATGCTTGAATATATTTACTCTGTGACACATCATCACCTAGCGTCAACTCTGGAATTTACAACATTCGTCGCAACCTTCCGATCTCTAGTGATGTTACACATTCCTATATCAGATGTTCTGCAAGAATTCAGTGATCCAAAAATCCAAGATATTCATTTGCATTTCTCAAGGAGCACATTAGTCACACGTATATGTTTACAGGCAATGTTTCTGATGCCGAAAATTGTTTGACAAGTATCAGAAAAGTACCAGTCTCTACTATTTAGTACATAACTTCTCTGGAATAATACTTATAATACATATATTTTTTAAAACTCCAAATTAAACCGAGCCCCATATTTCATTGTCCATTTTTTTAATATTTTGATAGATTTCCTTGTATAAGTATATAATGTTGACTATTGTGCATAACATTATTTTATGCATATAAGTACAGAATCTAAGTTAAAAATTTTTTTTTATTGCAACTATCAATCTTTGATTTGATATTGCGGTTATAAACAAATTTAAAATTTTAATTAGAAAACATTCATAATTTTACAAAAAAATCAACAGAAGTGCTCAGTGGAACGATATAAATTTATTAACTGAATAAAGATAAAATTTTTATAAAAGTTGTAATGTTACTTGAAAAGTTTGTAATAAATAGCAAAACCATTGTTTTCCTTTTATCGAATTTAAAATTGTATAATTAATAAATATCTGTCTGAATGCTGTAAATGTGGTAATTTTTATGTCAACTAAATTTTCGGAGAAAAAAATTCTATGCGTTATATTCTGGAATTTATTTAGTATTTGTATACCTAATGTTATAAATATATCATTATCCAATGTTACAAGTATTTCAGGAAAATGATATATAAATTCATCCATTTATATTATTTGAAGATACTGCAACCTCATACAAGTATTCTTGAAATTGATCCAAATCACCTTGTTTTTTTTTAAATTTAGAGTAACTTTTGAAGAAGAAATATATTTTCTCACTTTTCTGATACATTTTCTAACCGAGCATATAAAGTATCAAGTATCATTTGAAAATAGGCTGATATGAAAAAATATATGTCCTAGTTGGCTCAGTAGAATTTAGTAAGTACATGGTACGAGATGGAATAACCACATGCAGACATTGATAATATAGCAATCATCGCTATAGGAGTTGTTACAAGTTACAAAATTTGATTTTTTTTCCTACAAAATAAGTTTTTTTAACAGAAATATTCAGTTCTTTGGTTTAGAGAGAGTATATTTTCTAAAATATTTTAAGAAAAAAACAAAGAGCACTCCTGTTATTAATATTATACTAATCTAAGAGGATAAGTCAAATGCTAAAGGCAATAACACAGAAAAATTAATATATCTTGGTAAAACAGAAGTTACGAATCAAAGTAGTGGATCAATTTTGGCAAATTTTTTCTGCTACCAACCACCAGTAGTTCCTAGGAAAGAGTTATTTGTTTGCAAACAACGACACTCCTTGCCTGGAAAATTTTGTGGGGTAGGAATTTTTAACATTGTATTATAGCACTAACCTGAAGTTTCCATGCACACACTAAAACACTCGATATTATACTCAACGTGGTTAAAACTAAACTTATAAACCTACCTATCTTATGGCTGTTAGAAATTAGCAACTTAAGATTTAATAAGAAGTATAATAAATAATAGAGCTGGATGCATTTGAAAGCTTAAAAATTACAATATATAAAAATGGTATGAATCATGAGGGAGGACCTGTCCTAAATAGTCCATTTTACTGGTTAGTGAGTGGCAGTAATGTTAGTGCGACAATAATTTAAGTATAAATAGGTGTTATTAATATAAGTTTAATTTTAATCACACCCATATGATGCCAATTTGGTTAGCGAAATGCGCATTGTGTATAGTATCAAATGTTAAGCCGTTAGTGGCATTCGTGACAGGCTCCAAACCATTACAGGATCACATTATAAAAATATGGAATCCACAGTTTCATTTTGTTCAAAGTACAATGCACTCAATCACATTTTGTCAGCTTACCAATCCAGGGAAATAGACACAAAATAACTATATTAACGGAAAGATTCATAAAGTTCTGAAACTTGCACTATCAAGGACGATGATGAATGATGATATCAATGCTGACACCATGATTTGCTTGATATACCGAACTGAACTTGGGGGAAAAAACTTTAAAAAAAACGCGTCAACAACTTTATCTCAAGAGTGGTGCGGAAATGAACTTGAAATATGAAGTGCACAGTTCTAAAAATGTTGATATCGAACGAAAAATGTAAAAATGAAAAAAGTTATAGGCATATTCGATGGACAATATGCCGCTCAACAATTTAGTCCTCTTAATTTTTCGCATATAATGAGTAGTTTTCAAGTAAATCATACACAAAAACTGTGATAGGCACGTATTTAGCAGTGCGTTTTGACTTACCCTCATCTTAAATTTTTTTTTTGCGAACTTTTTTCCGTACTAGGATATTTGCCGAAAATTGAACGTTTGAGTAGATACATGAGCTGAATCGTATTTGAGGGTTTTGTCAATTTTAAGAGATGAACCTACCATGATAGTAAAAGAACTTCCATTTTCAATAGGTACCTTCAACAATGTTCTTATCAAGTTTCAAAAATTTATGAATTTTTCCATTAATAAAACCTCTTTCTCTGGACTACACCGTCTATCTATGAAAATTGCATATGGATTTTACTGTATAAAGTGAATCTCATACTTACTGCTAAAATATAAGATGTTTAACACCGTGTGCCACTATGCAATGAGCCAAAACAGAAATTAGTACAGGTCGGGTTCACACTGTTACTGTCTCAATCATTCATCATCAAATTTTACGGTCAGCTTTATGACTATTCATATTGTATTACTTATTTTAATTTCACTCTACCATTATTTTGCCATTTTAAAAGTAGTGTGCCTATTCGTTTGATGAATAAGAAAATAATTGCCTCTAATTTTTGGTCTATCCTCATATTTAAGATAAGCTTTTTAGATATCTACTATAAGGAAATTTAAAATAATTTAAAAGGCTATCAGGAAGTAGGAGGATTAAAACTAATAAAATAGGTAAAAAATTAAAATGTTTAATAAAGATACTACACACTAAATTAATTTAAAACAATTAAAATAATATAACATTCTTAATATGCAGTACAAGTTTGGTCCATAACAAATTTTTTATTTAATTGTCAATAAATAATGAAAGTTAAGTTCAGCATTCAGTTCAAAATTCTTGATGTTGGCACATTCAGTCAACAATAGCCATTTAATAAGTATCTCAATTATTCTTGACCTGAACACCAAACCTAACAAAAAAGTGGCAATGCCTTTAGAAATTTTTTAATACCCTGTGTGAGATAATCAATATAATGCAGATTGTGCGTAATAATTTACTTGAATATGTAGGATCAGAGTAGAGAATGCAGAATTACAAAAATTATCAGTCAGTTTAATAGACGAGTTATTTAAAGTACAAGGTATAAGAAACTGAGGCCCTTATTTAATATTTACAGTTAGGCCCTAAATTCACATACAGAGCTGCGTTGGCTGTAGATATTAATTCAGTTACTTTCTTTAAAATGGAATATCAATAAAAACATTTAATCGTGAAGGTGGAGTATAAATTGCTTATTACTTTTAGGCTTTGAATTTATATTTTAAGCCCTTGAAATTATTTTAACTAGTTAAAATATTAAGGCTTTTCATTTCAATAACATTTTAATATCTAGTAGTTAAAAGTTTTTCCTTTTGACTCTAATAAATGGAGTCATTTGTGGCTTTATCTGTTAATCTGTAAATAATATGGTAACTCAAGTCTGTAGATAGATCACAAGCTGTAAAATATAATGTGATAGTAACATTTTTTTTTAATGGTTGATATAGGTGATTTCATTCATGAAAATATTAAAATTCTGTATTATATCTAGTGAATAACTATTTCATAATTATTATAGTTAATGTAATGAAAACCTCTTACATTTTTTGGTGAAAAACGTTAAGCGTTGAAAAAGTTGCCAGTGATGATCAGTAACTGATATTTGTTGCCTGTATTTACTACGCAAAATTTTTGCATTATAAAAATAGTCTTTAAAAACCTTGTTATTTAAAATTCAAAAATTTGTATTTGTAATGCACATAGAAAAGTGAAAATAAGAAAAATGATACCTTAAATTTAAATTTTGGCCATAGAGGTCGCTTCAAATTTATCATTATTTTAATAGTTAAAAATCGACTTTCACAGCGTAAAAGTTAAATATTATTTACTAACAAAAAAAAAAACAATAGCTTATAATCAATTGAATTTCGTCGTAGCTAAAAATATACCGTAAATAAGAAAAATCAGTATCACAATTAAAACTAGTTAATGGAGTCTGCATTAGAATCCCATAACTGAAAGAGGCATTTACAACCAACGCACTGCGTACATCTTTGCACAGCACATTCGGCAGTAGCCATTTATCACTAATAGTTCAATAGTATTGCAATAATATCTTGTACATTAACAAAAAACATAACAATTTTTACTGTCTTCAACATGCCACTTGTTATCTTTTTGGCACTAAAACATCATGACTTAAATACACTGGGACTTTGATAATTCCATGGCATGCTGTGTTACAGTAAAGTAGTTTTATCTCAGGAAACATCGTGATGTTGATGCCTTGTTTTTTTATTTGTTCCAAAGGTAAACCAAGTTCCTACTTTTCTGCCTAATGAATTATTATGTGAACTTGAATTTAGTTGTAGACTTGATCCCATATAACCCGAATCATGCTTATAGTTTTTGCCATCTGGAAGGGAAATATATTATTATCAAATCCTAAATCCTACTATCAGGATAAGTTAAATTCAATTTGATACAGACATAATACAAAAGTTACTGGAAATAGTTCCGCTTAATCGACAGTTTTAAGGTTAGGATTTTAAAAAATTTACACTTGTCAAGATGACACTTTTTTCGTAGGTATATGTAATTGATATGATTACAAAATGTTCACTATACTGGGTGTCAACGAGATCATGTATCAGCCTGCCATTTTTTCTTCTAAATTGGAATAAAATCTTCAAATTTAAAACTCACATATGAGAAGTAAATGGGCTTATTTTGACCAACATCTATTATCAATACCACTTCCGGTTTCACCGAAAGTATGATCAGTTTGGAATTTTTAAATGGAACACCCGTATATTTTAACATATTATAATAATAATCTTTATTGTTGAAATAGAGAATCCTAATATACAAATTTATTAAATACAGAATAATTATGAATAATTCATCATAAATAATCACAATTAATTTGTAATATAATACTAATTTAAATTTAGTAAGAAAATGTATGCCTGTGTATACGTTCACATATTTATACGTAAATATAGTTTTAATTAATTTATAAATTCACATACATATACAGGGTGTCTCACCAGAAACTGCATTGATCGATATAGGGAGAAGTACGCACTAGAAAATTTTGAAAATTTAGGGAGCTACTAATGGCAGTGTGGTCAATCCAACTAAAATAATTACAAGCATCTGGAACTTCCGGTTATACCGGAAGTCAATACCAACTTGCTTATTATAAATGGAACACCCTATATAATTTAGAGTTTTCGAAAAGAGCATAAAATTTTGAGTCAAAAACATACCTTATGCCTAAACCCAGCCGTTTCAGAGATATGCGACATTTTAAAAAATTTTTGACAGGTGTAATGGTTTACAATAACCTTTATAACTTTATTCGTGTAAAAGATACTCATTTGCTTTTTGGCAATAGAGTTGGATTGGAGTATATCTGTTGCATTTCAAAATAACCCTCATTCCTCTATGCTGTAATTTTTGAAGTGCAATTATTTTATTCAAATCAAAAGAATAGAAAATACTGGCACAATAATCAAAGTGTGGCTGGATAATTGTATTGTACACAGTAATTTTAGTTGTCACTGATAAATTTTGGGATATTCTGGAAAAGAAGTATAACCTTTTTGTGATTTTTTCTGTATAAACAAAATGTGTATTAAATTGTAGATGATTATCTAACATGAATCCTAAATATTTTACTTCATTGACCGTGTCGATTTTGTTATTGTCAATTTCTTGGTTTATTAAGTTAGCGTTGATATTTGCATATTTATATGGTGTAGTAATAATCATTGCTTTGGTTTTAGAAGCATTTAATTCTAATTTATTGTTTTTGTGATACTGAGAAATTTTTTTGAGTGAAATGTTCATTTTATTTATGGTGATATCTAAATATTCTGATTATACATGAAATTTTCTATATAACACATTCAAAATTTTTGACATTACCTTCACTTATGGCGAACTTATTTCAGTTTTTTATGAAATTCAAAATTAATAATTGAAACTCTTTGTATAATGACAAATTTTCAAGTAGGCATTGGATATCATAATATGGTTCATTTTTGATATTTGGGTGCAATATGAAGGAAATATTTTTTATTATAATGAAATTATTTGAAAAAATTCAAAATAATTGAAGAGTGTAATTAAATAACGGTCTAAGTGCCTAAACCTAAGAAAAGTAGCTATAATTTAAAAAGTATTCTATGTGCCTATCCCATTAACTTATATACCGTTCTAAGTGTTATTTGTTCATTTCATGCAACAGGTACTCATCAAAAGACGGTGTGCATTCTATGTCCATCTACGCATTTCGCAAATATTGGTCTATGTGCCAAACACTTGTTGTTAACCTAAAAACGTTTAGTGTCGTTTAGTACGTTGTTGTGTTGTTTTTGTTAACTAAAAACGGAAGAAAATCGAAGAAAACGAAGGAGAAATGGAGAAGGAAGTGAATTTGCAAAAAGAAACGGAGGAACACTGGAAAATCATACGTGAACAAAAAGGGTATTTTGAAGGAAGCTAAGGTGCCTCCAAAATAAGAGATAGATTGAATTTATTAAAATATCGAACCGTAACATAAGTACTAATGCTTTATTTTCTTTTTTAGCTATCATGTAAGTGCAAATATAAGTATGTCACTTTTGTTTGAACAAAAGAATAAACTATTTTGAGAATTTCATAACATGGGTGATAACGAAAAGCAGTCCACATATATAATGATTCATATTGGAAAGATCAAATGAAGGCGACAAGGAAGTTATGACGACCCGGCCGATAGTGGAAGAACGTGCACTGTTTTTTTTACTGTAGAAATAGTTCAAGTATGTAAAAGAACATTTCAGGAAATTTCATGTGACCCAGAGGAAACTACAAACGTTGACCGAAAAAAAGAAATCAGGCAATTTAGTATACAAGAAGAAACGAGGTAATAAGAAGTTGCACAGGAAATGTACTAAAGAAGATGAGAATAAAGATGTTAATCACATTAATATGTTTCTTCATGATGTAAGCCATTACACAAAGAATCGCAGTTCAAAGGAGTAGCTCAGCCCTGACTTAAACATAAATCGTTTATATCGGACCTTTAGTGGTATGTTTTTAGATACAAATATTTCTTATCAGTTTTATTCCCAAGTATTTAAAAAAATATTTTCTAATCTAAGTTTCAAACCACCAAGAACAGATACCTGTTCCACCTGTGATTTGCTATCAGCTCAAATCAAAGGTAATCTTGAAAATAGACAAGATCTAGTAAATCAACTTGCATTACATCATAGGAAGACTAAAAAGGCTATAAAAATGATGCAGCAAGATCACAAAAACTCTCAACTACCTGGAAGTTCCATTTGTACATGTTCAATGGATTTGCAGCAAGTTTTGTTTCTTCCCACTCTTACCCACAGTAGGATGTTTTACTTGCACCAGTTATGTAATTATAACCTTGAAGTACATGTTGGTGATACTAATGCAGGTTTTATGTATATATGGCATGAGGGAACCAGTGGTAGAGATGGTAATGAAATTGCTTCCTTTGTATTAAAACTGTTTTTGGGTGATGTGACAGAAAAAAAGCAACTGACAATGTGGAGTGATAACTGCTGTGGGCAAAATAAAAATAGAATGATTACACTGCTCTGGATATACCTTGTTGTTAAGGGTATATTTGACTCAGTGGATCAAATTTTTGGTCTCTGGACATTCTTTCCTTAGTTGTGATCGAGACTTTGCCCAAATTGAGAAACGTAAAAAGGTGTGCAAATGCATGGTTCCCAAAGATTTAATAGAAATCCTAGCGAATGCTAGGAATGTCCAAGCTTTTGTTGTAACCATGATAATAGACGACGAAAAACCCGGAAAAGTGCGAATACATGAAACATTAAATGAGGAAGAGTGGAAAGTTGTTAACATGCTCAAAAGAGGTGCGAGTTTAGATCATTTGAAAACTATTAATCTGCTATTGCTTACAACAAAAAGTCAAATATCTGAAGAAAAAAAAAACAAAATTTAAAAGAAATGCCTACCTAATCAAGAACATAAAATATTTTTTCAAGAACTTTTCGTGAATACATAATCCATTGCACTTAGAACATTATTACTGAAATTACCTGTTACAGTTAGAATGTCTTAAAATATTTTTTTAATTCCTGTATTGCATTTAAACTTGAGTTTATTTATTTTGGTTAATATATCAGTTTGGTTTTTTGATAATAAAGAATACCTCAAAAATTTTTTTTCGTTTTATTTCAGAAAGATAAAAGTTGTACTCATTAAAATGCGAATACCTCTGTTTCGGATATTTGGCACTTAGACCATTATTTAATTACACTCTTCACTTTGCCCTGCCTTTTGAGCAACAATTATTAACTTCTTCAAATAGCTAACACCTATTTTTCTCTTCCCTATAGAAATCATCATAATTTAAGCTTTAAATTGGAGTAAGTATAACGGATTTCATCATAAATGAATTGCGGCAAATTTAAAACTTTTGGTCTTATATGAAAGATATTAATCTAAAATCTAAAATAAGCCCATATGCTTTTCATACGTGAGTTTTAAATGTGAAAATTTTATTCCAATTAAAAAAAAAATGGCTGGCTGATACATGAGCTTGTTGACACTCGGTATAGCAGCTTTAACTCCCTTAAAAAAATTTTTTCGGCTTCAATCATTTGTGACTATTAGACTTAAGAAATTTGGATGTCATGGCGTAAATAACAGGGGCGAATTGTAAAACAGGAGCAGACAGTACAGTAAACAGTATTTTACCTTTACATAACAGCTCCTCCCTGTTTCACCGCTTTTGTTTCTTACATTTTATTGGGGTTTGTCTTATTTTATTATTGTGCACCCTTATTTCCTTAATGAGTATATCAATGCCCCTCATACTTCAGGTAAGCTTAGACTCATCTTTAATGAGTGATATTCCATTCTAAGGCGCTCCATCAGCTTATCGAACACCACTTCGTGATAGTTTCTAAAAATTTCAATAAAACATTTCAAGCGTTCTCCCGGCGTTTAGACCAAGTCCAGAGACCTTGTATAACCTATATCTTATGCTCTCATAAGTCATACTCATAAAGCACCGATCCCTAACTGGCCCGAAAGTTACGATACAACTGATTTTCCGAATTTCATGGTACCGTAGAGGTGGGTTACTTGAAACCAGCATGGTGACTTGATACAGGGCGCTACTCCTTTGTTTGAGCTGGTGCTGCATTCTATGGATGAATAGCGGAATTATGAAAAAATTACGGAGAGGTCCACTAGCCTAGGGTAACTTATTTTCAGATGAAAAACTGAGGTGTTTGTTGCTGTGAAAAAAAATCGTAAAGTAGGAAACCATGAATTTTTTTATAGCCATTTATCTTTTACCCACACAAGTGTTATTTTTGAATATATTTTTGTAATATGTTCCCTGATTCCTTCTGTTCACGATATCTAACCGCACTTTTTGTAATATTAATTTTTAATTTTTACTATGCGTTTTCTAATATTTCTCTTTTGTTTTCCTTTGGTGGGTGAAATAGAACAATGCCAAACAAATACAGGAGAGTGTTACGCAAGAGGAAATATAAAGATTTCACTAAAGACGACCTACAAAAAGCTTTAGAAGAAGTTTGTAGCGGTAACCTAACATACAGGGAGGCATCAGAAAAATATGAAATATCACATACCACGATTTACCGGAAAATGAATAATAAAACAAAAAAAGCATGGGAGTCAAACTGTATTAGGTGAACGAGAGGAAACAATAATTGTCGGTAACATTATCTGTGCAAGTGAATGGGGTGTCCCATTCGAAAAGGAAATCTATTAATTAAATCTTATCTAGATAGGCAAGGTGTAGACTCAAAAATATTTAAGAATAATCTTCTGGGTAATTCGTGGTATTATAAATTTTTAGGAAGGCATCAACGCTTATTGTCACCAAGATTCGCAGAAAATATTAAAAAATCCCGCGCCGCTGTCTCAATTGACACTCTAAATGATTATTTTCTCAAATATGAGAATACTATCAGATGCCGCCCCGGCTGAAAACAATAAATTACGACGAAACTAATTTTGTTGACGATCCAGGAAAAATTAAAGTTGGAACATGGGCCAGAAGGCGCATGATATAATAGAACAAAGTCAGGGTGGTTTGATAAGAATATTTTTGAAGAATTTTTTTTTCTATAATAACACCTTACGATAAAAAGTTAAAAGGTCGTCTAATACTTATAGGAGATAACCTAGTTTCCCACGTTTCCCTGAGAGTCATAACCCAGTGTATAGAAAAAATATTAAATTCATACTATTGCCCCACAATAGTAGTAGCATCTCTCTCAGCCCCTTGACGTTAGTGTCTTCCAACCATTAAAAGAGGCTTGGAGGATACTGCTGCGTATCCATAAAAAATATATATAAGGGGGGGATACGAAAAGAGAAATTTTCATTCTTGCTGAAGAAAACTCTAGAGCAAATTGAAGCAAATAGTGTGAAGAATATTCTCTCAGGTTTTAGAGCTACGGGTATCTACCTTTTTTGATAAAGAGCAGATTCTCAAACGAATATCCATGCAACATAGACCCCTCAATGAAATTCAAGCTAATGTCTCCGATTCCATCAAGGACATGTACAAAACTGCAAGAAGAGGGTTAGGAAACTAAAGGATTTATAGAAGAAAAAATTAAAGGTAGCTCCTGGTAAAAGTATATCCGTTGAAGATTTGGAATCCACAAATATTGCATCACCTGAACAAAGCGACGTTGAAAGTTTTGAGAAAGAGTCCAGTTTAAAACCATCAATATCTAATAAAATTTCATCTCCTGAATTAAGTGTAGAAGATAATCAAGAAGAGATGGGCTCTTCTACGAAAATAAAGAAGTTTCTGAGGATTCTTATGAATACTTAAAAATTGGCGATTATATAGTTGAAGAATGAATATCAACTTGTGGAAGAAAATAGCGTTTTATAGGACATGTGGTTTCGTTACTACCGAATGTTGTTTGTAGTTTTCTTAAAAAAAAAAACGGGAAAATGAAGATAGAAGATCCTACAAAACTAAGAAGAGCTTTGTCTGGCAATTTTATTAGAAGATATTTGAGAATTTAAATTACCTATCTACCTGATTTTATTATTAAGAAGTATATTTTATGTTTTGTTTTTAATCAAAGACTGATTTGATCGTGATCTCTGTGTTTTTATGATCTCAGTCTGTTTATTGTTTAGTTTTGTTTATATTTTTGTTCATTTTAATAAAATGTTGCTATTTTAAATATATTTATCCAGAAACAATATTTTAGGATATATTTTTGTATTTTTTTTTACTTAAAACAAAAAAAAAAGTTTAAAACGATATTTCTGTCGCAAGCCACCCTTATTCTGAGGATAAATGATGTTTTCATGAAATTTAAACTTATGTTTCAAATCACCCAACTTGAAACAGACATATTTTATTTTTTCTCAGAAATGGTGTATACTATGGTCATTCTGAAAATGTCTAGTTATTACTTGACCAAAATCGACCAATACAGTATTTTTTGCCGTGCACTAGACCCTACCAAATGTTTGCTATTCTACTCCAAAGTTCAAAATTGTATGCAAGTCGCCCACCTCTACCCAAGTTTTGATTTCTCTTCTGTGATTTCAAAGCTTCACAGGGCCTTCTCACCTTCCATAGACGAACTATCCGGCAATCAGTCATTTTCGTATCTTTACACTCACTGGATCCATTATCTGTCCTTCTGCGCGCCCGAAATGTCGCTCACAAGGGTCGGTCTCTTCCGATTTCATTGCAGTTTCTAATATTTCAAATCACACATCTCTCGTCACTCTAGCGCCCTCCCATACATTCTGACCATTCACACCAAGACAATTATCAGTTTGCCAGCATCACACCCCCAATTAAATTATTTTATTATACTTTCCAAATTTTCTCGTTTTAAACAACGCGTGACACCCGACATTATTCAACAACTCCATTTCTTCTCTTGCCCATCATCTAACCATCATCAGCGCTCCGTATCCCCGGCGTTATCTCCAGCTGCTGGAAGTCAATCAACGTTTGGTGTTTCTTTGATGATACGTGTTTCGCTACTGCGGATTTACGTATGATAGTCTAACGCCCCACACTATATGTAACAACATAGGAAACATAACCCTTTCTGAAGACGCGGACCTCCTCGCCATTTTTTACGTCCACTAACGCACTACACATAATAGAAAATATCGAATAAATAAAAATGTCTTTATACTCGCTGTACAAAGAACAGATTCCTAGCTAGAGTGTTTTCGAACTGAACAAATTACCAACTGCATAGAACAAGGATGTAAACTAAATAGAAGGTAGTCGCCTAGGGACGCA
Organism: Rhamnusium bicolor; assembly: GCA_029963845.1. Lineage (NCBI taxonomy): Eukaryota > Metazoa > Arthropoda > Insecta > Coleoptera > Cerambycidae > Rhamnusium > Rhamnusium bicolor. Next base: position 412,200 of record JANEYF010000188.1, on the reverse strand, counting down.
AATGGTATTCGCCCTTCGACACTACATACATACATAATTCTCAGCCGCTCATTGCTGCCAGTAAAATTCTGGGCGGTTGAAGGCCGATCATCAGTATAGACTTTACATGAAAAAGCTAATTAATTAATTTAATTAAAGTGTAAACAAACTGTCTGAAATTACAGTTAAATGTATTACTATTATATCGCGTTTTTCGTAATATAACATTAGGTCTAAAAATCCATCACTGGAATGACATCCAAACTTCCTAAGTATCTTAACTATTTTCACATGACGTCTGTGTTGTGAGGACAGTGTCAAATTGTACTAAAATGTCACATAATTAAAGTCTTAGACAAGGTATATTGTTAACATAAAAATATTAGAAACATTTTTCTGGAAAAAAAAATGAATTAGATATGTGTGTAATAAATTCAAATATATTTTACAGAATTAGTCTGTCACGTAATATATATTTCTGGAAAATATACAATATTATTTTGGTATATTTGTCAAACAAAAAAAAAATACATTTGTTTAATAGATATTCTAACTTTAAAATCCAGTTTTACTAATTTGGAAATGTTTCAATTTTTTACTTCCTCTCAATAGTAGTTATGTCAAAATTTCTCATATAAAAAGAAACTGTAAAATTGAGGTATTGAGTTGTGATAATATATTTTCCAATAAATATTTGTTACCCTTCTAATAACTAATTTTTCCTATGTAAACATCAAACTCATGGTATATTTGAGAGTTTTTCTTTATTAGCGTTGGAATGATTTATATAAAATTAACATGCAAGATGAAAAAATCAATTGTACTTACTTCTTGGTTTACGAGGAGGCCTTCTTTGGCATCTTGCCGCTATCCTGGCAAGTTGTCTAGCAGAGGGTGGAAAATCTAAGCCATCATTTTTATCCTGAGCTACGAGTCTTCTTTCCTCCCCAAATACTCTTAGCCACCTTTGTTTATCATTTGATGAACGACAGCAGAACAGTAACCATTTATCACGGACCATACTATATAATTTAATAGCATGTCTTACACTAACTCCTAGGTGAGCATCTGCAATATAATTAAAATTGGTAGTTTTAGATAGTGAAAGTAAGAAACCGATTCGACAATGAATTTTTGAAACTTTGAAGTTTATTGCAGAAAAGATGGTATTCATCTCTATATATGCAAATGAAAATATATTTATATCAAACTAATACATGAATAGCACTTTTACCTTTTCCATCAGGTACATCAATTATTTCACATGTATCCAGGCATATTCGTCCTTTGTACACATACGTATTTCTTTTCAAGATGTCCTATAAAGTAAAATTTATATATCAATTATAATTTCAGTGCGCAAAATTTTAAAATATTTTAGTTACCTTTTTTGCAATAGACAATTTGATGATCAAATAGAAACAATGTGATGTTGTTGGTCCACATACCAGTAGTTACTCTGACAACCTCTCCTTGATAAATTAGTTGTGTGCTAACTTCAATAAGGTCTTCACCCTGCCAAATAAATAATCAGTTATTTTTGCCGTTGTGCCATAAACCTTATTTTAATACATTTTATATTATTTTTTCCTTGGTTTATAGGACGTGGCCTTAAAGTTTGAAGTAATGTTGTATCACTCGTTCTATATTAAAATGTATAAAATCAACTAAATTGCACCCTACCGACTCGGTACTGTTAGGAATAGAAGTGCGTCTTTCCACCCCAGAAGACACGGTTCAAAACTAGGTCGGATGTAAAACTGTGGGTTCCATGTATCTGTGATATGAGCATCCTTACCCCACAACAAAGTAGGAATTCCAAAAAAATTTCTTGGGAGAGGTACCAGTGCTTACGCAAGTAGTGTTTTAGCTGATCTCCTGGCATTTACATACACATTAAATTATACAAATAAAATTATTACAGCATAATAAAAGGTTTATTATTCTACGACTTCTGCTAGTGAAAGTTATCAAAGGTAAATAAGTCGGTCTTCGAGTGGTCAAACATGTATTATGAAAGGGTAGACAATCTGATTAATAATGGTCATTATAAAAAAATTTCTAGAAATCCATTACCATAGATTATTACTGAAGCAGAAAATGTACTTAAATCTTGTAACAACCTTATTACTCCAGCTTACATGTATCTAATCCAAGTGTACCTAGATTGTACTGCCTAAAATACATAAACCAGGAAAGTCGGTGTGTCCTATTGTTTCAGCAATTGGATCACTGACTTACCACTTATAAAAAATAGTTATCAGAGGAGTTTGACAATGTACCCACTGCATTACTTCCTGATTTTTACATTAGTGTTTTTAATAATTTGTCAATTTTATTACATGTTTTAGTTACCGTATAAATACTATTATATTACATTATTATTGTTTGTTTGTTATATCCTCTTTGTATGTATAAAGGTACAATAGGTACTATGTAACTATGTAACTATGTAGTTATATGTATACAGGCTGGGGCAACAGTGTGTCGGACCTCGATATCTCGAGTTCTACGATAGCTAGAAATTTTTTAAAAAATTGCAAGTAAACTAGATAAAAAAGCCTATAACTGGAAATTATTTTCGAACATACAGGGAGAGCCAAGACGAAATTACAGGACCAAGTGCCTTTTTTTAAATGGAATGCTATATATATATATATCAGTAAATTTTTTGAAGCCTCTTTCTAGGCTCTATTCATTCCTATATTATTATTGGCTATCTCCCAACCACTTTGATGTAATGAATTTTTTTTGTTAAAATAATGTCATCTGCAGATGGATATTGAAAAAATCACCACAGCCACAATTATGGGTTTTAAGAAAAACTTATGTTAATACCAGTTACGAAACATGTAATTAATATTTTTGAATCATTTTCATTTCCTAAAAATGTACAGCGTGGCCAAAAATTAGTAATCAATTAAGAACTTTTTAAATTGAATTTTCTCAATTTTTTTCAACGATGTGATGTAAAAATGAAAAACGAACATTTTTTTGTAAGTACTTCCCTATGGCTAATTGCAACCATTTTCGTTTTATTGAGCAATAATTACAACATTCAAAAATAAACTTAAAAAAAAGAGGTTTCTTCAAATAACTCAGTAGAAAAAATTATAATAAATGTTCCACATGTTGGCCATTTTGATTGACACACATATCTATGCGCTTTTGAAATGAGGTTCCCACTGTTCCTAAAACTGCCGGTGTGATAGATCTAAAGGCAGTTATTATTCTTTCCTTCATATTTTGTACTGTTGTTGGTGTGTCTCTATAAACAATTTCCTTCACGTATCCCCATAAAAAGACCATTTTTGTAAGATCTGGGGATCTAGCAGGCCATTTAGTGGGTCCATTTCTTCCAATCCATTGATGAGGGTAGGTATTATTTAAGTGGTCTCTAACTGCATTTAAATAATGTGGTGGAGCACCATCTTGCGAAACCACATCCTATTTCAAATTCTTCCAGGTAGATTTACCAATAATTGTGGCAGATAGTTTTCCAAAAAATGAAGATAAATAGCTCCAGTCAATGTACCATCAAAGAAATGTGGCCCTATTACATGTTCTCCAATAATTCCTCCCCAAACGTTTATAGACCATCTGTGTTGGTTATCAACTTGCATAAAAAAGTGACGATTTTCCGAAGCATAATAATGGAAATTGTGCCTATTAACAAATCCATTTTTATGAAAAGTTGCCTCATCAGTGAATAAAATATTATTGAAGAATTTGACATCAACTTGCATTTTACCTCTGGCCCAATTACAAAATTGTAGGAGCTTTTGAAAATTGTCATCAGATAATTCCTGGTGCATTTGAATATGATATGCATGCAACCAATGACTTCACTCTGAAGTCATTGCATGCAACTTATTTGTTTTTAAGATTCGACCCACAGACCGTCTACTTATTCCTACTAATGAGGTCACTTCTATTTGACTAACATGGGTATTCTCACCCGTTGCCAGCACCACAGAAAACTCATTTTCTTCGTTCACAACACGTTTTATTCTTTCACTTTTTTTATATTCGACATTTCCAGTTTTCAGAAATCTATCGAAAAGGTTTTGGAAGCTGCTAACATCAGGAAGCCTTCTTTCAGGATAACGTTGGAGATAAATTCTATTGGCAAGTAAACAATTTCTGTCTGACTCGCCCAAAACAAAAGTTATGTCTACAAGTTCCGCTTTATTAAAATTCATATTGTAAAATTCCAAATATTTTAAATTCAATACAAATTGTAACTAACGACCGATAAGTGTGATAAATGCTCCTTTGTACACGACAATTTATACCAAACTGAGGTTTTATTGCTTGTCGAATAACGAAAACAGCAAAAAAATGTACAAAAAGAACATTACAGTAAAGGACTGGTTAAATACTATTTACTCATTTCAATGGAAATGGTCCCACTAAATGGCATCATTTCAAAATTGCATAAAGACGTGTGTCAATCAAAATGGGCAACACATCGAACACCTATTATAAATTTTTCTAATGAATTATTTGAGGGAACCTCTTTTTTTTAAGTTTATTCTTGAATTTGACACTTATTTATTTATAAAACGAAAATGGTTGCAATTAGCCATAGGGAAGTACTTACAAAAAAATGTTCGTTTTTCATTTATACATCACATCGTCGAAAAATATACAGGGTGTTTCATTTGAAAAAATTGAGAAAATTCAATTTAAAAAGTTCTTAATTGAAAAAATAAACTTATTTATTTATAAAACGAAAATGGTTGCAATTAGCCATAGGGAAGTACTTACAAAAAAATGTTCGTTTTTCATTTATACATCACATCGTCGAAAAATATACAGGGTGTTTCATTTGAAAAAAATTGAGAAAATTCAATTTAAAAAGTTCTTAATTGAAAAAATAAACTTATTTATTTATAAAACGAAAATGGTTGCAATTAGCCATAGGGAAGTACTTACAAAAAATGTTCGTTTTTCATTTATACATCACATCGTCGAAAAATATACAGGGTGTTTCATTTGAAAAAATTGAGAAAATTCAATTTAAAAAGTTCTTAATTGAAAAATAAACTTATTTATTTATAAAACGAAAATGGTTGCAATTAGCCATAGGGAAGTACTTACAAAAAAATGTTCGTTTTTCATTTATACATCACATCGTCGAAAAATATACAGGGTGTTTCATTTGAAAAAATTGAGAAAATTCAATTTAAAAAGTTCTTAATTGAAAAATAAACTTATTTATTTATAAAACGAAAATGGTTGCAATTAGCCATAGGGAAGTACTTACAGAAAATGTTCGTTTTTCATTTTTACATCACATCGTTGAAAAATTGAGAAAATTCAATTTAAAAAGTCCTTAATTGAATACTAATTTTTGGCCACCCTGTACATTTTTAGGAAATGAAAATGATTCAAAAACATTAATTAGATGTCTCGTAACTGGTATTCACATAAGTTTTTCTTAAAACTCATAATTGTGACTGTGGTGATTTTTTTCAATATCCATCTGCAGATGGCATTATTTCAACAAAAAAATTCATTACATCAAAGTGGTTGGGAGATAGCCAATAATAATATAGGAATGAATAGAACCTAGAAAGAGGCTTCAAAAAATGTACTGATATACATAGCATTCCATTTAAAAAAAAGGCACTTGGTCCTGTAATTTAGTCTTGGTATGTTCGAAAATAATTTCCAGTTATAGACTTTTTTATCTAGTTTACTTCCAATTTTTTAAAAAACTTCTAGCTATCGTAGAATTCGAGATATCGAGGTCCGACGCACTATTGCCCTACCCCGTATATGTGCATACACCGGGTATAAATGAAACCTGGCTCGCCACCTTTTTTTTTCATTGTTTATAGAAATTAATTGATGAAATTTTAATATGTTGTTATACACATAAAATAGCATTAGAAGTCATTATTATCAACTTTTATGCACTTCCGGTTTCGCAGGAAATTACCCCAACCTTCTTATTTTAAACAGAACACCCTGTAAATTTTTACATTTTTGGAATCTATAGTGAATTCTGAATATAACAGTATATAATTTTCTTTGTTTTTTTATTTATTTCTTTTTTTAACGAAAATTTTCATTTTTGATTTAGGGTGCTGTGATTTACAAAAAAATTTTTCTGATAGGGTTCTTACTATTGCAAAAACTTAATCACTGTTTTATTATAAATACTCTCTTACATAGGCGCCTTCAAAACTGAAAATACTGCCTTCTATTGCTATTTTATATGTATAACAACATATTAAAATTTCATCAATTTATTTCTATAAACAATGAAAATAAGGAGGGTGAGCCAGGTTTCATATACACCCGGTATATATATATATAGAATATGTGCATACTACTGCACGTATAAGTGTATATATAATTGCTATAATTTTGTATTGTGGTTAGATTAAGATGTGTCATAATACTGTAAAAAATTTTCATGTGGTCTTCAGGGTTCTGAGGATGTGTCAAAATACACGAAACGTCGACTAATTGAAACTTTGGTTGTTTTCTTTCTGCCGACCTTACCCCCTATTTTAATAAATAAATAAATAAATAAATAAATAAATAAATAAATAAATATATAATAATATATAAAATATATATATATATATATATATATATATATATATATATATATACATATATACATATATACATATATATATATATATATATATATATATATATATATATATATATATATATATATATATATATATATATATATATATATATATATATATATATATATATATATATATATATATATATATATATATATATATATATATATATATATATACATGTGCCACTGTCCCTCACACTACCGAGCTGATAATGGAACAAAATAGATGCAGAAAGATTGAAAAAGCTTACCTCCCATCCTTCTACCCGTTGTTGCCAAGCGGCTAGTTTTTCCAAGCTTTCCATCCTCCTCTTCCGTTCGTTAATTAGCATAGCCACACCACGCATAACTTCTAATGCCTCCTTTATGTTTTCATAATCATCATGGTCAGCTTTAGTATACTTTAACAATTCGGCTAATTGTAAGGGATATTTACAAATCCTTTGTACAGGAGTTAACAGATATCCATCTAGTGGGATTTCGATAAGTCCCCTCATTAACCTACACGCTTCAAAAAATTTGCTATAATTATTATATTGGTAAAGTTCTTGTAAAGACGCAGTTGCCATGGGATGACTGTTACAATAATCCGAGTACATTTTAAAACCACTACGATGTTTTAAGAAACAACTACCAACACAACTCTTATATGGAGCTTCCCAGTCTATACAAGTTTCAAGGTCTCTTAGAAACGCGGACTGAAACCTCAAAATATCTTCTAAATTAATAAATATTGTATCTATTTGTTCTTCGGTGAACATGTCTTTACGCTTACGACACTCGGATATGTAACCTTCTGCTACATCTTGTAGCACTTTAACAAAATCTCTTTCAGTATGTACTAATTCGCGCACTACACTAGTTCGCACTTGGTCATTCGACAACAAAGAGATACTAGTCCGTCTGCGGATTTGAGAAGACATGTGTTGACCTGAGGCCATCGCTGCCAGACAGTCCTCAACAGTATCTTCTTGGCTGACCCTTAATCTCACAAACTGTGCAGGAAACCACCCCGATTTTCCGTTTGTTGAGCCCCACCACCAGTCTCGGTTGGCCGTTTCAAGGACCTCTATCACATCACCAGCCCTGAAGGCAAGTTCTTCTGCTTCAATAGCTACATGATCGAAGACAGCTTCAGCTAAAATGACCATTTCTTCATCCATAGCGAGTTCCAAGGATTTTTTTCTATCAGTGAGAGAAGCTATAGATGATTCTGAGTCAGACATCATTTCATCATCAGAGGTTCCCAGGCGAGCATCATGTTCGTCTTCGCTGAGGACGTTAGAACCTCCAGCTCGTAAACCTGTTTAAAAAGAAAAACATTAGTCTTTTAATTTTGCAAGTATTGCTGTCTATTTTTTATCTAGAGTTACTAAATTGCGCTGCCATTCCGGTGCGTCAGATAGAGGGAATAAATAGACCGAGCATTGAATTTGACATGCCAATGTTGGACAAGGTAAACGTATTTTATTTTGAATATGTCGCGTAGGTATCCAACATTACATTAATTGTATTCAAATGTCATTTCAGGACTTAAAGTACAATGGATGTGTCGTATTTATTGTTTGTCGTAATAATTTTTTTCTTTCACCATTTATCAGATTGTAAGCGACATATAGCCAGTGCTTACTCATTGACAAAATAAGCAAAATCATTATGCAAAATATCCGCTTATGAACGTTAAATTACAGACTTTTTGTAACAATGTAACGTCTGTTTAATAGTTGTATCAACGTCGACTTAACGTTGTTTCAAGAAAATTGAAACAGTCTCTTGCTTGTTCCGTCTACAAGTGGATATTATACCGTTTTTAATTCTGAACAACTACTATATATTTTAATTATTACCTAATTACTGTCAACTTCTCACCTCTTTTTCCTGGACTATAAATCAAAACTATTGACAATTGCGGCAAATTTTTTAAATGAACTCAGTTTCATCATTATATCTTCGTTTAAAACCATCAAATGATACTCAAATTAATATGATTAAGATATGACATCGAATACTTAAAGTGCAAATATCTGGAAAATTGTTTAGCGACATCCAAACGGTGTACCTTTTCGGTTTAAAATGATAAAGCGACACAAGTTTTTAATTAAAACTGTTAAAAATGTTAGGGTAAAAGTTGTGGCTTGATTAAGACATCCAGTGCAGCGCACGTGGCGCCCTCTAGGAGTTAGTTTAAAATTGAAAACGGATTGTTATTTTCCATTCTATACCAAATGTATACCAATTTTCAGATTGATATCTTCAGAACTTAAGTACAGCAAAAAATTAAAATTAAAATTTCGACTATAGCACCACCTCATTTAATAACAAGTTTCGGGCTAAGGTAAGTTTGGCTAAATCGTATTATTTTGATGCCTGGAATCCACTGTTGCTCTGTGTCCCATTACTTAGGGACCACCCTGTATATCTTTATACAGGGTGTCCCATTATTAAGTACTTTCCTTCAAGAGGGTGATAGAACTATAAAAAAATCGTTGCCAATTATTTGGGGATCAGAACTTTCTCATCGTAGTAAAACTCGACGTGTGGTGGAGAATAAATGGCTCAAATTTAATTTTTGCAACTTAAGACATTTCGAATTTATTGGCAAATAACTATGTAGTATTTATCCCATTTAAGCTCTCTTATAAACTGATTTAAGGCAAATGTTTATATACAAAACTGAACTTATTTTTTTTATAGTTCTATCACCCCATTGAAGGAAGGTACTTAATTATGGGACACTCTGTATACAAATAAATAGTGTTCTTGACCTCAGGTGTTTCTTTTCGTAAATAAAATTACACGCAATATCCTGAAATAACTTTAAAGTTTTGAGAAATGGCTACTAAAGTTATAAAAGAAATGACGAAAAATATTTCTAGTGGGATCCCTAATTACGCAGTGGCGTGCCCAGCTTTCAAGGCGGAGGGGGCACAGCATTCTTCTGGGTGCCAATAGCAATGAATGAATGAACAAAAAATGAACACAACTGAGTATGTAATAGGCTAAAGCTCATCAAAATTTATAGCAGAATCATAGTAATATTATTCTTTTTTTCTTATTTTTATACTTGTGAACTTATCCAAAACTACAGCTACGTCTATATTTTTGATACATTACTGATGGTCAATGTTATAATGATGGAAGCGGTATTTAAACGAATTTTTAGTTTTTGTAAATGGTTTGATTGTGAAAATATTTTATTGATAGATCATTTATATGTTTTATGTTTTTACTTCAACCTGTGACATTTTATTTGTTACTTAATTTTTTACTGATTATAAACAAGAAAAACTCAATTTAATTAGTCCTGAGGATGCTAATAACTGCGAAATATTGATCAAATTAATCAAATAGTTTTTTCTATTTTAATTGATCTATTCCAAATTGTAAAGTGTAATATGTAATAGTAGGCCACTAAATATTTAAGAAAGAAACAATTTATTTTCTATAATTATGCATCGAATTTTCACAAAATGTATTGTTTGAGGCGCTAGGGCGTTTCCCCGAACCCCTCCTTGGGCACGCCACTATAATTACGTCAAACTACAAATAAATCTTCACCCAATCTGGAGATGTTATCGGAGATAAAGAACTATATGAGGTTTGTGGCACATGACAGAAAGGCATTTTTCTAAAAACAAAGAGTTACGTATTCTACATGAAAAAATATAACCACTGCGATTCTAGTTTTCGCGCAACCAATATTTGAACAATAAATATACGCATTTTTACTTTGAATGGCGAAGAAATAGCTTTGATCAAATTATATTTTTATTAATTATTGATGAATATTTTCTACTTAATTTTTTAAACGCAAATATTTTGTATAAGAGGCCACTAGATTAGACTAGATAGACATTTGGTTCACTGTATGTCTTGGTAACTCGCCAATCCAAGCCAGGCTTGGTTAAAAAATATTAATTTTAATTATCTCGATGAGTGGTTCCCAAACTTATTTTATCGCGGAACTAATATACGATTTCCAAAAAATGCGGAACCAATATTTATGTTTTACCTTTTGAAAATAGTGAATTATAAAATAAATTTTGAAGAGTTCCGCAATATAGAAGTCTTTTAGATTTATATCTTGGGGAACCCCAGAATACGCGTGAATAAGAGGATGTTTTTGTCTTTGCGTGTAAGTAAAGGGACAAATCTTACATAAAAACATAAGACTCATCCCCCTATTCCCGCACAGCAACGAATTTTTTCGAAGAACCCAGGGTTCCGCGGAACACACTTTGGGAAACACTGACTTAGTTTGTCGCAAGGCTCCTGTTTACTGTGAATAGACCTCTTTCTTTTTTAATGATACTTTAAAATTTTTTTTACAATCGAACTCATCTACATTACCCACGTTATGAAAGAAAGGATAAAGTTGTTATTGAATGAAATATTAATGTCTGAAAATCATTAAAATATATTAATTTCTTAATGAATTGCAAAGACACACCTATTCAATAATATTAAATCAGATAATATATATTCTTATTTTTACTGAAATTAATATTTATTGAATTTCCGCTGATATACTTTTCCATGCATATAATGTTTCGTAATTTTTGCAAAATAACCTTGTGTACAAAGTAGAACAAAATTGTAGATGAATAATACATTCAACCGCAACATTAACCGGACACTAGGTTTTTCAGGAGGATTTCAATTTGAATCAAATTAATTTTAATTGATTCGTCAAGAATAAATATTACATTACAAAATAAACGAAAATTTCACTTTAATAACATAAAAAATACATTATTTGCAAATTTGAAAAAAAAAATAGAGAACTGCGAAAAAACATGCCTCAATATTGAGTATTTACTCCTCGAGCTTAAATGATAGCTCGCATTGTTTGTGGCATGCTTTGTATCAAAGCAGCAATCTCATCCTGGGGTATCTGCTCCCATTCATTCAGCAGCGAGTGTTCCAGCTGAAGTACTGAATGGTTCTCGCCGTAGTTCCGCTTAATCCTTCTGCCTAGGTTGTCCCACATATGCTCTATCGGGTTTAGGTCAGGACTCCTAGGTGGCCACCCCTTGTACCTGAATATCAACATCGTGAGTTACTGGTGAGTTATCCCCGCTATGTGCGGTCACACATTATCCTGCATTAGGAGAAATGTTCTCCTACAAATAGCGCAAAAGGTACCTCTTTTAAACACTCCTTGATGTAAATATCAGCATTGACGCTACCTCCCCGAAATGTTACAAGGGCCGTACGAGGTTCCAAATAAATGCCCCCCCCCCCATATCATCACACCTCCACCACCAAACTGTACTCTAGAAGAAAAGCAACACTGGGCATATCGTTCTCCAGGTCATCTAAACACTCTTTGGCGACGATCAGATACCCTGTGAAACGAGGCTCATCTGTAAGGAGAACGCATCGCCATTCGTCCACATCCCAAGCGCTGCCTGCGATGACCTGCGTCCAAAAGAGGGCCAGTAGCTGGTGCATGAAGTGTTAAATTTTGTTTCCTCAACAATTTTCGTACAGTATCGGATGAAACCAGGGTATCATGAATATCTACCAATCTTCTAGTTAAAGCTGTAGCAGGAAGTGTCGGTTCTCGTAGAACTTGGAGTCGAAGAAATCGGTCTTCAACTTCATTTGTTGCTCGTGGTCTCCCTTGTCCAGGTCTTCTTGAGTAAGAACCAATTTCCCGGACCCCTTGTATTGCATCAAATGCAGTGCCTCGAGGGATGCCAAGCAAGTTGGCGATATATAGGATGTTGTGTCCATCATTATGTAAAACAACAGCGTGAGCGGCTTCTCCAGAACTCATTACGAAATTTCTCACAATAAAACTTTTCTCTTTTCTTCGGAAAACCTCAAAAACACACAAGAACCAGCAATCGAAACAAATTATAGAGCTGTATCAAACAAGTAAAACGCTGATAGCTGAGATATCTAAAAAATAGGTTACAGAAAATTATTCTCGTGATAGTGAAAGTCCGAAAAACTCGATTATTTCTTTCATGTGTTTATATGTGTGTATCCATGTTAAATCAATATACAGCGCGTTTTCGCAAATTTGCCATAAAAAACCTAGTGTCCGGTTAATTTTGCGGTTGAGTGTAGTTAATGAACATATATAAATATAATTTCTACTAATCTTATCTAATATTTAAGTATGCACGTGTACGTACAGCACGGTTTCTAAGAGATCGTGGTAATATTATATTAATATTTAAAGCAGATTTAAAGCATTGTCTGACACAATAACCGGCATTATTTCGAAACAATATTATTTGCTTGCGATGAGATTAACGTGATGTTATCTGGGGCACCCTAGATTATTGTTTGTTATAATCCTTTTCTTATATTCATACCCTTAATATAGGTGGTTCAATTAATTTAAGTAATCTGACATATCTTAATTAAACCTACGTAGAGACTAACACTAAACAAACACTTATATAAATTTATGATTCAATTATTAAATAGTATAGTACCTAAGCCATTAAAGGTATGGGGTAATTAACACAACATACATATCTGATGGATTGCTTGCCTGTATTTAAAATTTTACATACATAGGTATATAAGAACGAATTGCCACTAATTATTTGAAGATATCTCGCAGCGCCGCGGCCGGCCGTCTCGAATCATATGCGTATTTGTAATCAGGTCTGTTTTTGCTGGGACATTTCTCCACAGGAGTAGGATAGAGGAGAAAATTCATTCATCAAAATACGTGAAAATATAAAAAATGTGCACTTATAATCGTAAATGTTATGCCACTGTAACTTGTAACTTGCATTTGCCGGATTTTTAAAATTGATTCATGTATTTTAACTTATTAAATATTAACAATTATCAAATCTGTTTTAATAATTTCTACCTGTAAAATGTTTAAATTACTAAATGAACTTCCGGGAATATTAGATGTTGTCAGAATGCTGTTCTATTGGTGCGACGTCACATACGGAAAGAAAACTATTCTATATCAAATTGATTATTCTTGAATTTTTATACTTGTCACTAAAAAAATATTACTTGGCATAATAAATTATTATTGTTTCAATAATATACCAATCGTAAACCAAGAACAGATATATTTTTGAGTTTCATTAGCGTAAGTCTTTAAGTCAATATAAGTTTGATTCCTTCGAAGTATAAGTATGTATCAAATATAGGTACTCTTAATAGTACACTTCTTTCGCGTACTGTTAACCGTGAGAGTAAGTATAAGGACATCTTGAAGTAAATTCTTATTTAAATGTTTTTCTTGACATAAGAATACTACTCTTGGAATAAAACTACAAACAACTTTGCTGGAAGAATTATACATACTATTAATCCAATAACTGTTATCATTGATTACATACTTGCAAATCTCAATGTGAAGTGTTCTAATGTTGGAACAAGTGAATCGCGCAGTGATTGGAGGTAGAAAGCTATGCCTTTGCCAAACAAAGATGTTGATTATTATGAAATAATTTATATTTGTAAAGTTACACTTGAGGAAGAAGTATATTAACATTATGAACTGTGAAATAGAAGTTAATGAGTCTACGATGGAAGAGCTATTAGCAAGTTAGGAATTGGAGTCCTTAATTTCAATATTAGAAGGTAAGTTTAATAATTCTGGTTTTATTGCATGCAAGCTATTTTAATTACGTTATACTTTACAAGAAATGAATACACAACGTCACTATATTGTAGGTGAAAAGGTATTCATCTGAAGTTTAACGGTTGTGTATAGATTTCCTAAGTTATTTTCCTTTTTGATAATTTATTCTTGTGTATTATATAAAATCTATAGTGAAGATCTGCATTTTTATTGTAGTGGCGTTTTATTATACAATACATATACAGGGTGACTGGTAAGTCGGCTTATTCCTTTGGATAGTAGAACTTATTTGCAATAACTGATTTAGAGATCTAATAGTTTTTGAGATATTTTATTTTTAAAATTAAAAAATAATAAAACTTTCTTTAATATTTCAGTTTCCCGCGTTAGTTTACATAATTATGTAACAACAATTAGGTTAAATACTTTAATAAGATAAAAGACGAGCTAAAAAACTACACTTGTGAAAAAAATTTCAACCTAATCGTATATTCATAGGAATTTATTTTTTGAAACTTGATAATGCATTAAACGTGCAAATTATTTAAAAACTTTTTTACTTTATACAGGGTGGGGCAATAGTGCGTCGGACCTCGATATCTCGAGTTCTACGATAGCTAGAAATTTTTTAAATAATTGCAAGTAAACTAGATAAAAAAGTCTATAACTGAAAATTATTTTCGAACATACAGGACGAGCCAAGACGAAATTACAGGACCAAGTGCCTTTTTCTTAAATGGAATGCTATGTATATCAGTACATTTTTTGAAGCCTCTTTCTAGGCTCTATTCATTCCTATATTATTATTGGCTATCTCCCAACCACTTTGATGTAATGAATTTTTTTGTTGAAATAATGCCATCTGCAGATGGATATTAAAAAAATCACCGATTTCGGAAGGGTGAAATTTTACAGTCATCGACTTTCTAGGTATATTTATGCATGGTAAATACTTGAGAATAGTCTGCCAACAGTTAAGTTATAGGTAAAAATATTGAGCGTCTAATGCAGTTAACTTGTTTCGAACTCAAATACTGCAAATTCCCATGTTCTTGGGATTGAGTAAAATTTCTGGATAGTATACGAATTTTGTGGACTAAAATAAACGAGTTTTAAGATATCACCCATTGGTCAACTCACCTTATTCGCTTGATCTTTAGTGCTGGAGTCCTGTCGATCTTCCAAATGAATAAATATTGTAATATCACTAATCTATTACGGACTGTATACAGATAAAACTACGAAGGTGCGAACACGGCCATTAGTATGCGCAATTTACTTTTATCTGTTGAATATTGGCCAACGGTATATTACACACCCGAAAATTTATCGAATCATTTGGCTACAATAGTCAGCTAAGCTGTAGTATCGCATCAGCTGTGCTGAAACGCGCACACCAGTTCGCGACTATGGATCCTCCTTCGCTGCAAACGGTCAAACGTAAATTGCGCATACTAAAGGTCGTGTTCGCCTCTTCGTAGTTTCATCTGCTGTATATTTCACTCTCACTGCGATTATTTATATTTAAGGAGGTGCCACTGCGAACCTTTGTAATATCCGACAGTATTCTCAGCGTTCATAGAGATGTTTTTTTTTTGTAAATATTCCGCGCGCTTCGTCAACCAATGGGAAATATCCAAAAGCATATGCGCAGAAATCTAAATTATAATAAGACATCCGCCGGTGATTTATAAATAAATTTGGTGGCAGCTCAAGAGAAATGTATAAAACATTTAAAAAATTAAAATAAGTGAAACATATTAAATTAAATTTATTAATTAACTAAAATATCTAATTAAAAATTATTTAATACCAAACACCACGGAAAATTAAAAAACGGCATTTTTAAACTGAAAAAGGCAAGAAAAACGTGAATACCTCACTGATTATATATTTTTTTATATTTATCTTACTGAAATAATATGAAAAAACCCATAAAAATTAATAAACATTTTTTTTATTAAATAATTGTGCAGTGTCGACTACAAAAAAAACCTGTTATATCTTTTGTAGAGAATTAAACGAGCTTAAATTTCATATACAACCTTTTTGATCGAAAACCTAATATTTTCGGCGATATGGCGGAAATGTATTTTTTAACCCTTTATAGTGATTTATCATGGTAAGTCGTACTCACGATTTTGGGGTACTTTTTACATTTCATTCACATTTATTAAAAGAACGTGTGAGTAGATATATGGACATCTTGTTTTTCCCCATTAACATCATGCGTGATGTCACTAGCAGTTTATTTTTTCTCTAATTACTGCGCATGCTTTTCCATATGCAGACATCTTGTTTTTTCTCTTACAACTGCGCATGATTTTTCTATGCGCAGAATCTTGTTTTTCCCTTTTACATCATGCGTGACGTCACTAGCAGTTTGTTTTTTCTCTAACTACTGCGCATGGTTTTTCCATATGCAGACATCTTGGTTTTTCTCTAACTACTGCGCATGATTTTTCTATATGCAGACATCTTGTTTTTTCTCTAATCATGCGTAACGTCACTATTTTTTTTGTTAAACCAATGCGCATGCTTTTCTGTAATATCATATGATGTCAATGACCAGAACCTCCTGATGAACACATGCCATCCTGGTCTGACATCACTCACTTCCGCTGGGAAAGTCCTATAGTATATCTACATTCGTGTGTACAAAATTTCAGCCCTATGGAGATTTTTCCGAGGTACATGTGGATTTTTGTACATTGTGATAGGACTAAATAAATAGTTATTTCATTAGGAACAGATGAAAGTTCTATAGATTTTTCGGACAACTTTCTGAAAGAGCGGCATGAATTTTTATGTGTGTACCTAAAGTTTTAGTTTGAGTTCTGGGCATTTTTTCTCATTTAATTTTTTATTTAATCATATTTTATATTATAAATACTTATTTGTGTCTATACATTTTATCTGTTTATTTATTATTATTATTTTATATGAAATTATCACGGTAATTTCAACCTTTTACCTGCATAAATAACACAAGGATTAAGAGCCGGCTGCTTATAAACCTATTGTTATTAAGGACCCCAATAATGCAGTCATAAAATAAAATTACTCACTTAAAACCTATTTAAAATTACACATATATTTTTTGCCTTTCCGCAACTGAACTATGTTCTGTATTATTAATCATCATTTATTACTCTTTCTCAATAAAAAACAGACTATAAGTATATAATTATTATAAATTTACTACCTAATTAAAACGCAAACGGCCTGCCAAATTGGCTTCACATTCCTTATTTACATTTATTGAAATATTTATTATACTTCATATCAGGAATATTACACATAATTATCTCGCACATTAATCTAGTAATAATTAGGAAAAACGACTAGTTGAAAACGATATATTTTATTGAGTAATCAGTCAAATTACAATAGGAAATGGTGCATTTTTTATCAGAAAATTGTTTATGACTTTGGCAATCTTGGAAATTCTTAACATTTTGTACAGGTCGTTGCATCTAAAAATAACTTAATATGTAGGGAGACGCGTATCGGTAGGGTTATATCTACTTTTAACATTTGTCACATGTATAATTTTCAAATTATTTAGGAGTAACTTTGCGAGAATGAATATTATGATGAAAATAATTAAGGCGCTGAGATGAGAAAAATATTATTTGGAATAGCGTTGTAAAATACAGTAAAGTAAGGAACAGTTTAAGTTAATAAAATTTATTTAATTTCTACTGTACGATTTTTTGAGCAAGAAGTTCATACCTAAATTGACAGATGGCGGTATTTGTGCCTCGTCCACTTGCAATGACTTACAGATTTAGATTTACTGACAAAGGAGTCGCTTATCGTGACATATCAGTATTATCTTATACAAAACTTAGTCAACATCAACAACAGCAGAAAATGATTGCTCAGCAATCTGCAGATGTAATTAGGAAGTTTTTTATGTAAGATCCATCCTGATAAGTATCATACGGGCAGTGTTACCAACTCTTGATTTTTGTTCGTAATAGAAATTTGAAAAAATGGTAATAGATTGGGCAGTTAGGATAATAGATTAATAATAATAATAATAATCAATTAGATAATAGGAATTCTGCTCAAATTCATCTATATTATCTTTTTTTTTTAGGTTGACTTAACTCGGGCTTTAACCGGTGCAAGAGGGTTTTTATTCATCGTGACCGGTGTGTAGACATAAATATATTATTTTCTAAAGGAGAAACTTGTCCATTTTAAATTTCCACTTTTAATACAAACGTTAACTATCCATATAGCACAGGATATCCATACGGTGTCCATTTTTGGTCCATTTCATGTCCGTATGTCCATGGACATGTGATGGATATCCACTGGACATCCATATAATGTATAGCTTATATTGTTTGTTTTAGTTCTTCCTCTTAGGTCTTTATCATGATTGCGTCGGCGTCGTCCATAAAACATTAAAGAATGACTCTAATCTATACGTTGAAAATTCAGTCTTACGACAACGTTTCAGCAACAGCAATAATAAGCCTAAGACACCAACATTCACACTCCATATATTGTAGTCGGCTGTTAAAACGTGTCTATTTTACTTTAGTCACAACAACTAATAAGCGACGTCGCGTCACAGGTCGTGGATGTAATGATGACAATTTACACTCTACACCTAATACAACGTTAATTTCTGTGCAAATGTGGTTGCGAGTCGCAAAATTGCTGCTTGGGTTACTTCTAATATCACCCCCTAATTACGCCACTGTTGCGTCCCCTCCTTGGACAAATCCTATATTCACCACTGTATAGCCCGTGCTTGACACGCGACCGATCGGGGTTCACATCCAACTATAGAAATTTTTTTTTTTTTTTTTTTTAATTTTTATTAATTTATTTCTTGTAATATTATTTATTATTAACAATTTATATTTAAATTTAATATACAAATTTCTATACAATGTGAATAAGTATCAGGAATTAATTATTTGATCCGCAAAATAATTTTCTGATAGACAAAATTTAACAGAAAATTATAAATTATAATTTTTGCTGGTGAATTTCGGAAGTTGCTAAACCAAATTTTTTGCAAATTTTTAAATTTCGTAATTTGCTGGAAAAATATTTTAGAAATTCGAATAATTCATTAATCGGTTAATAAATTACCTATATTATAATTATTGTTTTAATACTGCAATTTATTGCCTATGTAACCAATTACTGTAAGAATGTCAATGGTTCAGTGGTTAATCATCAGGCTACAACTGCAGAGGTCCCCGGTTCAACACGCTGGTAAGGTAAAGGAGAGTTTTTTAATTTAATACAATGCAATAATATAGCTTAAAACTAAACCGGTAGATGGCGTGACCCGATGAGCAGAAGCTTTCATGTCCCTATGGGTATACAGTGAGTTAATGTAGGTAAAAACAATAACCAATTTTTGGGGCTCTAGACGTCCGTGAATGGACATCCACAGGATGTACAATTTTGTGATAAACGGTTGTCCACTGAATGTCCAGTGGATTAATTTTGGTATCCAGATGGATATCCGTCGTACGTCCATCAGGTCTATGATGTACATCCAGTGGATTTACAATGGACGTCCTTATGCTGTACAAATCCTCAAGACTAATTTTGTAATTTTATTCAGCGAAAGTATCAATTAGATAGTGGCCGGCCGGGTTCGGGATCGAAAACACTAGAGCACACCACACACAGGGAAAACACAGACGCAGAGTCGGCTAGGCCAGAGCCAGCGTGAAGCACAGAGTAAGCTAGTCAGCTAATAGAGAGAGAAGGCATGATGTGATGATAGATAATAGGTGATAATAGATCTGTTACTGTAGTAATAGCATTGGCAACACTGCATATAGGTCATTTGATTAAAGAAAAAATATGGTTGCTTAATATGAGAAGAGACACGTTCACCGTTACAACAAGAGAAAATAACATGGCAACTGCATATAAGGAAAGCCTATACTGGGATATCAGAAAATCACTAGAGTTTCAAAAGAGTCCTAGTAGCACCCTCTGGTCATTACCAACATATCTGACATAAGTGTCTACACCCTGGAAAGACACTTTCCAGCCCGGCCCACAATTCATGCGAAATAAGTGAAATGTTTGAAAGGAAAAGGAAAGAATATGCTTCTTGTTCTTTCAAAGATACGTATTTTGTATATTGGCGGTAACATATCTACAGCGCACGTATAGAATAATATCAGAAATCTTTCCATCATACTCTCGCGCATGGATCGTGGGGCGAACGTCTATTCTGTAATTCAAAACGATGTCGTTAACACTAGTTGACAAACGACTTGCCGTACAATAATAGAGGAATTACATAATCGTATTCCGTATTAATAGTTTTTTTTATCCCGCTAACGAGGAACGGGAGTGGGGTCCAAAATGCTCTGGCGGGCGCGATGAATATTTTACGTAAAAGGGGTGCTTTTGCGCACATTTTGCCCTCATAAAGTCGGATGGTTTGTCCGCGCGTTTTCGCGGGGGTGGGGGGTGAATTTTGAAATAATCGGAACGCTCCCTTTCGGTAAAATCGCGGAGGGAGCGTCGTTCTACGTCGCGAACGACGCAAAAAAGCCTT
The DNA here is from genome assembly GCA_029963845.1 of Rhamnusium bicolor. Taxonomy (NCBI): domain Eukaryota; kingdom Metazoa; phylum Arthropoda; class Insecta; order Coleoptera; family Cerambycidae; genus Rhamnusium; species Rhamnusium bicolor. The sequence goes on along the minus strand of JANEYF010000188.1, from coordinate 391,476 downwards.
ATGGCGGAATTCGATCCGACGCGTCGTTACGGCGCGGCGGCCGTCGGCGCGCCGAAAATTTTCGATCGTCCGAAAAAAATACTTCGTCGGCACATTAAGGACCGCGCTCCCGAGGGCGGGGATTATTCGAGGAGAGGTTTTCGAGAAAAAATTGTAGGGGGGATGGGGGTCGGGGAGGGGGCTAATTTCGGATCGCGCCTTTACGGCAAAATCGTGGGGGGCGTGTCCTTTTCCGTCGCGAATGACGCAAAAAAGTCTTATGACCGAATTCCATCCGACGCGTCGTAACGGCGTGGCGGCCTTCGACGCGCCGAAAATATTCGATCGACCGGAAAAAATACTTCGTCGGCAGATTAAGGACAGCGCTCCAGTGGGCGGGGATTATTCGAGGGGAGGTTTCCGCGAAAAAATTGGTGGGGGGTTGGGGGGTCTGGAAGGGGGGGCTAATTTCGGTACGCGCCTTTTCGTCAAAATCGCGGGGGGTTCGCGCTCTACGTCGCGCATGGCGCAGAAAAGTCTAATGACTGAATTCGATCCGACGCATCGTTACGGCGCGGCGGCCAATAATACACAAATTTTTGTTGCGACAGAGGAGGATGCCTTGCACAGCGCCAAGGGTGCGCGTAGCGCACGCTTAACTAATGTACATATCAGACTGTTCACCCGTTCTCACTTGTTTTATCGTTAAGAGAATGTCGTTCAGAGACGACAGCCATTCAAGGTGTCCAAGATTTCTCTAAAATATCTGGTTTTGCCGATTTCGTACTTTTTATTGATACGGAACGAAGTATTATATTCCTGCTCTTCTAAAGTGCTACCTGTGTGCTTTTACTATTCGTTTCTTTTTTGTTATTGGTACACATATATTCAGTGTTCATGCTTATTTCTTTCCAAACAAAGATATAGGAAGATCACGAACTGTTATATTATATGACATTGATAAAAAAAATCAATATATTATCAATGAAATTTTTCATTAAGTTTTGATAGCGGAATCAGAGGGTATTTCGAAACGTCAATCTCTATATTCTAAAATATGTGATATTTAAGTTTAATTTTCAGGTTAATATGTTTTAGACATTTTTTGCGCAAAAAACTCTTTTTTTAAAAGACATCGATGAATCCTTTTGGCGCAGAGGAATTTTTTTAAATAATTTATAGGACAGTGGCTTATTACCCAAAGAAAGTGCGAGGAAACTACAAATCATCGATTTGATACCTCAATCAAAATCAAACGTTAACAAGTATAATAAAAATTTGACAGGTCAGTTACAAAAAGACTCCTGATAAATTAGCTATTTGTGTAATACCCATTTTATAAAAAAAAAATGGTTATCTTTATCCAAATGAGTAACGACAATCATCTCAACGACACTGGTGACTGAATTAGAATTTCTACATGATGGGTCAAACTATCGTTATTATACGATACGTTATGCAACATTTTACAGAATAGATGTCTTAATTGTAGCTGATGACCTATTGTGGTATTACAACTCTGTCACGTGAAATTCTTTTGTTTTAGAACACAATTTCTCGTAAACTATTAGTCCAAATTAAAAAAGTAAAATACCGTTGTAAAGAGAATTTAACTAACTTTTCTAACTGTTTTTGGTCAATTTTTTTGAGTAGAAAATACATCTCTACTGGTCTAGCCCGGTAAAGTGACATAAGGGATCGGTACAGTATATTTCATTCGCTTCGTGGTTGAGCGGTAAGGACACTTGCCTCTCACCCTGGAATCCCAGGTTCGATCACTGGTCGAGAAGTTGGGATTTTTTCTAAGCGGAAATTAATCCTAACATCCTCGGACATTGGGTGTATGTTCATTGCCTCTAAATGTGTAACCCCCTCCAACACAAGGTACCTCGAAATACTTCAGGGAATCAGGGGGTTGTATTATCTGTGGTGTTTAATTAATAATAAACAATAATAATCACGAGTTCAGAAATTAGAGTTTTCCCGTTAGCGCAAGATAAGTGTGTGTGTGTGTGTGAGGCGAAACCGAACAAGGGGGTTATGCAAGCACGGGAAAAGAAGTTTATGGAAGTGTAATGAACGATACTTTTCATTATACCTCCCGGAAAACAACACAAAAATAAATAAAAGTATACTCTGCAGAATACATTTAGGATAAAAATTGCAAATAAACGTCAAAAACAGTGCCAAACAATCATTGCTAAGGAAATGTCAATGGAATGTTTTTTATGAATGACAAAGTAGGCAGCCTCAATAGCCTCAATATACAGGATGTCTCACCATCCATTGATCGATATAAGGAAAAGTATGCACCAGAAAATTTTGAAAATTTAGAGGTAGTGTGGCCAATCCAACTAAAATAATTACAAGCATCTGGAATTTCCGGTTATACCGGAAGTCGATACCAACTTGCTTATTTTAAATAGAATACTCTATATATTTTAGGGTTTTCGAAGAGAGCATAAAATTCTGAGTCAAGAACATGTAGCATACTCTATGCTACAGTTATTTCAGAGATATTTGACATTTTAAAAAAATGTTGACAGGTGTAATGGTTTACAATAACCTTTATAACTCTCTTCGTGTAAAAGATACTCATTTGCTTTTTGGCATGCAGAAATACCATAAGGTGAGCTACGCTCTACAGTTTAAAGAAATTCAACAATAGTATACCAAGTGTTCCATTTTTGACGTTACATTTTGTAAACTTCAAACCGCGAAAACTTGCTTAAGTCAAATAGAACACCTTGTATTTTTTACATCAAGTTATGTATAATTAAATTCCTTTTTTTCTGATATAAGCATTGTAAGGGTTTAAGTTATAACTTTTTGAAATATTTGCGGTTTTCTTCGGAATTTAAAAATTTTTAGTAAATATTTTATCAAATTAGCCATGATTAGAAACAATTAGTAATGTCAGTCATTCTCTTATGTCAAAAAATGCCACCGCGTTTAAATTACATCCACGAAGACTTTTTGAATTTGTTTATTATTTATGGAGAATGTGATAAAGTAATATCATGAATTTGCTACTCGATATCCACAAAAACGGAAACCATTCACCAAACACTGTAGTGACGAAAACGTAGAAATAGCAATTCTGGGATATTTTCATGCATTTCCAATGATGTCATTAAGACAAGCTGCTCTGGAATCGGGACTATGCAAGGATTCAGTTCACAGAATCTCAATTAAACATAAATTTCACCCGCTTTCGTTTCAAATGGTTCAACGATTAAAAAAAACAGATTTCCTAAGAGAAAATTTTTGTGAATTTATTCTAATAAGGTCTGTAGGCGACGATTCTTATTTGGGAAATATTATATGGTCAGATGAAACTAAATTTACCAAAAATGGATTTTTTAATCGACACAATTCGCATTATTGGAGTGACTCGAATCCTCGTGTTTAGGGAGCGAATTTTCAAGAAAGTTGGCAGTTTAATGTTTACTGTGCCATAAGAAACGATAGAGTGGTGGCATTAGAATTTTATCAGGAAATCATGCTTTTAGTTGATTTTATCTTAGCTATTTTAGTTTATGCAAAGTGTTTAGTGCTATTTTCCGTTTTTGTGGATATCTAGTAACAAATGTACTACAAGTTTTTGATATTACTTTATCACATTCTCCATAAATAATAAACAAATTCAAAAAATCTTCATGGGTGTAATTTAAACATTTTGGCATTTTTTGACATAAAAGAGTGACTGATATTACTGATTGTTTCTAATCATGGCTAATTTGATAAAATTTGTACTAAGAATTCTTGAATTTCTACGAAAATCGCAAATATTTCAAAAAGTTGTAACTTAAACCCCCACAATGCTTATATCAGAAAAAAAAGGAAATTAATTATACATAACTTGATGTGAAAAAAATACAGGGTATTCCATTCGACTTAAGCAAGTTTTCGTGGTTTGAAGTTTATAAAATGTAACGTCAAAAATGGAACACTTGCTATACCATTATTGAATATCTTTAAATTGTAGAGCGTATCTCACCTTATGGTCTTTCTGCATGCCAAAAAGCAAATGAGTATTTTTCACACGAAGAAAGTTATAAAGGTTATTGTAAACCATTACACCTGTCAAACTTTTTTTTAAAATGTTAAATATCTTTAAAACGGCTGGGTTTAGGCATAGGGTATTCTACCTGTTTTTGACTCAGAATTCTATGCTCTTTTCTAAAACCCTAAAATATACAGGGTGTTCCATTTATAATAAGCACGTTGGTATCAACTTCCGGTATAACCGGAAGTGCCAGATGCTTGTAATTATTTTAGTTGGATTGGCCACACTGCCGGTAGTAGGTTCTGGTGAGACACCCTGTATTTATGTCAGGTAATGTCATAAGAAAAAAAAACTAATATTGACTTAGTAATTATAATATTTAGGATAAAATTTAATAACATAATGATGTAGAATGCAACACAGTGTGATATTAATTGAATTTATTTTATTTTATTGAATATTATGCTTATTTACTAACTAAATTAATTGCTATTGTGACGCTGAAAGTTAGCACACGGGAAAATTTTTCCTTTGAAGGCGCAAGGAAAAAAATGAACTTTCTCTACTTTAAATAGACATAAAACATGATGTTTTCAGAGAGGTATAATGAAAAAGTCTTTTTTATGCAACCGTGTTTTTGGTCAATTTTGTGAGCGGAAAATACATCTTTACTGGTCTAGCCCGGTAAAGTAGCATAAGTGATCGGTAAAGTCTTTACCGATTCCTTATGTCATTTTTTGTTGACTATAATAGGTAGGTACTTACATCATTAAGCACTCCAGACAACAGCGTCTGACATCTGTCAGTTGAATTTTATGAATTTTTATTACAAAAGACTTCAAGTTAAAAAGTTTCTTGAGAGTAGCGCAAAGACGGTTGCAGAAAATATATTGTACATAACACACCCGGAAAGTTTCCTTACTGGGCTCGCCAGCTTCCAGGGAGTACTGTATGTATTAATTTTTATTTAAGTCAATGAATGATAGATCCAGATATTGTGGATCACAATTAATTTAAGGTTGCGTATTGCCTGAATAAAGATATATAATGTACGAAGAAGTAAGTACATTTGGCAAATCACTGGTGTTTATGTATAAATAACCGTAAATAACTGTATGTAAAGTTACTTACCAGTCTTACTACGTAAATAACTATTAAAACGATGTGTTACTTGACCCCCCTTGTTATTTAAAATTTTAGGGGTGGATTCCACCACCGTCTGATGGTAGACGTGGCGCGATCGAGGATACCCAACGAAAGTGTCCCCTGAAAATAAAATCGACTGGTTCGAGCATTTTTCGAAAAAATGGGATGAAATGCAAAAAAAGTACGCCTGTTTCGTTTTCGGATGAGATGTGCGGTATTTTATGTGCGCGTTACATTACAATCTTGACGCCAGTGACTAGAAGAAGGCCTTCAGCTAGAATCTTTAGATGTCTACAGAAATGTTTTGTACCTCTACCATGTTTTTTTTTCTAATTGCTACCAGGTGTTGTGCTAATATGTCATATTACATTTAAAGTAATGAATTTTATAAGCTGCAATTTTAATTAAAAATATTTTAGTTAGATTTGTCTAAAGCAATGTGTCGTATTAATACAATATTCAGTTAACAGTTACTGAGAAATTTTATTTTCAATACTCATTCGAAAATACTAGAATTTAATTAGAGTGACTTGTATTAAAACGTTGACCTTTATCTCTAGGTAAAATTCCATGGTTATAATTACTGTGAAAATATGTTTTATGATTTATTTAACTAGGGGTAAAATTAAACTGTGTTTTTCTCGTTCTTAGTGATTATAAAAATATATGGTACTACAATAGTTACTAGTATTTAAAACATCTAATAATTTTGTCTCCAATCTCTTATAATAATAGAAAAGAATCTTTTATAATAATAAAGATTCTTACCTGATGTTTTAGCCCTCATCAGTGGTGACAGCTTATCGATGTCCAAAGGCTGACTTAGGGATCTTCTCAGCTGTCCTCTTCGGTGACTATTGTTCCTTAAAACCACACCTTCCGGAGCGTCCGGAGGTTTCTTCCCTAGGGCTTTGAGGCCGTCCCCGAAGCGGCGCAGGTGACGACATGAGGCGTCTGTAGGAAGACCTGGAATCCCAATGCAATAACCTCTGACCTCCGAGGTCAGAGCGTGTCCTCCGAACTTGCTGGTGTTTGTGGGCTCGTTGTTTCAAATCAGCCTTGAATAGGGATAAAAGAAAAGTTATAACGTCGTTTCCCATTACCACTTTGTAAAATTTTAATGTCAATAATTTATCTAAAATTACATCGCCCGTAAAGTCGCACTTTGTCGAGCAAAATGAAATGTTAAAGATAACTACTGAACAATGCCAAACAAAGAATATTCATGAACATTTCTGATGATTTCTATGGTTATTCACTTTTCACATAAATTACAAATGTCAGTATTTAATATTTATAAATAGTTTTGCCACCTCACTAATTTTAATGATATGAAACACAAAAACCTTTTCTTTATAGGGCAAATGTACTTTCCCCTACGTCAAGATTAACTCGAATTACGCATGTACACAAATACAAAACATTTAATAATTATAGAAATACGTTTATAGAATATACTACATTATAATTAACATTTCTTATCGAGGACTTCCGTCCGCTCTAATGCCCGATGTGTATCATTCGAAATATAATAACGTACTAAATCTGAACTTGGAATACTAAAATTGGTGCCGCATAAACTGACAGATTTGAACTCGAAGGGCATGTGTTCTTATAAACGCCCTTTATGTTCTTAGCCAGATTGGACCAAACGTGCCATCAGGCAATCTTTGAGATTGGTGTACATGACCGTAACTGAAGAAAGTTCTAACGGAGCATGACATTACAATAATAATAAATATTATAAATATGTTAATGCAAAATGCAGCACTCATTAAATAATTTGTATTTTAAAAGCCATACACATTTTTTGGCGAAATAATCCAGCGAATCATAAATTATGAAGTATTACCGCAGTTGGTATAATTACTACATTAAACTCAAATTGCAATTATCATAAACCAGCACTATGACATGATCTGATTAGCGGTCTTCTTCATAACGCAGAAGCTTATTAATAGTATATTTCAAATTTATTTGCAACATAAAAAACGTCGGCTTCTTTAAAAGCAACAAAGGAATTAAACATTTTTGTTGCAAATAACTTGAAGTTGGGGATGCAAATACCAAAATTGCCAGATAACGTAAATGAAAGTATTGATCTTTTATTGCCGATTTTAAAAGTGGGTATTAAGGGTTTCAAAAATGTTTTGTTGGACTGTTTTTTTTTCTTCCCTGCACAACTTCAAAAATAGATAAAAACATGGGCGGGCGCATACAAAAATAAATCTGACAAGCATTATTCTTGTAAATGGTACATGCTTGTACTTGTTATAATTTTCGAATTGTTTTAAAGGAAAAATTAAGGGTTGAGTACTCTAAACCTGTTAAGGTAAGCGCCAATTTGTTCTTTTCGGACGAATCGTTTTATTTTTAGATTTGTTTTATGTATTTACGGATTTAACAGTCAAATCACGCGTTATTACACCTCAAGCTTAGTTTTGTCTTTATAGGCGAGATGAGCAGTTCAAAAGAAGTTATTTGCAATTGTAAGCACTTTGGAAGACGAAAAAAAGGGAGAAGAATAGAAAAAAACGAAGGTTTTTGGTTCATAGTATAAATATAAAGAGGAAATTTTATGGAGAATTTTACATCTGAATATTTTTTGCTATTTTTGAAGCTATGTAAGAAAAAAACAGTCCAAAAAAGGTAAAACCCACAGATAACCTCTTTCAGAATCTGCAATTGAAAAATCTACTAGTTGCACGTCAATTTTGAACGATTTCAGAGCAATGATTATTGACTGACTAATCGATAGATCAATCTGATTGTTACTTTACTTTTTTACCGCGAGAAATAAAGCAATTTTTAAATAAAACCCTTCACAATTATAAAAAAATAATTAGAGACTACGGTAGATACAATTTTTTTCACCTGAAGGATTAACGTGAATATTGCAACACCCACAGTACAAGAAACCAATCTTTACAAGCTATTCAAATTATCAATCAAACACGAGATACAAACTATTTTATATACGCGTTACGTAACCAGAGGTTGCTAAAAGAACCCTTATGACTTCTTATTATGTTTGCCAGAATGGTTTTTATACTTAAAATATTTTCTCAGATATTTTGACTGATGAAGTGGATGAAGTTAAAGTTAAATGAATGTGTCATATTATTACAATATCCAGTTATTCTATGTTATTTAAAAATATTATATGAGTAAAATTGTGTTCGGTGTCTTCTGTTATGTTACATGCGTTTGACTAGGTTAATAATAAAAATATACGTTGGGGATTTCCGCTGACAAATTGAAAGTTATATTTAGAGTTTTTATTTATTTATTTGTCGGTCGACTGTTTTCCGATAATAAATCATTGGGAAAATAATGCCATAAGAATATTATTAATTAATGTAACCGGGGAAGAGGAAGGAGTAAAATCTACATGTAATATGTTTGCAAACCTGTGATTGTATTTGGGAACAAAATTGTAGAACATATTTTTGTCCCGCAAATTAAATATACCATATTGTTTTATTGTTAAAAAGAAATACTTTTTAGATTTTAAAATTCAACTTTCAACCCTCCAAAATTAATTCATTTCAGAAACTACGACGACTATGCTTTTACCATTAAGCGACTGGTTCCTGCCAGATGGTTACCTGGGCACATGGCACTAGATTTGAATAAAAAAGAACAAAATATTAACCATCGGATATGACCCTCGGATATAATGGTGAAAATCTTTAGAAACTAAGACTGGAACTTTATTAGAGAGAAATCAAAAATACAGATAAAAATAATAGGTAAAATAATGCATATGTTGAAAGTATAACGGTACATGATAAATAAAATATTCATAAAATTATTAAATATCTTTTATCTTCATTTTTCTATAATGTTGGAGTTAAACTAAAATAATCGTTTACCAACTTTTCTCAAAAAATAAACGGAATAAATATTATAACAAGATACCACTCAAAGAGAAAAGACAGAAGGATTTAAAAAAAACAAAATTTCTAAAATGATTTTTTTCCACAAATATTTCAATTCCGAGTTAGTTATTTCTCGTAAAAAGTATATCGGAACTTTTTTTTTCTAATCTATAAAACTATATTTTAGTAACCACGAAATCACAATGATTTGTGTAATTATAGCCCAAGGAAATTATATACCTCCTGTGTATATATTTCCGAGGGTTCGATTTAAAGACACTTTCATGAGTGGAGCTTCAACTCGTAGCGTAGGGTTGTGTAATAAAAGTGGTTGGAGTACTGCAGAATTATTTATGGATATTTTGAAGCATATACAAAAACGTTTGCAACCAAAAGCAGAAGAAGGAAGCATCTTCTACTTCAATTTGACAAAAGTCATACCCACCTTTCAGTAAATGCTCTGCAATTTTGCCGTCAAAATGGTATCGTTTTGCTTAGTTTTCCCCCACATACGTCACACAAACTTCAACTTCTTGATGTTGGAGTCTTTGGACCTTTTAAATCAGGATTTAAAAAATCCCTTAACAATTTTATGATTAACCATCCTGGTCAAAAAGTGTGTATTTATGATATAGGAGATATCACAACTACTCCATTTTTAGACTCATTCACATCGAAAAATATAACTTCAAGTTATAAGGCGACTGCTATTTATCCATTTAATTCAAATGTATATAAAGAATCTCCGACTATATTGAGCTGGAAGAATCTCAATGAGATACGTCATCCATAAATATCGCTGATCCTAGTAATGCCACAATGGGCACTGGTAATACTGACATAGTTGTTATAACTTCAGTGACTGGTAGAAAAAGGAGCAGGGATTGTAGGAGAACCACAACCAATGCAAATAAATAAGGAAATACAAGCAACTGAGAAAGCAACTACAACCAAAGTTAAAACAGTCCCTACGCCAGAAATGGTAAGAATTCTACCTTCCTTTAAAAAAAACTTCTGATGGTAAAACAGGAAGAGAAAAAGGCAAATCTACAATTTATACAAATTCGCCAGAAATACAAAAATTTATAGAGACAGCAATGAAAAGAAAAGAAAATGAAGTAAAGAAAGCAAATAAGTATGTTTTCGAAGCGGTTAAGAGAAAAAATGAATGTCAAGTTTCTAATACAGCAAATGATGATCAAATGGATACGGAAAATCGGCCACAAAAGAAAAAAAAACATTAAAAAAAAGATTGAAGAATCTGAAGAAGAAAGTGATGTAGATTTTCTACTATCACTTCACTCATTATCTCAGAAAGTAGCCTTGGTGCTAATTCTATTGTGGAACTAAAAGACGATCATACATACTAATACAAAAATAATTTTGTATTAGTTCAGTTTCCAACAAAGTCCTCAATTGCTTATTATGTTGACAAAATTGAAGAAATTCTAGAGGTGGATGAATTTAAAGTAACTTTTTTGAGAAAAAAATTCAATACAAATACATTTTTTTACCCAGAAGTAAACAGGATTAACATTATTGCAGTTTTACCTAATCCTAACCTTTTAAATAAGTATCATGAATTTGATGTCAACTTTGAAAGTTATAACTTAAAATAAAGTTTAAAATAGGAGTTTGCAATAATAATAATGTTTGTGAGTTAAGAATAGGTGTAACCATAATGATGTAAGTCAAAATTAGTAATAAAGCTTATGTTTCTAAAGCATTTTATTACATGTCAAAACTGCCCTGCCTAAAAATATCAAATCTGCCCCGCGATGGGGCACATTTGTCAAAATTCACTAAATTATTATATTCCTATTATTTTTAATATATTCAGTATTTCCAAGAATCGAATATAGTTATCCAAATCTAAAAGGTGTCATGAGTCTATTAACAAATTTTCATTGCAAAATCTCTAAAAATGACTTTTTTTCTAGCTAAAAGTAAGTTATATGCCAAATGTACCCCACCTTACCCTACATCATTTCCACAAATACAATACAATTCGACCTGTTTCGTACATACATCTATTATTAAATCTATATTAAAATATATAATCAACATGCACAATAATTATTAATTAATTTGATTTCCCTATTTTTAAAAATTTTTTTAAATAAAAATAGACACCGAATATATTTTAAAACATCTATTTTAACTGCTTCTCAATAAAATTCTGTCTACTACAAAACAAATAAATAGTAGCCGTGTCTCGTCTTAAATTAGAAATTAAATAAATATAGCTGTTTACTTTTCACATAATTCAGCCTAAATAAATGTAGATACTGAATTATTTTATTTTCCAATAAAATATATTTTTAGAGGAAAAAAGCCCAGGTATATTTTAAGTGTTTATTAAAATTTATGGGACTAAGAAAAACTAGCTCAAACGAAATCAATAAACAATTCTCCGAATCCACAAGGGAAATTGTGAAAAATCTCTAAATCTCTTAATGATCGAGATTAATTAGAGAAATTAACTAAGCTGTAATATTCAGTGGCGCACCAAGGAGGAAAGCGGGCATTTGACAATTTTATTATAATTTGGACAAACGTCGAATTTGTGACAACGTCGATAGCCTATTATGGACTAACAATCTGATACCCTAAAAATTTGGCATTTTTCTTAACAACGATATATTATTTAGTAAAATTATTCCCATTAAAAACAAAAGTTCCAATAAAAAAATCACACCAGATAAATAATATTGTAAAGACAGCATCTCCGGTAGTCATATTGCGAATATCAGTGGGGGGATTCAGCTCGTATGCGACCATCAATATTTTCATGTATAAAAATGATATACAATACAAAATAGACCTTAATACTTTTAACACTGACGTAGTTTTCCACGAAACACCGAAACACTACATGCGTTTCGCCAACCAAGTTGGCATCATCTGGAGATGATTAAAACTGCTTCAATCATCTCCAGATGATGCCAAATTGACTGGCGAAACGCGCGTCGAGTGCAGTGTATAGTATTTTGGTGTTTCGTGGAAAACTACGTCAGCGCTATCTTCACATCAAAGGTTCCAACCCACTCCAGGACTTATACTTTTGATGGGTGATTTCTATAATGTCCAAAAATAGATTAACGTTGAATATTTAAGAAAAACTACTATCGCACTATAACAATTATTTTTTGGCAATAGAATAAAAATATATTAATAAATGTTCTAAATAATTTGAAGTTAGATTCCAACGCCGATCAGTTTAAAACTTCATTTTTAGTCTGAAAACGACCGTTCCACGTCTACAGACGTAACTGAAGCGTATTTAAAATACTGAAAGTTTTAAAATGTTAAACTCTCGTGTACACTTTTGTACAGCATTTGTAATAAAGTTCTGTACCATTAAACTCAAGTGCAGGATTGTTTTGTATACACCGATCCACGGTATTTCGCGAAGGAACCCGTCGGACATTTTTTCACAATAACACAAGGCTCTATCTATCGAAATGCAATTGCAAACTGCTGATTGTCGAGGTCGCAAGCTAACACTTGTCTTCAATTGCGATGTATGTAGCTGGTGGGGATTCTTTCTGCTTGTTTATTTATTTGAACTGAGAGATATTGTAGACGTTTTAGGTACGTACAAAACCTACATTTAATTTCGTGCTTTGTTATTTAGTTTAGGTAATTCATATGGGTTTAATTAAAGTAAATTTATTTTAGATTTTTCTACCAATTAAGTACTAATCTTCTACATTTAAAAGATGACAATACAGCTTATATTTGTAACATGATGGCACCTACATTTAAACTATAGTTTTTTGTTTCTCCTTTTTTTCAATTAATTAAGCTAGTACATTGCATTTTGCAAGGAATTGGTAATATACAATAAACTAACATGAGAAAAGGTTATTAATTAATTCCAAAAAAAAAAAACATGTACCACTGCATTTCACGATATTTATTCTCATTTTATATTAGTTGTACGAAAGTTGTACGTAAGCTGGAATGACGGAGATGAGGTCTTTACTTATAAGTTATAAGACGGTTCGATTCGTGAGGGGAAAAACTGATTACTTTTACATGTTCTTGCATTTAAAATACTTATTTTCTACTTTGTCCCCCAAAACTCTTCTGTATACGCTACTGGCGGGGGTAATGTTAATGTTAATGTTGTAAAAATAATAGGAATCAGTTAAAATTGTAATATTTTACACTACGCTAATATTAACAACTACTAACATGACAAGTGATTAAATTATTCTCATTAATATTCAGTACCTAATTTATTTTAATTACACATAAATAAAGTGGGAAAATGTGTAATTTACAATTAATCACTTAACTAAAATGTATATATAATTAGTGCTGATTTGTTAAATAAACTATACATTCTGGAAAATGGAAAAGATATTGTGTCGAGCAAAACAGATATTGAAAAATTTTAAAGGTCTTAACGCCACATTATTATACAATACATATTTTTAAATAAATAAGTGTTTGACAGTTTCACCTTTAGGAAGAAAGTTGCAATCTTACAGCGGCCGCACAGTGGTCGAGAATCCGAAAAACGTGATCAAAAGTCAAATTCTTGACTTTCTTCTAGGACGCTCAAATTGTGGTATATGAATCTTAAAGTATTATTAGTTGGAAAAATGTTATTGGGTAAGGGTCCTTATTTTGAGAAAAACCTTACCCAATAAAATTTGTCCAACTATTAATAAGCTGGTCTAAAAACTTTTCTATTAAAGTATTATATTAACTTTATAGGAGTTTGTTTCAAATTCTACATTATGTGTGAAATTATAAGAAACCCTCAAAAGTAGTTTAAAATTAAAATTTTCTTAGAATTAATAACCGATTTGATTATTTTTATTTCTTTTTACTTCAGTAATCTGAGCAGATATTCAGTACTGTAAATTACTTACACCAGGTTAATAAAGAGTTATTTGAAGTACCTAGAAATAAGGCCCAATTGAGATCATTAAATTGTTGCCTGTATTGTGGAGGGATGTTAGTAACCTTTTTGCTTTTATTATTGACATAAAGTAGTTTGTACAAAAAAATGTAAGTTGAGGTGGGATCGTTTCTTTGAAGAGTGGTCCTAATAATTCCCAGTTTGCTAGCGTCTCTCTACTTCGACATAAATTATCGCCAGTATCGTATTTGTGGTCAGTATGACAAGTTGCTAGCTCATACGTTATTTCACAGCATTTTCTGTGAATTTTACTGTAGCTCATACTTTATCGCACAGCATTTTCTGTGGATTTTACTGTGAACTGTGTAGTGTCACAATTTATACTTTTACTAGTTGTTTAGTTGTTTAACGTGTATTTTAAGTGCCGTAACTATGTCTAAACCTGTGAAAATAATACGTATGATGCTGCATGAAATAACGATGCAGTACACTTACGACGAACGAATGGGTCGTGTATTAGGATATTTAAATGAAATATTTCTAACAAATGGAAATGAAAAGGCTACTAAGGATTTTGCAATATTTATGAAAACACAATTTTTCATCCCGTATATGAAAAGGTGGAGTAATTTGCGATTCCTCCAGATGTACAGTGACTGGTTGAAGCATGAAATTGATTTTCCTGAAATAGTGCGCAGTTGTCTCATATCTTCAGATGTACCTTTCAAAAGCGGAGCAAGATCACGTGGGTGTCCATCGAAGAAATTTGAGCATTGCTCTGACGTTATGAAACGAAGAAAGACCAGACGATTTACGCAAGACTAAAAACAGTGGCTGTAATGAAACTTCGCCAAGGAGATATTGCAAAATTGATTGTGGAAAGTACTACTACCGCACCAACAAGGTCTACTAGGATTTTGTAGATGTGGAGAAGTTCTACAAAACAAATGACACCATTATCTCCAGAAGAGGCTATTACTCTCATAATAAATCTGCATTTATCGAAACACCTATAACGCTTAGGAAGGTAGCTAATATGCATAGGCATGAATTATTCCGTCGTATCATAAGGTGCTGGAAGCAAAAAATCATACATATTCTCCATATACCAATATTATAGAAAATGTCTGCGAAATTCGGTAACAAAATCTGTTGAATAAGACTTGCGAAGTATTCTGAAGATGACTGAAACTACAAATAATTTGCAAATGGGACTTTGATAGAAGTTCAGATATTTTAATTTGTAAACAAATTACAGAATCCACGGACTCGAGCGAAGGAAGCTATTTTATGACTTCTTTAGTTCCGCTTCGACTGGTGATGGAAGGCACTGAAAACATTTTGTAGAAAAATCTGCGGTCTTCATTTACTCGATTTTGCAGGCCTATTAGATTACAATGACATCATAAGACATATGCGATTTCCAAGTATGAAGAAGCCTACATAAATGATCACGTCTTCAATTTGGAACCAATTATTTACGATCGTGACTCAATTAATGTTTCTTTAACTTTTACAATGGCAAACGGAAAGGTTTGAAACGCATTAGCGGATAAGTCCGCCATGAAGTGTTAATTATGCAATGCCTCCACTTCGCAATTAAATGAAATAAAAAATGTGCAAATTTGGATTATCATTACTTCATGCATATAATGCTTTTTTGAATGCATATTACATATTTATTGTATATTACAATTGAACATATGGAAAAATACATAAAACGCAGAGAACAGAAAACAATTAATAAGAAATTCATTCCGTCAACGAATGGGTCTTATCTTGGACGAGGCATAGTTTTGGTACGAGTAATGATGGTAACACTACCAGACAATTCTTTGCAAATCCGGCCTTGACTGCCGAAATAACAAGGGTTGCTGAAGGACTCATAGAAGATTTTGGGTAATTCTAAAAAACCATTAATTCGGGATATGAAACAATATAAGTTGAATTTGGCAACTGCTGCTTAGAAACAGCAGAGCGATACATACACCAGTATAATTGATACTACATGCCTACCTCTATACATAAAATATTAATACATGGGGCTAGTGTCATTAATAATGCCATACTTCCAATTGGGGAATCATCCCAAGAGACCCAAGAGACAAAAAAATAAAGAAATTCGTCGGTTTAGAAAACATCATACGAGACAATCATCCAAAATAAAAAATAATGATTTATTTAAAAGACTAGGTATTGCTTAGTTTGGACTTATATTTTAGTTTTTACCATCGAATGATGAAAAAAAAGAACACTTGAAGGAACCTAAAATATTAGACTTACTGACAATCCCAGAAAAACCTGAGGAAAAAGAAAAAGAAGACAACGAAGAATCTAATGCTGATGAAGAAGATTGGTCAGATGATTCTGACTGACATTGTTTTCTAACTTGTCATTTTTTTTCATTTAGCTTACACCTCTATAGCTTTTCATGTGTTTTATGCATTCCAACTTAACCTTATATTAAAGTTTATTTGTTACCTTATTTCAGTCTTATAATAATAATAATTTATTTTCCTTGCTTTGACAATACAGAATATTGTATAGGATTAGTCAACAGTTGGTTACCTACACACCAAGAAACAAAAAAAATCTGATACATAATAGTAACACTTTTATCTAACAAAAACACTTTTAGTTTTTCTTAAATAACTACTCAATTGAACTATATTTTATTTTATCTAGATAACGATTAAATATCTAAGTCCTATAAATCTTGGAGATTCACTTGTTATTTTAAGTCTAGCACATGGGCCATGAAACTTGTTTTTTTTTTTGTCTTATATTAACATTATTGTAAACCATAGACATATTATATGTCTATGTTGTAAACACTATTTAAAACAAAATTGTTTCTGTTCCTAAAAATATACATACAAATTTCGTAAATATATATATACACACAGACACCATACCATAAGCGTGTATTATCAACTTGAGCATAATATAAGTTAATAAGTAGCATTCTTCTTAAAACTGCTCTAATATTTCGAAGTAAATATATCATTGATACAATTTTTGATATCAAAACTTGAGAGTGATACTTTCAATTTATAGTTTCATCCAAATATACTCCTAAAAACTTAATACTCTCCTCATTATTAAGAGTGGTATTGTTTATGTTAATATTTAAATTATTACATTTTTTTTGTCTACAGTGAAATCGAATCAGGTGTGCTTCTTCGGCATTGAAGTATAATGAATATAAGAAAACCAGCTATATAAAGAATTTAAAATTTCGTTACAATTATTCTCCAAAACGTTGTCTGATGGATTAAAGATTATTAGAGAGATGTCCTCTGCATGCATTGTCAAATGTGCGTTTGATGGCAGGGAATCTATATCATTAACATACAGAAGGAGTACAGGATCCAACATAGATCCCTATGGAGCACCCATAGGTCAATTTAAACATTCCGAGTCAACACTGTACGCAGTTTTTTGTGACTTATGTGTTAAACTTACATATTGCTGAAGATCTTTTAGAAATGTAGTGACCCAATTTAATGGAAGCCCTCTTATTCCATAATCAGATAATTTAGATATGATTAACACAGTCGAATGCCCTGCTGAGATAACAAAAAACCCCAACAGGACACTTAAATCATACCGTTCAAGGTTTTTTAATTCACCCCTAGAGAGTGTAATTCAAATTTTGATTTCACATACAGTATGCATTGCGTATTTGCACAAGTTACTTTTTTCCCGCAATCCCTGTTTTAAGGGTAAAATATTTTCTGAATTTTAAAATTAACCCCAAAATCTAATTCTACAACCCAAAAGACGCACAAAAGGCGCACCAATTTTTACCCACCATATATTCATAGTTTTGATTATTACACTATGATTTTTGAACATTTTTTTCGAATCTGGAAACTGTGTGGCTCAACTATAGGAGTTCAGTCGATATGAATCAAATCTAGCATATCTAGTCTTGACTTCTTAAAGATGTGTTAAATCAACTTCAATTTTATCGAGTAATTATGACAGTCAGTATAAAAACGATCATAAAATTAAAGTTTGGTTGTGTGTCTGAAACTTTTTTTAATTTAATTTAATAACTGTGGTATATCAGAGCTACTTCCGGTATTACAATCAGTTTTTATCAAAAAAAATAAAATAAAAATGGAATTTCAATTCACGTTTTCCGTTTAACCAAAAGTTAATTTATGTTATTTAATTAAGCGAAAGTTCGAGTTTCAAGAGGAAGTTTTAAATTTTCTACTCATGTGAAAATAACAAAGTCATTTGTTATGTTAATAGGAAATTAACTAAGGTCCGTTCTAATCAATTAATGGTCGTTATAAAAACATTTTATAGTGGAATCACTTTCGTACAATTAACTCCAAATACATTAAACAAATATTTGTCTCCCATTAGCCATTGATTTCTTGTAAATTTAATAACTTTCCAGGGATATGAGTTATATGCTTGGCTATATGTTCATAAAATTAGATAATATTTATTAGTTTATTCTCTACTCGATTAAGAAAGCATTAAGAAAGGTTTCCATAAAAAAATATGTTTTATTGTTAATTTCCATATTTCACGAAAAAATTTAACACTGACATAGTTTTCCACGAAACACCAAAACATCATACATTGCACTCAACGTGCGTTTCGCAACCAAGTTGGCATCATCTGGAGATGATTAAAACTAACATTGATTTTTATAGTTACCTTTCGAAATTTGTACAGTAAATAAATATAGTTTAAAAAAACTAAAAAACACGCTTTTAAAGCACATCAAACTAAAAAGTGAAAAATAATTATTAATATAAACTGAAAACAATAATGAACGAAAAATACTAGTATTATTGTGAAAAAAGCGTGGGTTGCTCGATATACGAAAAATATGGCACAAAGCGCCCCACGCTTTTTTCACAATAATACTAGTATTTTTCGTTCATTATTGTTTTCAGTTTATATTAATAATTATTTTTCACTTTTTAGTTTGATGTGCTTTAAAAGCGTGTTTTTTAGTTTTTTCAACTATATTTATTTTTCACTTTTTAGTTTGATCTGCTATGAAAGCGTGTTTCTTAGTTGTTTTAAACTATATTTATATTGCTTATTGATGCTGATATTATAACATATTACGATCCAACAGATATTTCTGAAAAAAAATTTTTTTTATTTCAGCTGTGGGATTTGAACTCACGCTCAAGGAGTCTGTCGTTTCGCATCAACTGCCTTAACCCGCTCGACCACCGCGACCTAGTTGACAATCGTGGAATGTACTTACATATTAAGCCTTTCCTCTCACGCAGAGAATGCGTGAGGAAAGGACTAGCTATCCTGATCAGGATAATGATATAAACTTATCAAATTATTGTATTGTTATCGGTTCTTCGTAAGTGTACAAAGTTTCAATTAAATCTGTCCGTTTAAAGTGGGTCAAAATCGAGTCCAAAGAGTCGGTTACAAACAAACAAACAAACAAACAAACAAACAAACAAACAAACAAGCAAGCAAGCAAGCAAGCAAACATACAGGTGAAGCTAATAAAAGCGTGTTAAAAAGGAATCTAAATGAAATTTCAAAACGGTGTAACTTAATAAAAAAGCAATATTTTTTGATGATACTCTCTATGTTCGTATATTTTCGACTTGATGTTACAAATATTTTACAAATTGTTAAAAAAATAACCTGGTAGACACAATCTTTTCAACTTATTTTCGCAAATATCAACAGCATTTTTTTCTGCAAAATTTCTTTATTTAGTCTTGATAGTTATGCCATAAAGTATCGCTTGAATCCCATGCTCCAATACAAAGATATGCCATAATCAAATTTCAACAGCCGCTACTGGTACATTATTATTTTGAACACCCACAAATCATAAACAAAATCATCTTTTGTAATTGTACCAGCAATCACAAAACACCCGGATAGTGGTAAGAGCGTTTTATACGAAAATATTAGCGGACCTCTTGCCAAACACCACACACTGTCGTGTTGTAAGCTAACCGAGCACAGATACTGAGGAATAAGTACCAAGCTATGTATAATGTTATATACATGTATCCCGACTTTCTGCCAGTTGCAATCTCAATACTTGTTGTTACTGGTTACATATATAATTAAATACACCACAAACATTTTTATGTGGTGTGTTTATTTATAAACCTGTAATAGGATTTTTTTTATATGTATAACTGCCGTCCCTGAAAAACGGCAAATATTTCCTCTGACTATTGTGGAATTTAACAGTGCAGTAAGTAAAGAGCTGGGCGCCCGTACTATGATTTCATTTCCGAAAATTCTGGCCAACAATCCATTAGTTATTTCAAACTCTATAATTCAAATGCCTTTTAATATTAAGGTAATTAAGTACTTTATAGTGGCTGGCTCATAAACTAGTGATTTATACGAGATTTATTATATGCCAAATGAACTTAAAGATACTTTTGCCCTAAAGAAAGTTTTAAAAAGACCCTCAATAACTTGCATCAAAACTAAATTAAATTTTAATCTTTATTTGCTTACGACTGACTTATCAAGGTATTTGTCACGTCTTTAATAAAACTCAATAGCTGTTAAGTCCAAGTTAGAAGGATTTAGTTTTATAGAGAATTTTGGACAGATTTCATAAGTGTTTTATAAAATTATCTTGGGGTGGTCTTTAATGCCGGGCTATAAATCTAATATGTTTTAAAATCGAGTTTCAGGTTGAACCTTTATAAAACCAACTACTTATTAGAGTTTCAATGAAGCCGGCAAATATTTGTAATAAATCAGTCGTAAGCAAAAATGACTTTAGTTTTCCTTTGTCTACAATACAATGTTTCAAAATATCACTAGTAAAACCAAGGCACTGGATAAAAACAGGGGAGGCGCGCAGAGTAGACGTATGTAACGTCGCAGAAAACTAAATTTTTAGGTTATAGTAACCGGGCACCATAAAATATATAGGTTTTAAAGCGGTTGTGTATTATGTTTAAAGGGTATAAAACGGGTTTTAAAATAAGTCTACAAGATTTAGGAAATATAATAAGGCCAATGAGGTTCAAACTACTACTACAAGAACAAATACTTAATACTTAAAGAACAATTGGTAATTTAATGGGCATTTAAGACAAAACATGTTTGAAATAACATTGACGTAGTTTTCCACGTTACACCAAAATACTATATACTGCACTCGACGCGCGTTACGCCAACCAAGTTGGCATCATCTCTAGATGATTAAAACTAAACTTATGCTAACAATCTACCCTAAACTATTGTCACGGTTCACCGAACCGTCACGATTCGGTGAGCCGTGACCCACTAATTAATCGGGCCATTTGGGATAGGCCCTCTGTCACTATTCATACTATTTTTACACTTTATGATTTCCAAACTTTCAAATGCATCCAGCTGTCTAGTATTTGTTACATCCCTAATTAATCTTAAATTGCTAATTTCTGTTTTATGGGTGTTCTCAAACGCATGTTGGGCTACACCAAACTTACCTATTCTACCATATTTGAGATGGGCCATATGCTCTTTGAATCTAGTTTGAATTGATCGTCTAATCTGTCCAACATATTCTTGATTACAGTCCTTACAGCTAATTTCGTAAATCCCCGCCTTTTCGTTTGTTTCAATTTTGTCTTTTGGACTGCCTAAAAGTTGTTGTAGTTTGTTTCCCGATAAATGAACCACTGTCAAACCTACATCTTTAAAAATTTTATCAATACCGCGGGTGAATCGAAGATCGAATGAAATCGATACAAATTTCGGATTTTCTCTTTCATTTTGAAAGGTCGAGGAATTTCGAAGCGACTCTTTAAACTTTCGTTTCCTAATTATTTTATCAATTAAACTTACAGAATATCCATTACTCGCAGCTATATCCTTAATCAATGCCTATTAAGCTTCCCCCTCGATAAGGAGAGGTTTGAAAAAGAAAAGGCATTGATTAAGGATATAGCTGCGAGTAATGGATATTCTGCAAGTTAAATTGATAAAATAATTAGGAAACGAAAGTTTAAAGAGTCGCTTTGAAATTCCTCGACCTTTCAAAATGAAAGAGAAAATCCGAAATTTGTATCGATTCCATTCGATCTTCGATTCACCCGCGGTATTGGTAAGATTTTTTAAAGATGTAGGTATGACAGTGGTTCATTCATCGGGAAACAAATTATAACAACTTGTAGGCAATCCAAAAGACAAAATTGAAACAAAGGAAAAGTTGGGGATTTACGAAATTAGCTGTAAGGACTGTAATCAAAAATATGTTGGACAGACTAGACGATCAATTCAAACTAGATCAAAGAGCTAGAATCTCAAATATGGTAGAACAGGTAAGTTTGGTGTAGCCCAACATGCGTTTGAGAACACCCATAAAATAGATATTAGCAATTTAAGATTAATTAGGAATGTAACAAATACTAGACTGTCACAATTTTTGTTGAATATTTTGTTTTGTCAACAATTTTGTAATTAAGTCAAAGCCTACCTACTAAAAGACCCATGCTTTTTACAGTTTTCATCGATAACATAAAAAAAACTCGAATATCTAACAAACTATACATATTGGGTATAGGGATACCATAGATAATCAGAAGCGCATTTTTTTTCTCTGTCGACTGGTGTATTTAAATAGGTAAAGCATGCTATTTTAAAAAATGACTTTTTGCCATTTTTGTATACTAGACATATGACGTCATCTAGAATCTTTGTTGAAGGAAAATTTGATTTTCTTTTTACACGATATATTACCTCAATACTTTGTCTTACCTGCATACAAATTTCAACGTCTTAATGCTAACCGTTAATGAGATATTAATTTTTATATTTTGTACCTTTTCTGCTAAAATTGGAGACAAAAAAATTATATCTCGAAAAATATTAATTTTAAGCATAGGGAACTTTTAATAAAAGAACCTCAGCATCTTATGTAGAAACCAACAAAGAAAAAATTTAAAATAGGGTCATTACATTTAAAATAACGAAGTTGAGGTCAACTTCCGGTATACCCGGAAATGCCATCATTTTGAAAATATTTTCATTAAATAGATTCTGGCCGCTTAGGCACACAGCTAAATTTTCAGATTAATATGTTTTTTCTTTCTCAAGATACTCCTAATGGCCAGTAAAAAAAATCACCCTGTATACAGTAAATTAAATGTTACCTCTTCTATTTGGTTTCCTCAATATGTTATATTAACAGAATTGAAATTATTCAAAATATTTTTTAAAAACCCCTAGCTCATAATCTCATAAGAGCATGGAAGTACTGAAATATCTAAGTACCAGCCTATTGTGAATATTTCAAAAATTGCAAGTTTTCTTATATAGAAAACGAACAGTTAGAACGGATCTGGTGGATATTTATAAAATAGTCAATTTCAGAATAAATTATTATTTCTAAAATTAACCTTCAAATGCCTTCTGATCTGACCTATTTATAATTCCGTTTAGAAGAACATATTCTGGGAAAACCTTACAAACACGTAGTTTCGTGACACTGTAGAATATATATTGTTCTCTTATTGATATTTTTAAAGTACTAAATGTATTTAAACACATTAAAATTTCTTTTTCAAAATCCTTTGATCACTTTTTTACAACATATTATAATTAGAACAAATATGATAGTATTGTGTTATTTTTATGTACAACGATGGATATTTTCTTTTAATATTTAACCTCCAGCATTAAAAAGAAGTGGACAGCAAAAAAGGAAAATTTGGAAATCAGCAATAATATTATTAACTAAAGAGAAATGTTTATCCAATTGCTTGGTAGATACTGAACAACTATCGATGTTAGAAAAAGAATTTAACAAAATTAATATTGTACAGTTTTAAGTATCAACAGTTCCGTGTATCTATGGATATCATAATATGAATAAATAATACATGTATCAAGTTTCATGCTACACATATTTTACAAAAGCTAAAAAAAATTCAAAAGGAGGGAAATTTAATATACTTTTTGTTTTATTCCAATCTGATCAATAATAGAAATGTGACACCTTGAAATTTGGATTTTGAACAATTCTAACTTTTCGCTGTGCGAACCGATTTGATCGCAGATTTTGAAAACACATTTCATTGACGTTCGATATATGTAAAATGCTTTTTTTCATTTATTTTTCAGTAAAAAATTACAGGGTGATATAAACCCTCGTTTGTGCAAAAAAAATGTTTTCTTCACTTCTGATACTATGACCATGAAGACCGATGCATTTTATCGTCTCATAAAATTTGTTGAGTTGGAATACTGAAATTTGAAATATCACTTTTTACGGAACAACGAAATTTCGGCGCTTCTGTCAATTTTGGACATTTGTAGAATTTTAATGCCTAAACCATTTTCAACTTTCTTTGCAAATTTTGAAAGCTCATTTCATTAGCGTTTGATATATATAAAATTGATTTTCAGAAAAAAAATTACAGAATGATAGGTATATGAAAATGTTCAAATTAGACGAAAAATCATTGAAACCATGTTTATAGATAGTTATCTTGTCTTGCAGTGGTTCTCCTCATTCGTCCAACATTACGATAAAAACAACACTTCCATCATTTTTAAAGCCAGTTATTGCTTTCTGGGAGAAACTCAGTCATCAATCACTTTTCAAAATAGGGTTTAGTAGATCAAATTTGATAATTATCTACCGATAATCGGTATATCAACTGATAAACATACTATTTCTGACGTGGTGTCATCTTCTTTTAATTGCGTTGAATTTCAGCGTTGTTTCAACATTTTTCCACTAATGGAAAATAAAAATGCTGCGAATGAATAATGCACAATTGGTGATAGTGGGAAGACTAAGAGAGCAGGGATTGTCTAGAAAACCATAACTTCAAGGCAGTTGATTGATTCTTTGTGAGCTGCTATTGGCGTACATGTTACTGAACAAATTGTGAGGAACAGACTGCACGACCATAATTTACATACCAGAAGACGGACAGTCTATTGTTTACTGAGTTGCAAAATGGGAATGGGAAATTTATTTGAACTAGGAAATAGCAGAGTGGAATAGATGCTTGTTAACGGATGAAAATAGGTTCAATTTATATAGGCAAGAATTTTGGTGTAGAAAGGTAGAAATGAAAGGTAATTGAAGAAAATATGGAAGTGAGGGTAACGTTGGGAGGTGGAAGTGTAACCGTGTGGGATGGATTTATTCAATGAAAAAACTGAGTAGGTAGTACTGATAGGTGAAAATATGAATGCTGTATGTATAGGGATATGTGTGTACGAAATGTTATGGTCCTTATGATTAAAATTTCGGTGAAAGGTTTGTATTAGTCGATGACAACGCTAGACCCCATCGTGAGAGGGTCGTCAACGAAGTTTTGAGGGAGCACAATACTGAATGGATGAATTGGCCAGCTTTGTGTCCAAATATGAATCTAATTGAACATGTCTGGAGTACAATGAAACTGGGACTGAATGGAAAGGGTGAGTTTTTGAATGTAAATGAATTGATAAATGCCGTAATGAATGAATAGGAAGTTATTCCCCAGGGATTTGTTAATGATTTAATAACTGATACGCTCAAAAGAAATCTAGAAGTCCTACGGGTTCGTGAAGGTCCCACAAAATATTGACTTTTGTTTCATCATTGTATACATATTTCAATATTATATTTGTACTTATCAATTTAAGAAAACATTTTTATTTTTAGTAGATAAATAGGTTTATTCTCTGTTTTTTTTTCTTCGCTTAAGTTGTCAGTTTTTATCTTTTGTGTTTACCACTACGGACTATTTTTATACAATTTGTAATTGTCCCAAAACAAAATAAGTTAATTTGAATTTTTTTTGACGTTTTATTTATATTAACGCCCTGACGAAGTTTAGCACATTGTTATTCCACCAGGACAAACACGCGTTGAGTGCCAGCATACAGAGTTTTAGTGCTTTGTGGAAAACTACCTAAGTATTATGTTTCATCTGACAGCCATATTTGATTATTAGTTGATATGCTTTTTTAATTTTCAATAATGTATCACAATCTCATAAAAAGTATTTTCACATGAAAATGAACTGAGAACTGAAATTGAAATGAGAATTTTCTAGGTTATAGATAAAGTTTTCGCATATATTTAAAAAACACCATTTTTTTTTCAGTATTTTAAAAGTTATCGTGTTTACCAAATAAAAATTGTTGTGTAGAGTAAATAATGTTGTGCGATCATTACTAAAAAGTGTACTAATCTGCGAAGATAAATGCTAAAACAACAGCAATTAAGGAAGTTAATTTCATTAATATACATAATTAATAAATACCAATAAGTCTCGTGGGAAAAGAATAAATTTCTGTCGAACAATTTTAATTAGAACCGATTCAATATAAATTATAACACACTGAGGAAGTTATGCAAACTTTCTAATTATCTCAGAATAAACTCATATACATAGATATTTATTTTATGTAAATATTTTTGGGCTTTCATTCCCACGCATAGTTTGGTAATATTGTCCACTAATAAAATTAGCTGTAATAATTACCATGCTTAAATATGAAATTTAATAATCGATTTTTAAAAATAATGAATTTTTTTGATCAATCGATTATAATAGCAATGACAGTGGCAACCCATGACCACAGTTATGATCTCAGACCAAAGAACCCTTAAGATAATGAATATTATTTTGGCGTCGAAAACATATTCACAGTCTAAGTGTAAGCATCCCATAAGTTCCTTATTGGTTAGTCGATCGTTTCGCGGCAGTTATATGAATTATCGTAGTATCTCGGGAACAGTTGGCATCGTTACTATCAGATCTGTTCTTTTTGTCTCCACTTCTACACTTTTCACAGTTGCCGACCAATAGAGGAACCCAAATTGAAAATGAGCAAGTACCTACAAGTGAATTTTCAGCTGTACAGGGAGTCCCAGCTAATATGTTACTCGCGATTTTCTCGGTAATTTTCAAAAACTAACTCAAGAAATACATAACTCAACATCAACCAAAAAAAGTTATTGCCAAAAAACCGATTTTTTCCAAAAAAAATCAAAATGGCGGATTATTATATTCTTTGTTATAGGGTATTACTGGGACATCCTATATTTAGTTTTTTCATATCGCCTTAACCACAGCTAACTGCGATGTCACTTAAATTGGTATGAGGATAAAATCAAAGAGCTATTCATATTTAGAAAACGGTTAGAGACATCACAAAAGTGCATTTTTGATAGATAATTGAATGTTCTGTTGAATGAAACCAAAATATATTGAGATGTTCAAAAATTTAAGAAGAACAATTATTTTCCGGCCAAATCGGAAGTGATATGAAAAAGCTGAATATATAAAATTTGTTCCAGTAATACCCCATATAACAATCCGCCATTTTCAATTTGTCGAAAAAAAATTTTTTTCGGCCATAGCTTTTGCATTTGATGTTCAATTGTTTCTTTCATGGCGGCATTGGATTCCTCGAAAAAACTACATCACATTACTTTTTGAACTACGAATTTGTCTTGAAAATTATCGAGAAAATCTCAAGTGACATCTTAGCTGGTACACCCTGTACATTAGGGTGGTCACAAAAAAATCATTGTTCGAATTTTTGGGGGATACTCCTAAAAGTTGCCAAATTGGCTAAGAAAAGAGATTGGTAAAGTTTCAGCTCAATTGGATAACGTTAACCAGTGCTTCATCAAGGTTGAAGTTTTGACTTTTTATGTAAACTGATTTTTTTTGAAAATGCCTAAAAACATTGCAAGATTCAAATACATCTGCTCTTCAGATTTTACTTTATTTATTTTTTCAATTTGTACATAAAAAAGGATTTAGTTAAAACTGTTTTCAAAAGTAAATGCAGCAAAATCCAAATTGAAAATGAAGGATTTGGGAGAAAAGAAAAGCAAAAAAAGGTATAAAAATGAGAAAAAAATAATATTCAAATGCATTTTATTATTTAAATTGAGTTATAAAAAAAGGACGCATTATAAAGGAAAGAAGTTATTATTATTATTTACATTTACAATTTATTATCTGATTAAGGTGGTAAATGGCTTAGATGAGATGGCTTTTGAAGTCAGGAAAAATTTTCTTACATTCAGATACAACTTGTAACAAAAACTGCCGTTGTTCTTCGTCTTTCATCAAACAGGAATTGAGGTCTTGGATTAATTTGACCCCTTTTTCAGTTGTGATATTGACAACCTTAAAACTGCTCACTATTTTTTTATATTTTAAATAATGTGTATAATATACATCGGGATCAGTATTTAAAAATTCTGTATCAATTTCAAATCTCTTGAAAAAATTAAGTTTGATGAGAAACAAAAAAAATCAATTTCTTTGTCCAATAAATCCTCCACTTGTTCGAGACTGAGCTTTGCTTTCACATCGCTATCATCATAAACTTTTTCTTCAGTGGAAATTAATTTTGAAATTATTTTCTAAATTTTCATCAAAAGACGAAAATGCGGCTTGCTCCGAATTGAGATACCACAGATGATTTATCATTTTAGACAGTGCCTTGTCTGCAAGTTCTTTATCAATTTGTCTGTAATTCACAAAAAAATGTAACAATTGTAGATCTTGGTTGGGGGTCAAAGTGAGTATGGGAGCGTTGAACCACGCCTTTACATAAATTTTGATTATAAATAAACAAATGTCTGTGATACCTTTTTTCTCTAAATCTGTTAATGAAAATTGATCCCTGAAAGGATATATTTTGAGAGAATAAATGGCCTTTGCCATCCATCCGGCGTAATGAATAACATCGAGTACTCTGAAAAAAAATGTTTTTTGGAGGAGTACGTCCTAAAAAAATTAAACAATGTTGGATAAATTCTTTATAATCATCTCTTGTCTATTGGTTTTTTAATAGTTCGATAAGAAAACTTGATATTTGGTCTGAATTATTTATTTTATATCTAATATTTTTATCTTCAATAGCAGTTTTGTATTTTGTCTTGTCTAGCTTCGACCACCCAGTATCAAGCTTTTTAAAAATATCTGGCTAAATAATGGTTATGCCCATTTTTATTACAAAGACTGATTTGAGAATAACTTCTAAAATATGGTGGCGACATGCTAAATAAAGATTTTTCTCTATAACTGTTCTAGCAAAACGCAGATTTCTTTAAAGCGACCAGTATTTACTGCAGTGGTTTCAAAACACATTGCCTGGATTTTCTCAAAGTCCCTAACTGTTCAAGTGCTGAAAATACAACTTTTGCCTGCGTAAGTCCCATACTATTTTTAAGCTGAGGAACTCCTATCAACTGTTCTTCATCCTCATGGCTAATCAAAACCGCTACCAATTTTCTTTAGTCAAAATATCTGGAAACAATTTTCCTTCCCAGAAGCACAACAGCTTACTCTAAATCAGAATTATTGAATCTATGTATGATGAGCTCAGTCCTTTGTTTTCGGAATAGCTGCTCAGCTGCTCGTCTCTTATTTTTTCGTTGTTCTGCTTTTACAAAATTCATATCAACGCCTCCCATGCAACCAGGATGTCTTGAAACAACAAAACAGACGCTGGCTCGCGTGATTTTTGGACATGAGATTAGACTACCACGTGACTTGGTGTTTGGCACACCAGATGAGGAGCGACTTTCCATAAATGACTACGTCGATGAAGTTGATGAATGGCTGAGAAACATCCATGAGCTAGTACGAGACCGAATCGCCATAGCAAGTGATCACATGAAGGCTCATTATGATCTTAAGGCGAATTCAGGATTTCAGGTGAGAGATCTAGTTTGGCATATAACTCACAACGAAAGAAAGACGGGTACCCGAGGTTTCACCGCCCTTGAGAAGGACCATACCCTGTCGTCACATGAATAAACGACGTCGTATACCGAATTCAGTAAAATCCAAAGTCAAAGATGAAGGTGGTGCATATAGAGAGACTAGCCAAATATGCTGGGCATAATGAATTGCCTGATCGGGACGTTCAGGCTTAAGGGAAGGGGCAGTGTTACACCATTGGACTGTTTAGACTGGTTAGATGAGACTGGAATTGTACGAGAACGGCTGGGAATGTTCTAGAATGTTCTAGACGTGTGAATGGATGTACAAATAAGACGCACGGTGGGCCGAGACGCAGTCTTAAGTTGAAAGTGAACGAGTAAAGAAAAAATAGGAAAGACATAAGTATTTAATTATGATTATAGTTAAGAGAGTCATTAATCTGTTGTTATTGTTTTTAATTATGATTATAGTTAAGAGAGTCATTAATCTGTTGTTATTAATGATTAATTACTTAATAATGTAGTGAGTGAGGTTATCTGGTCTTTCAATCAACGAATCTACGAGAATAGGTGTTTGTGGGGATAGCAAACACGTAACAATATGTACATTAAAATTTTCTCTTGACACTGCTGCACTTTTAAATATTTATTATTCTATGGCTTATTGCCAATTTTGCCATATTTCATACATTATACTGTGGGGAGACTTTCAAATTTACAACGGGTTTTTGTTTGCCAAAGGCTGATTTTTAATCTCAACCCTCAACTTCTTGTAAGGATACTTTCTAAAGTTATAATATTTTAACACTCTCGTTATTGTATCTCTTGTGTTAAAATAACATATTAATCATTTCATGATCAATGCAAGAGCTATCATGATTACAACACTCGCCATATTGACGTATTAGCCTTACCACATCAAAACACTAATTTATTTATATAAATTGCCTAATAAGATTAGCGACAAATTTAATATATTTAAATCCAGAGTGTTTTTACTGGGAAAATGTTTTCATTCCTATAGTGAATTTTAATTTGTAGTTTTTTATATGATGCATTTATTGTTATTTTCTATCTATTTACTTTTATGATTAATGTTCATAATATTCACATATTCTGTTTTATAACAGCCTAAATGACTATTATTATAAATAAATAAAATAAACGATTACTTTAAAAATAATAATCAAATGAACGATTAACCGATTATTTTACGATTAAACCATTATTTTCTCCAGACCTAATACGTATGTATTAGGTCTGGAGAAAATAATGGTTTAATGACGATACATGTATGTGTATCGTCAAACTAAACGTGGTCTTTTTGTAACAATGTGTATTGCAGAAAATTG
Source organism: Rhamnusium bicolor (assembly GCA_029963845.1). Classification (NCBI taxonomy): domain Eukaryota; kingdom Metazoa; phylum Arthropoda; class Insecta; order Coleoptera; family Cerambycidae; genus Rhamnusium; species Rhamnusium bicolor. The sequence continues at coordinate 360,566 of JANEYF010000188.1, read as the reverse complement.
CAACAGTTATTTAGTATTTACTAATGTGGCTACAGACTACTGATTATGATTATGGCACATAATATTAGTACATTATGTACCTACATATTTATCGACAACAGATATGATGTAGATATAGTATTATTGGTAGGGCGATAATAAAGCAAACCCATGAACTCTAAGCTAGTATAAACATCTGAAATACATTTATTATTTAATAATGCATTAAAGCATTATTGTTATCGACAATGACATACAGATAATGAGAAATGCATTTATTAATTTAAGTAGAAATACAATAATTTATTGTAATGTTTACTATTTGTTAAACTTTCATTTTGATATTTTTGTTTCTTAATTTGACCCCAAGGTGTTGGTAGTGTAAGGGTTTGTGCTGCTCATATTTTAAATACTATTTTTCAAATATCTTTTTGTCATATACCGGGTGACCACGAGACTAAGTACGCCCCCACTTTTTTCTTTAGTTTTCAACATAAAAATTGAAATTAGATTGCAGGATATTACGCATAAAACCGCTGCCAATTATTTGGGGATTAGAACTTCCTCATCGTAGTAAAACTCGACGTGTGGTGGAGTTTATAATAAAAGTAATTTTTGACGTTTAAAAAAAACTCACATTTTTTGACGTTTCAAAAAAGTCAATTTTTGACGTTTCATAAAAACTCAATGTGTGGTGGAGTTTGTAATAAAAGTAATTTTTGACGTTTCAAAAAAGGCACATTGGTGGAATGTCACTAATATTTTAAAATTTGAAATGTCAAAAAAAATTTTTGACATTTCAAATTGACGTTTCAAAAATGTCACTAATATTTTTTTTGACATTTGAGGAAGTAAACATACATTTTTTGATCTAACTAGACCCAAAAAAAACACTTCCGGTTTAACCGGAAATACTAGTAACTATTTTATTTTAAATAGCAACCTGTATATTTTTACAATGGCTTTTCTCAAAATCAAAGTCGATTCAGAAATAATCTTGAAAATGGAATTGTATGTGATTATTAGGTGGCCATATTATTAGAGTTTATAATACCTAGTAAACAGCTAGGTATTAATCGAAAGGATTTTTCAAACATTTTTTACCCAAAACAAATGACTTTTTGCCAATTTAATTAATTTTTTTTAAATAAATATTTTATAAAAATTAAACGACCAAAACTCATTTTTTTAAATGGTACCCCGTAAAATTTGTACGTGCTTTCGAGTTTTAAATTAGCTTTCCAATGCAATTTCAAAACTTAAAATCGGCCTATAAATGGACTTGAAACTGCAGTTTGAAATTCTTGCTTAGGCGTTTTGTATTTAGACATTTCAAAGCATACTAATATTTTCTGTTAATTACTGACATAAAAGCTAAATCTTCTATGTGTCATCTCGAACTTCAAACTGCAGTTTCAAGTCCATTTGTGGACCGATTTTAAATTTTAAATTTGTGATGGAAACCCAACTTAAAGCTCCACCGAAAGCAAGTAAACAATTTACAGGGTACCATAAAAAAAGAGTTTTGGCCGTTTATTTTTACAAAATACTTATTTAAAGAAAACGCCATAAATTACTTAAATTGACAAAAAAGTCATTTGTTTTGGGGGAAAAATGTTTAAAAGTACCTTTCGATTAATACCTAGCTGGTTAGGTATTATAAACTTTAATAATATGACTTTCATGACCGCCTAGTAATCATATACAATTCCATTTTTCGAGGTCATTTCTGATTCGATTTTGATTTTGAAAAAACCCTTGTAAAGACAAATCAAACCTTTATGGGATAAGATTAAAAGATATACAGGTTGCTATTTAGTTCAAAAATATATTTTTATGCCAAACATTCTGCATCCTAATTTAAAAATTTTTATTTTGAAAAATAAAAAAAAAAATGGGGGGTACCTGGTCTCCCGAGTACAAGGAGCAGCGAACGTGAACGGTCTACTTGAGAGAGTAGAACAGCAACGAGAAAGCGAAGTGTACAGCGAACAAAACAAGCCACTTGCTCTTTTCAGAACAACACTTTAGAAGAATTCGTGTTCTTTTCAGAACAATAGGTTCTAATAATTATTTTTCATTTCAGATATAACTAATAATTTCTTTTTTAGCAATTTCCTACAGGAAAAAAGAACCAGGCAGCCCGACGATACATTCTGTGGAGGACAGAATGGCAAGCGCTAGCGACGACAGCAGATCTACGGCGGTGTCATCAGGCACGGACATGGAGGCCAGCGGAAGAAGCCAGAGGTTGAGAAAAAACGGGCGCGAGACAAAAATGCAGGCCCATAGAGAGGAGAACAAGAGGCTGCACGCCAAGCTCGAAGACATCCTGGAGGAGTTCAGGACTTTCAGAGCGGAGGCAGCCAGGAGCCAACATGAGGCCGAAAAACACCGCGCGGAGGCAGCGGAACAGATTAATAATCTGTTAGCCGCCTTAGCAGCAGCAAAAAACCAAGCGAGCCCGCCCACAGTACGTATGGAGGCAGAGGACGACCCCCAAGGACAACGCCAGCGCAGAAGCGCAAAAAGACAAGAAGCGAGGACAGCCAAGAGGACTCCGCAGAAGAAATCTCGGCACAGAAACCCAGGAGGGAGCCCGAAGTCACTAGAAAAGGGGCCCCAACCAGGAAAGCACCTGAACCCAGGAACGAGGTGGAGACCAGTCCCAGACAAGCGGCAGCCGCGGAGGAGGCACCAACAACGCAGCAACCACCTAAGATACCACCAGTGGTACTTAGAAACAAGGAGAACTGGAGCCACGTCAGCATGAGGCTAAAGGAGAGCCGAGTGAACTACGTCAAGGCCAAACTGACTGGAGACGGGATCGCCATAGAACCGAGCACGGTAGAGGAACAACAGCTCAGGATAGTGCTACGTGGGATCCCCATGGGTGTCGAAAACGAGGACATCAAAAAGGATCTCGAGGACCAGGGCTTCGCACCGTCATCTGTCCAGCGGATGACAAGCAGGCGAACCAAGACCCAGATGCCGTTGGTACTTGTCCAAGTACCTAAGGACCAGGAGGGCATCCTGAAGGTCTCCAGATGCTGCGCACTGGTGGTGCGTGCCAAGAGACAAAGGATCCGGCAAGAAGCCACGCAGTGCCACCGCTGCCAACGTTTCGGCCACGCGCAAGGAAAGTGTACCGCGCAGGCCAAATGTGTGAAGTGCGGAGGCTCCCACCACACCACAGACTGCAAAAAAGACACGGGACACGCCAGCCAAATGTGCCAACTGCGGAGGAGCTCACCCAGCGAGCTACAAGGGGTGCCCGAAGTACCACAAAAAACCAGCTGGACCCCCTCCAAAGCAAGCGCCCAGGACGCAGAGGGAGGGAAGCAGACCCGCCACTGGAGGACCGAGCAACAGCAGCCCGACCCCAGGAAGGAGCTTCGCGGATGCCGCAAAGCAAAGGAGAGCCGCCGCACTGAACGCCAGCAACCTCGCAGCAGCGCTGGCACAGATGTAGCAGATGTTTACAGCAATGAGCGCTTTCTTCGCCCAAATGCCAAACCTAGCAAACTAAAATGTTTATTAGGAGGGTGAAGCCGAAATCTCTGCAGATAGCCTCATGGAACATCACTGGCCTGAGTGGCAACAAGTATGAAGTAGAAGAGGTGCTAGCGAGATACGACATTGACGTCATGGCACTGCAAGAGACTAAGCTCAGAGCTGAAACATCGGTGAAGTTCCTAGGCTACGACGTCTATAGGTAAGACAGAGCAGGCAATGGAGGAGGAGTAGCCCTTCTCGTCAAGAAGAATATAGACCACCACCCCATAGTGACGCCAGAGCTGGAAGGAAGCCTGGAAGTAACCGCCGTGGAAGTGCAAACCCACAAACACGGCAGCCTCAAGATATCCTCAGGATATCTACCGCCAAGAGGTCGGATAATGGAAGGCGACCTAGCAACATTCTTTCCAAGAGGGGAGCAGGCCGTTGCTATCGGAGACTTCAACGCCAAGTCGCCAGAGTGGAACAGCAGACTCACGAATACCAAGGGTAGAGCACTGCTGGGATACCTAGGCACACGCGACGACATACTGGCGATTGGACCTGAGGAACCGACGCACTATGGGGGCACAGGCAGACCCGACGTGCTGGACATCGCCATGTTGCAAAACATGGACTTCACGCTTCGAACCTTGGATGAGGGATCCTCGGACCACAACCCAATACTCCTCCAATTGGGAGACAAAGTGGACGAGGAAGAGACATTCATCAAAAGAAGGACGGACTGGGAACAGTTTCGAGCAGAAATGCAAAGAAACATGCCCCCCATCCCTAGAATCGAAAGCGAGGAAGAGATCGAGGCAGCGATACTCGCGTTAGAACGCGACATCAAAGCAGCCCTTCAAGCCAGCACGACAGAGACGACGGTCCGACGAGTTGCAGCACCGGCTGGCGAGCTGCCAGAGCAGACGAAGCAACTAATAAGGGACCGTCGAGGTGCCAAAAGACGAGCGCAGAGGACCGGACGCCGAGAAGATAAGCGGGAATAAAACCAGCTATCCCGAAGAGTCAAAACGACCCTCGAAGCGCACCGTCAGATGAGATGGCAAACCCATCTGGAGTCGCTCAATCCGGAGGACAGGAGCCTATGGAACACCCAGAAGGCCCTGAGAACCTCCAGGAAACCAATGCCACCGATCCACGGAGCAAACGGAGTAGTCTACACCAGGCAGCAAAAGGCCGAGGCATTTGCGGACAGCCTGGAGCTGCAGTGTAGAGAAAATCAGCTCCCAGACGAGGACGAGGACTGGACAGACGCTGTTGAGAGACGGGTTCGAAGACTGGCGCACGCGCCAGACGACGAACAACTCAGACCAGCGACCCCGGAGGAGGTCAAAGGGATCCTGAGACGTCTCAAAAATAGGAAGGCACCCGGAAGCGACGGTATCGGAAACCTGGCACTGAAAAAGCTGCCACGCAAGGGAGTTGCGGCGTTGGTCAACATAACCAACGCCATCCTGAGGTTCCGATACTTCCCAGATAGATGGAAGAGAGCGGATGTCATCCTGATTCTCAAACCAGGCAAGATTCCGATCCATCCCTCTAGTTACAGGCCCATCAGCTTACTGCCGGCGATGAGCAAAGTAGCCGAAAGGATAATCTTGGCCAGACTGCTAGAGTACTCCGAGGAACTGCAAGTCATACAGGACGAACAGTTCGCTTACAAGAAAGAACACTCGACCGAGCTGCAAATCCTCCGCCTGGTGGAGTATGCAGTGGATGGTTTCAACAGGAACCAGTCTACGGGAGCGATCCTACTAGACATCGCCAAGGCGTTCGACAGGGTCTGGCATGCCGGACTCCTAGCCAAACTGATAGATGAAGGATACCCGGCAGCAGTCGTCAAGCTGACCAAGTCATACCTTCGGGGAAGGCAACTTCGCGCGAAGGTAGACGGGGAGCTGTCGACCTACAGACCCATGGAAGCAGAAGTACCGCAGGGCACAGTACTTTCGCCACATCTGATCACCATATACACCTCAGATCTGTCAAGGACAGCAGGAACGGCCTTGGCACTCTACGCAGACGACACAGCTCTAGTCGCCAGATCCTGGCAGGCAGAGCAAGTGACTCGTCACCTCCAGGAAGCAGATTCCCGCCTGGAGGAATGGTGCAACAGATGGAAAGTACTGGTCAACGCAGAGAAAAGCAGTGCGATCCTGTCCAGGAAGAAGACTCAAATCCCGGCGGGACATGTTACCATGAACGGCCAACCGATCCAGTGGACCGACACCGCCAAGTACCTAGGTGTCGTGCTGGATAAAGGGCTGACATGGAAACATAACACCGACGAAGTGATCAGGAAGGTAAAAGCGGTGAGGACCAGACTCTACCCAATGGTGGGTAGAACTAGTCAACTCAACCTGAGGAACAAACTACTCCTACTCAGGACCGTATTCAGGCCGCAGCTGACGTACGCGTCAGTGGCCTGGGGGTATGCCGCCAAATCGCACAAGAAGAGGATACAAGCCGTGGAAAACGTGGCGCTGAGATGCGCTGTGGATGCACCACGGTTTCTAAGAAACATCGACATCTTCAGAGACCTGGAATACACCCCAGTGTCGAAGATCATCCAGGATCGGGCCAAGAAGATCTTCGTACGAGCGGAGACCCATGCGAATGCTCTGATCAGACGAGCTGTCGATTATGATCCGGCAGAGGCTCCGCGGTACAAGAGACCGAGGCTACAGATCCTGGACAACGGCTAACAGAGGCAAAAGAGAAAGGCCCAAGTCGGCTGGGTCCAGGCCTACAGCGATGCGTTAGGGGCAAAGGAAAGTAAAACTTCCGACCCCTGCCATCCAAGGTCATCGTCAAGCCAAAGAATATTGGCGCGACCTGGTCTCCTGATCATCCGGTATAGACTTACACCAGTACTTATATCATAGAACACTGAGGTAAAGTTATTAAAAAATATTCCGCAATCCGTTTTGTAGAAAAACACTGTACTTTAACGTTTTTCTACGATCAGGATTCAAAAGTTATAAAAATTTTAAATTGTTAATTTTTAGTCTCCTCTGAGGTCTCTTCTATATAAACCGAGGCTATTTTTTTATATTATTTTATTTAATTCACAAACTCGAATTACAACTTATTCTATCTACGGGTATCTGTGGGTATTTTTTTGGTAAATTAAAGTTACGATTTTCAAAGTTGGTATAAACAAAGATTATATATACTTATAATCTTTGGTATAAATAAAAATAATAATCTAGCACTGGAAGTCAATAATAGTCTCAACATTTGTCTATAATTTTGCTGCATGCATCAATACAATTCATTTATTATCAAAACGTATTTTGACATTTTTGACATGTGGTTACCCTACTAAAAGTATAAGATATATTGCGTTAAATTCTTATATAATTAGGCATTTGCCTGAAAAAAAAACTATACTAGTTACAATAAGTGTACTCAGTAAAAGAATGCAAGCTGGGCCACCTAATAGTGAAACGGCACGTGCTTTAGAATGCGTATAGCAGTGACCGCGCCACCGGCTGTCGCAGATGTGTCGCTACACTCTTGATAGCCCCAACTCGCATTCCTTTATTGACTACACTTATTGGAACTAGTATAGACATTTTTTACATACGAGCCACATGATTCCGATCAACGACACTGTCACAACAAATTAGTTTCTGATGTCATTGCGCCTATAGCGTAGATTAGGGACTTGTCATTGTCCAAGCGATGGTAAATTCAGGGTCGGGCGCAATACCAATGCCATCGCACGCTTGTTTACGATGACGATGACACAACACACTTCAGTTGTTATCTGTCGGTCGATGCATAGAGTACTAATAAATAATAAATAATGTTGAGCGTAAAAAGTAGAAAACGACCGTACGCTGTTAAAGTGATTAAATTTATCGGTGAATTTCCGGATTTATTCTATGATGGATGTAAAATAATTTGTAAAGTTTATATCAAGACTTAATGTGCTGGAATAAATACGGCTGCAAAATTCATGTCAATAGTAACCAGCATAAAAATAAAAAAATGGCGTGTCTTCTTTGGAACCTCAGTTGAATTAAGTGCGCATTAAAAAATACACGGCTGTGGTTATGTGTTGACGAGACGACAGATTGTAAAAAAAAATTCTATTTTAAATGTTATAGTACGTGTACTCGACCCTGTTAAACCAACATTTCCACTTTTACTAGCTAGCAAAAGACTAACTGCGTGTACTGGCGGGTGGTGTTGGACATTTTCGAAAAATTTGAACTGTCAACAAGTCAAGTGTTGATGTTTGTGACCGACGGTGCTGCGACAATGCGTTTGGTGGGCCGTTTTCTTCAAAGAGCCGAATGTAAGTTTTTACATGTTACGTGTAAAGTGCATGCGTTCCATCTTGTAGCAGAAACGATTCGAAAATATTTTCCAGAGGTAGATGCATTAATAGCAAATACAAAAAAAGTATTTCTCAAATCTCCTAAACGGCTTCGAGTATTTCACACACTGTGTCCTGGTATTCCGGAACCACCAGAGCCGATTCTTACACGTTGGGGAACGTGGTTGAAGGCAGCTTTTTATTATGCTGAATATTTTCAACAAATAAAAGCCGTGATACTACAGTTCAACCCTAACGAGGCTGCAGCTATTAAGGAAAGCCAGACAAGCTTGCAAGATGTTTCCCTTGAAACAGATTTAAAAACTATTTATAACAATTATAGAGGACTACACGACGCAATAGAAAAATTGCAAAATACTTCGTTGTCGTTAGTGGAATCGCTGCAAATAGTGGACGACGTAAATACACAGCTACAGACTATAAATGACGCAAAAATAAGCCGTTATTGAAAAATTCGAAAGTGTATTACGGAAAGATCCTGATTTTACCAAATTAAGACAAAATTTGTGATGATGCATCTACAGCTGCATTAAGTGAGTTCACAGAGTGTTTTACTTATGTCTGTATTACTTTCGTAGATGTCGAACGGTCTTTTTCAAAATACAAACAAATTTTTTCATCACAGGGAACATCGCTTACTGAGACAACTGTAGAAACATATCTGATGCTACACAGTTATTATAAAAGTGCTCCAGTTTGTGATAACGACAACCAAACTACTTCATAAATTTGCTTCAGAAGGTGAGTTTTGTACATATTTTTATAAAGTGTACCAGTATTAATAAACTTTATTTCCATTTATTTATTTATTTATTTATTATTAGTTATCACTTAGATATACAATGTACATGTGTGAACGTCATTTAACAGTTTAATAATAATGTGCAGCACTAAGCTTACAAAATATAAGGAAATACATAAAAAAGAATTTAAAGCGAACGAAATAGTACAAAAACATACATCACAATATATAAAATATTGTTGTTTTTATTATTGTACTTATTCAAGTATTATGATATGATGCACACCCAGTACGTCTCTGTAGGATTAATGACCTAGGCCAGGTTTAGTCATTAATATACAACATTATAATCACAAAAGTTATCAACGAAGCATCCCTTCTGAGGAATTAAACAAATTTAGTTTAGAAAACGTATTGGGAAGTTTTACAAAGAACATAATGTATATAAAATCAGTTTTAAATCCTTTATACGCCACGAATTAACATAACCAAAGCCTAAGAAATATATAGTGGAATGTATGTGAGTAAAAAAACTTTTTTAATCAACATGTTCTTTAATAAAGAGAAATTCGCGATAAAGTATCTATAAATTACCGGATGGTATGTACTGTGTACTGCTATCTATATCGTTACCACAAACAGTAATGTAATGTAATAATATAAATAAAACAACTATAAACAATATCTTTAAAGAATTTTTATATTGGCTCGATGGTGTGAAGGACAATGACGTGTACATCCACCCAGACTGATTTAAAATCGGACAGGATCAAATCGGTGAGGTATAGTGCGCGGCTGCCTTGCTGCGTCATCATGCGAAAGAGAGATATAAAACGGCGAATTTCTAAGTTCCAGTGCTTACACAGGCACTGACGTGCTTATCTGATGAGGTCCGTGATTGGTCTTGGTAACAGAAATTGGCCAACGTATTAACGGTATATTTGACCCTAGGCCAAACTTTGTTGAGTCCCCATTTCGCGTAAAATTTTGTATTTTCTTAAATCATAATAAAATAATCTGCTCACTTTATTAGGTTAATACACAGACATCAGATATAATGTCTATCATTGTTAAAGAAAAAGTTCTCGAAAAAATCAATACAAATATTTTTCGCAGAAGAAAAAAATTGCAGAACTAGGTAAATTCATGAGTCATGGTGAAACCGAAATCAAGGGCCACTTAAAGCATACGGCTTGACTATGGTTTACTGTGTATTATGGATAATCCGTCCCTGCGCTCTGTATCTTAAAAACTAAGTAAGAAAAAAAACAAGACAAATAACATTTATTTTTCAATAACCTATCGATTCCCCAAACTTTTGCACCTAAAGTGGAATTACTGTATATAACCATTGAGATATTAAACTTATTATGAAATTGGAGGCGCCGACTTACAGTGCGTCTTGAGACAAGATTTATATAAATCTTTGTCTTGGGATGCATAAACGGAAGACTGCAGTGGTTTGTAAACTTAAATATATTAAATATAAACAAATTTAAATGACTTTTAGGAAAACCTAATCTCATATATAATTAGCGGCATATTTCAAATGAATGCAAATTGTGACGATACTGTCAACAATTTTAACCTAGCAACTGTTGTCAAGAACAACCAATCATCCTGTCCTTAAATTATTATTTCATTTAAATTATAAGCAGATGACAGTGATGATAACCTGCCATATAAATGAGTGTAAATGGTCAGTACATTTAAATCAAAATTATTTTATACAATTTAATAATTAAAGAAAACAAGTGTTTCTATAAAAATATTTACTTACATACCGTAAACAAATTGAAATATTTAGGGTCTGCTTCCATATAAACAGGCATTTACGAATCGATAAAACACTGTTAGTCACCAACACTATCATTTAAATTATTCATCGAAACGAATTCTTAAAATCAAAAGCAAAAATCATAGTTTTGTCATATTGTGGACTGTATCTGAGACGAAGAAAAAACCTTTTCACTTCCTCACAGGTAGACGGGAACAGATGCGAACTAAAGCAGTTGGTCCGCACGTTGACGATACGTACCTACGCTAACGAGAGGTAGGTTTTGCACTAATTCTATGTCTACACCTGCTCTCTATTAACTAACATACTGGGTCTGGTGCTTATTTGAAACGACACTGCGCTTCTTTTTACATCCACGAAACTCCAACTAAGAAACATATCCTCAATCACCGATTCAGTTTCCTGTCCTAGGGAAACTGAGTGGGAATGCGTTATCATTTATCGCATGTCGTAAAAGTCATACTTATTTAACATTTAGTAGACGAAATGTTACAGGGTGAGCCAAAACATGTCATCATTTTCTGTGGAAGGTTAATTGGATTTGTGGTTAAAATATATAAAATTTAATTGAATCGAATTAATTAAATTAATTAAACACCAGAGGTACATCTTGTACAAGGTGATTTTGTCAGAATTTCTTAAGGTTCAAAGGTCTAGCAAGAGTAAATCTGAGAGCACGCAATTCACTAAACATGGAGAGCGGATGGTTACTAATATTGGCTTGTGAAAGCCCCTGGGCGTCTAAAAAAAGGGAATTGATATTTTTCTTGTAATCTATTTGATATTGTACTATTTTGTGTATTTTTTTATAATTTTAGTAGTACTGATAGGCTGCATGCACTGTTTAAAGTATTTTTTTTGTTAATTATATATTTTTAAATGAATGTTGTATCTCTTTAGTTACAATTATGACTCTCCCTTAGCCTCCAACCTTCCCATACACAACATCCAAAAAATCATAAAAATATTCATCGAAAACATATAATTAGTACAACTATTGTTGTTTTTCACATGCAATATATAAATCAAATTTATATACTATACTTGTGAATATTTGATACACTCAAACGTATGTACTAATTATACACTAAACATAATCTATAATGTATTACTATTCTTATGCAAATTCTATACATTTTAATTACGTTTTACATGCGCTACATCCGTAAAAAGATCATACTGAGTACCAAACAATTGGAAACATTTGCATCTGAATTGCATCTACCTACTAAATTGTACATTCTTTGGAAAAAAGTATATGAATTCGCATATACTTTTAGAATTGTACTTTGATCATATTTTGTATATTTTGTGTTATTTGGGATCAGAAACAACAGAAACTCACATATAAGGGAAACATTGTGTGAGTCCCACACCCGTTAATTTTTTTTATTTCTGACTATACAGTTTGTCCCACGGGATGTGGGATTGATTACATAGGTATCATGGTTATTAGTGGAGATAGAGAATCGCTTAAATGAGCAAAGAACTGCAGAATTTATATCCATTAACATGGCTTCCAGAAAATAACTGAATTCAGATTGGAAGGGTCCCACCCTTCCAATCTGAATTCTCACAATTTTTCTTAAATGGCTTTTTCTCGGCGAATAAAATCATTGTAGTCCAAGAAAGAAAGACAATTTTCCTATGTTGTTGACAATAATTAGGGGGTGATAACATTGATAACATTTGGAAATTGTTCACAAATAAAAACTCAGTATAATGATCCAAAGTTTCAGATTCGACCTACAGGACAAGTATGCAATAAAATTTAAACAAAATAAAAAAGGTGCGCTGCGATACCACCCGAAACGCTGAGGGAACAGTGAGAGATTTGTCAAAATTTTATAAGACCGAAGTTGTAGAGGACAAAATTCTCGAAAAAAGTCCACGATGGTATATTTTATCTTTTATAGTTACGACGTGAGCCACAGCCAAAGTTGTGTAGTCAAAACCCGTGACACGAAACCGAAAATTAGATGAGAAGATTAAAAAAAGTTATTTTTATAAAAAAATTCTTTTGCAAATATTACGATTTTTCTTAAATTGTTAATAGCAATTGTTTATTTAATAGAAGTTGTAAATTAAAATGAAAAAAATCCGAAAAAGTATATACATACTCTTTGTTACCAAGTTTTCAAACAAGTTGACAGAGTTTTTGATAAATCAACATTATTAAACATTTTTCATGCAAAGGATTGATAAAAATGGTACTTTTGTTTCGTTATGAATTTTTTACGGCGAAACTATAACTTTTCCAATAAAATATCAAGGGATCAGATTCATCGGTTATTAAAAGAGCCCTATTTTGCAAATATATTCTTTTGGTTTACGATAAATAATTTCCAGGATATCTTAACTTTAATTCTGCTGAAATCCCGATGAAATTGAAAATTATTTTTTTTTGCGGAACTGTCAAAATTAGAATTTGTGGTCAAACGATATTTTTCCATTGCGGAAAATTTCTCCATAATGCCGCTCCCGCACCCCACGGGTTTTGATTACAACTTTGAGCGTGGATCACGGCTTAACAATAAAAGATAAGTAAATATATACCATCGTGGACTTTTTTTTGGAGAATCTTGTCCTCTACAAAATTTTGATGACTCTGCTATGGTTCTCTCAGCGTTTTGGGTGAAGCGTCGCGGTGCACCTTTTTTTTAAATGTTTTTTGATTTCTTTGCATACTTGTTCTCTCGGTCGAATCTGTAACTTTGGAACATTATACTCAGTTTTTAATTCTGAACAACTTTCAAATATTTTTAAACACCTAATTATTACTGTCTACTTCTCACCTCATTTTCCTGGACTATTATAGTAGAGTGAATTGATATACTTTTTGTAACTTTTGTGGAGGTTTCATTATTACTAGCTGAATTTTTTATAAAAATGACTGTTTATGTACTGATGCTTCAAAATCCTAAGGCCGTCAAAAATCATGATGTGCAAAAGGGCGCTAAATAAAAACGAGTTAAGCATACCGGGTGCCCACGAGACCAGGAAACCCTCACTTTTTTCTTTATTTTTGAAGATAAAATATTGAAATAAGGGTACAGGATATTTGGCATAAAAATACATTTTTTTGACCTAACCAGTCCCAAAAAAATACACTTCCAGTTCAACCGGAAGTACTAGTAAATTTTTATAATATTAATATTTTATAACATTATTCGATGACGTTTGAATTACCTTTACAATGGTTTTTCAAAATCAAAATCGAATCAGAAATGACCTTGAAAAATAAAATTGTATGTGATTACTAAGTGGTCATGAAATTCATATTATTATAAAGTTTATAATACCTAGGTATTATAAATTTAATAATAAATAGTTAGCTATTAACAAAAAAACTATTTTTAGACATTTTGCAACTAAAACAAACGACTTTTTTGCCAGTTTAATTAGTTTATGGAGTATTTTTTCAGAAGCCCCTGATTATTGATGACGACCTCCCGAAGAACTCTTCAGAAACCTCTGGTTATTGACGACAACCCCCGAAGAACTCTTCAGAAGTCTCTGGTTATTGACGATCCTAAGAACTCTTCGACTGCCTCTGGTTGATCCCCGAAGAACTCATCTATGGTCTCTTCTGATGGACACTTGCCATCCGAGGCAAAATATAAGACGCGACGTTCGTGGGTGGCTCCGTACCCGACTAGCATATCTACTGTACATCTTTATGACAATAATAAATAATTTCATTGACATTGTAGGAGTTAGGATAAAACCTGACTTCTACACCACATATATAATTTTAATTTATATTCCTCTAAATAATACTCTAGAATGTTATAACTCAATTTTTGACACTATTAGTACGTTGATTTACTTACATAATAGTAACATAGTGTTACAGATTATGAACCTACTAACCGAATTTCTGTTTTAAATATTTGTTGTAATTTCTTCGAGTTTGATCATTACAACTTTGTAACAAATCATTATAACAGATTGTTTGATTTAGTATAGGCTAATATAAAGAGTACTGTGCAGGCTACACCAGACGTATTAATTTCTGAAGATCTCAACCACCTGCCTCATAGCCACAAACATTTAACTAGTAAGTATAAAACCAACTATTTGTTTTATAATTTTAAAAGGCCAGTCTAATTGAACTGTATCAACATTTTTATTTTCTTATACCTAATATAAGGAAGTAAAAAACGATCGTGTACATGAAGGCTTTACACTCTTTACAGATTGGCAAATCGTTAATAAAGATTAAGAATACATTACTGCTAATTTAAGACGTTGCTCAACTTTGGTGTTAAATTCTGAGTCTGCATTATACATCCACCACGCGTAACAAATCACATGAGCCACCAACCATATATGCAATAATCACAAATTCCAATATTTTCTAATGCATGATCATATGTACAAATGGTAGAAAATGTGTCATAAACGAGTTTATGGCATTATTTGTAGTAGTGCGTGATAGAAACGGAGCATCTCGCAAGGTGGTGACTTTAAGTTGGTACAGCAATCATGAAAAGATTACTGAATAAGACTTATAGGAAACAACTACTCAGCGGACAAAAGCCCCGACCTGCATTGAATTAAACCTGCAAGTCTTGCTTGCTGGCTAAATTCATTTATCAATTCCTTACTAGACATAGATCGGTTTCAAACTTGTTATGTTCTCGTCAGTATGTCACAAGTAATGGAAAAGACAAATAATAATAGCAAACCAGGCCAGCCTAAAGCAGACCAAGCAAGACAGACATAGTGACTGATAAGTGTATCCCTCTGGTGGTCAGTGCTACTACCCGTCAGATTACAATGATGTCTTAGTGTTGAAAAGATTAACAAAGGGGTCAAAATAATCCCTTTGGAGTAGAATATTTTTATCGAATTTAGATTTTTGCAGTCTCTATTTCCACTATTAATGAACCCGGTTATGGTACACAAGTATTGCAACTTTAGAAATATAAATAGTATTTTGTTTTCTTGCTACCTATATCACATCTTCATCTTAATTTAATATAGTTCACAATGCGAAGTCCGCTGATAAAAAACATTCTCCTATAAATTAAGATTCTGGACTTAGACTAGTTCTGCTCCTAAGGGACGAAATGAGGGTCGACATTTCAACGCAAAAGCCAGTAAATTTCTTTAAATAAAATTCAGTTTTTATAGGGTCTAGGCTTAATTTGGGTTCCGAATGCAATCCTAATAAAAATTGAAGTGAGATTTAAGGACTGTGTTACTATTCTTTATGTTGAAATCATGAAACGATTTCGTGATGTGGACTCATCCTTTTACCAAATAGAGGTTTTCACGTTGTCTAAGAGTTTGCCTGACTGTTTGTTGTATGGAAATAATTATGGCCGTATTGAAACTAGATTTCTACCATTATTTTTAATAGACTAGTCGATTTTGCTTGATATTTGAAAATCAGTCTTGACGATTTGTAAGTATCAGCATTTAATAGTTCTAAAAATGTTTATGCAAAATTTTCCGAGAAATTCTCGTTTTTCTTTTTATCACATTTTTGAACTTCCAAACTGAAGTGTCGTTTCACACCTTACCAAAATGTTTAAACCTTAATCAAAGTAAGTAAAGGAGCCGTATGATGCTCTATCTATTTTTTAATATTTCTGAGGTTTTAATTCTAAAAAAGAGACATGTGTTTTAGAAACAGATGTTCTTTAAACTCTTCTACATTTACAGAAAACAACATTCTTTCTGTAGATAAGTCTCGTATCGTTAGCAACTATTCTGCTTCAATGTGTATGTTATTACTTACTATGATAAGACTCTACTATTGCACAAATTATTTATGATATGGCCAGCATATAACTTTCTTATACCAGTATCATCCTGATCTAAAAAAATCATTTTGTAAGTCTTCATTTACCTCAATTAAATTTTAAAAGCGTACTTTGAAATGTTTCAGTAAAATTTTCAAATAATTAATTACCAGAGTCCTTGGATACTGTCAATAATTGTCATATATTTTAATAATTTCTTCTTATTGACATTGACATTTTTGTAACTAAATTAGATATTTCAAATGTCAAATTGCCAAATTTATCCTAACCCCATTTTATGAGGTCAAATGTGTACAAAATTTCAGTTTACATCAGCTTTATTTAAATACTTGGAAAATATATTTTGCTGGCTTGATACAGTAGACACGATTTATGATCTTTCAAAAATAATATATTTATTGTAGTCAAATACAAAAAAGTTTGGGTCCCGTGGACCTCCTTTCAGCTGGACAATTTTGTTCATCACCGAATTTATCATTATCTTTGACCTTTAGAACATGTGTACCAAATTTAAAAGCTTTACCTCAAAAACTAGCTGCTATCACGATACTACTGACATGCAGACAGATTTTTTTCCATAACGTTATGTTTTTTCATAATAATTCGCGGAGCTTCGTTCAGAAATGCAATAAAATTTTTTAAATTTTTGTCCCTAAATTGTACCTTTATTCTTATTTCATTCATTATGTTTCTTTTGGTGATACCACATTCATCAAATTTAATGTGTCGCCTAAAATGTTGTTGAAAATTTTAATTGCCAAATTTGAGAATTCTCCCATTAGTATTTTTTGAGTTATCGCGGATACACCATTACTTCCACATACACACAAATCTACACATACAACAGATATCATTCGGAAAATACTCAAGACGGATTCAGGAGGGTTCAAAAACGTACATTGAGGAAAATATCTGGCTTAAAATGACTAAGAAGCCTTAGTTTTTTAATTTAATAAATATTTATTATTCTGCATTATATTTAATTCAGACAAATAAATATTTTTCATAATTTTGTTATAATAAGCATATTTCGAGGGATTGGATTAATTGACAAAACTAAATGATTTATTTCAGGAATTCTCTTGGTATTTAATTTTTGTAATTAAATAATTATTTATAAGAAATAAATTTACTCATGAATAACACATTTGTATCTGCCACATTTATTACATCATTATATTTATTTCATAGAAAGAAATATTTACTATTAAAGTTTATACCCTAATAGCGGAAATAAATATTTAATTCTAATAAGAAATATTTATTCCTCATTAATAAATTTGTTTCTGAGAACAAAATGTTGGCCCTCTACCGGCAAAACTGCGGTAGCGCATTAGACAAGATTCAACAAGACGCCATTGTTCCCTTTTTTCTCTTATTAAAAGCTTTGTGTTAAGTGTTGTGTCCCTTTCGGTAGATGTATAGTTTATTAGAAGAATATGGAGCTGGAAAGCCTCAAAGAAACTTTTAAATGTCAGTTTTTAATGTTTGTACGTGGTAATTTGTTTATCATAGCATATTAAAGTCCCTAACCTAGTCAAAAATTGTTTAGTTGTGAAAGTTTGTTCAGAGTTATTTATTTTTGTTATTTTTTAATAAGTGTGTGTAAATATTTTTCATATATTTAATTTTGTTTACCTTTAACACAGACATTTGTTTGTCTGTATCCTTAACCTGACACATCAATTAAAAATTACAATAAACGAGCGGTAAAGAAAATTGAAAATTAATCTTTATTTGAACTTTCTGCTATTATTTCTAAGTTAATAATAAACTCAGTTATTTGGTATTTTTGAAAAGTTTCAGTTAAGCACATTACAGTCAAAATAAGAAAAGAATAAAAAGGAAAATCTGTACTCAAATATATCGGTTTAGAATGTTCTTTTTTTATTACTTTCTTTCTTGCATAAAAATAAATAGATTATTTTTTTTAACTAGGTGTTATTTATAGACTGTATTATTTTATATTATTATTACCATACAATCTATAAGATATTTCGCAGTAATTTTCATTGTATTATTTTTTTCTTGTTCGTTTACGTTTTATTTTAAAGATTATATCCTCGCATCAATTCAATGCAAAACTTTTACTCCGTATAAGCGGTTATAATGGCTGCATTTCCTCATATTTACAATTTTTCTGAATTTTCTTTTAAAATTTTACATGGAAATCCAGATTTATATATATAATAAATTTAAGGTTTAACTGATTCTAATAAGACACATTAGTTAAAAAAAAATTTAGAACTTTATTAAGCATGAATACCTACCTTAACACGTATGTAAGAAGAATAAAAATTTTTTATATATATACATATATATATATATATATATATATATATATATATATATATATATATATATATATATATATATATATATATATATATATATATATATATATATATATATATATATACATATATACAATTAAACAGCGTTATTAACAAAAATTAGCAATTTATTTAATATTAAGGAATATACGAAATTTTCATTGTTTTTGAGAAATAAATATTTGTTCATTATAAATAAATTAAAAACGGAATTAATGTATTCATCAACAATAAATCCACGCAATTTTCTGTAAAAAAGTCTTATTCCTGAGAAATAAATATTTAATGTTCAGAAACAAATATTTCTTACAAATAAGTATTTTGATTTAATTGATAATATTAAATATTCGGCTTTTAATCAAATAAATGCCTTAATTCTCTCAATTAAATGTTTAGTTCGCCAAATACAAAGAAATCATTTATTTGGTTGAAATAAAATTTATTTCTCCCAACTAAATCATTCTCTCAGTGTATATATCAATAAAAAATCTCGAGATCGAAAAAAATCCCCGTTACTATACTTCCTTACATTAGATATAAGAAAGTAAAAAACTATAAGAAGGTCATAATGAAATAAATATTACAAATAAATCAACAGTTTAGCACTCTATGTAGGACACATTAAAATATTTACCCAGTGGAGTTAAAACTCAATTACACCGCATGTTTAATTTGTCTAATTTATTGAACAAACGTTCCTGGACAATAAACCTTGATTACAAAACCGTTAGTGTAGATAAAGCAGGGTTTTTATTTATTTTGGGAATGCCTATCTATATATGATACTGTCAAGGACAAAAAAAAGTTTCCTCTCATATAATAATTATGAGTGGCGTCTCGTGCATAAAAATTTTGATGGGGCCTCGACCAAAGCGAGTTTAAAAAATCAGCCGCAGCCACACCAAGCGCAGAAAAACCAGACAAAAATAAATAAATAAAAGGAAACAAGACGTAAACATACACCCAATCGGTGATGAAGAAGAGGATTATTTGCTGAGAAAGTAGTTTAAAAAGATATGTGTTATACTTATCTGTGACAAGTTTCTTGTAAAAGTATAGAAAATAATAATTAGCAATTTGTTGGTATTATATGTTTGTTGTTTATAAACGCTCTAGTTTTTTAGTCTGAATGTTCTTTTCGGCAAGAAATACCAAAATATTAGTGATAGTGATTTTGATTCTAATATTGCATCAGACATTGCAGAATCTACTATATTAACGACATTCACATCATTATCTGAAAAGTCACGACCAGAACATGAATAAGCTTACACATGGTTCTAGAAATATTACCAAGAAGGTGAAAAATATAACAGAAACAGCTCGTTTATTCTGAAGAAAAAACAAAAACCAAAAATAAGTAGTAAGCTTAATAGCATCTTTAAAAATAAAATCGGAAGGGTATCGAGCAAAGAAATCTAAAATATCAATCAGAAAAGAATGACAAAACTTATCACATTCTTTTTTAAACAAAGCCAAGCATTTCTCTAAATTGGAATGATTCAAATATGCAACATGAAAGTAAATTAATTGTAAGTGTTGAATTTTATTACAAACCTTCCTTATATTGATTTAGTCTCTTCAACGCCAATTGGAATGTTTGTATGAAATATTTATTTTAATACAATTATAATTAGTATTAAATTAGACACTTCCTATATATTTGTTCTAAATATTTGCTAACAAATCACCTACTTTGCGCAATATTGATATAAATAACATAATAATGCAGCATAATGGAATTAAAGTAAAAGTTTAATAGATTAATATTATGTACAATGTAAGCCGACTAGGAAATTATACAGATTATATTTGAAATGTCGTTAGCCACTAAGCCGCTTTTGAGGTAAAAAATACTGAAATTACAAGATAATAATGTTTAAAGTGTTAAGAAGATCAAATAAAAATGTTAATGGGATAATTACACCAAGAATAAACTTCCGCTGTGTAAACGCATTAAATGAAATTTATTTTTATTATACTAACTTTGCTCTTAACAAAAATATACACTAATTAATTTTTGTTGTGTACATCTTCGTTTTAGACGAAAAATATAGGATGGTCTCAATTTACTTTATTAACAAAATGACTAACAAATGGAGATAATGTGAAAGTAACTCCGCGATTTAAAAAAAAGTATGTGACCGTCATGTTCTCTGAACAAATTTATAACCTCAGCTATTAATTAATACCTTCTTTTCAATAGAAAATAAGTATTGAATCAAGATAATTTGTCTTGATCTGTCTTGGACCCTATCCTATACTTGATCTAAGTAAATGATTTAAATGAGAGTATTTCTAGCGTCAACCGTATGTTTTTTTGATGAAGAATATAAGTGACAATAGTGAAGGTAGTTTGCTGCTTACGAATAGCTCATAGTAAAGTAAGTAAAACAGATCTCTAGATGCATTTTTTCTACAACAGTTGAAAAAGAGATAATATAAAATTCTTAGGCGGTGCGATTACAGAATTAAGCGGGATCAATATTAGTTATTATTAATATAAAATATCTTATACATCCTGAACTAAAAAAATCATTCTATTTAATTCCTCACTTACCTCAATTAAATTTTAAAAGCGTACCGTGAAATGTTTAATTAAAATTTTTAAATAATTAATTATCAGCGTCCTTCCATACTGTCAATAATAATTCATGTCATAAATTTTAATAATTTCTTCTTATTGACATTGACATTTTTGTAACTAAATTAGTCATTTCAAATGTCAAACTGGCAAATTTATCCTACCCCATTTTATGAGGTCAAATGTGTAAAAAAATTTCATTTTCCATCAGCTTTATTTAAGTACTTGGAAAATATATCTTATGGCTTGATACAGTAGATACGATTTATAAACTTTAATCAAGAATATATAATTTTGTAAAGTCAATACAAAAAAGTTTGGGTCCCGTAGACCTCCTTTCAGCTGGCCAATTTGGCTCATTACCGAACTTATCATTGTCTTTTGCTTTGAGAACCTGTGTACCAAATTTGAAAGCTTTATCTCAAAAACTGTGGCTGCTATCGCGATAAAACAGACATGCAGACAGATTTTTCCATAAAGTTACGTTTTTTCATTATAATTCATCGAGATTCGTCCAAAAATGCAATAAAATTTTTTAATTTTTTTCCCCAAAATTGTACCTATTTTCTCGTCTTTCATTCATTATGTATCACACACACACACACACACACACAGCACACGCACACACACGCACACGCACACACACGAACCGATCATTCGGAAAATAGAATGAATTCAGGAGGGTTCAAAACGTATTAAACGCTCGAGGTCGAAAAAAATCACGATTACTACTCGTATATACTTCTTATATAAGTATATAAGAAAGTAAGAATACATCTGAAGTAATAAAACTCGTAAAACTGGTTGCCTTATGATCTAATAATTTGAAGCCGGGCTCCTGAGCACTTGAAAATTGTTTTTTAATACCTCAAACCTAGTTATTCGCGTCAAGGGTAATTAGTCACTGGACTGTGCAGACTGGTTAGATTAGGCTGGAATTGTACACGAACGGCCGGGAATATTCTGGAGTGCTCTAGACTGGGAGAATGGATGTATAAATAAGACGCACGGTGGGCTGAGATTCAATCTTAAGTTGAACGTGAACGAGTAAAGAAGCAATAAAAAAAGAGACTTATAAGTGTTCTAGTGTGATTATAATTAAGACAGTAATTAATCTATTGTTATTAATTGTTAATTAGTAAATAAAGTAGTGAATAAGTGTTACCTGAACTTTCAATCAACGAATCTACGAGTAGAGGTGTTTGTGTGGATAGCAAACACGTAACAATTTGGTGTCGGAAGTGGATTGGAAGAGAAATTTCTGGAATATTCGAAAATATTCTACAGTGTTCTTCTCAGGAATTAGGGGTGACACGAAAAATTAAACTACTGGACAGTGTTTGGAGGACTATTTCTGGACTGAATAGTGACTTTAAAGTGGATTTTCGAGAAGTTTCTAGAACATTCGATTTAGAAATAGTTGCAAATACGCGAGTGCCGCTAGTAATAACGTGTTGTAGACTGAGAAAAAGGACTACTAGTGCAATTTCGGGAAAATTCTAGAACATTCTATTTGGAAACTACAGGAGATACGTGAGTTGTGTCGACGGGAACGTGTTGTAGACTTAAAAACAAGACTATAAGTGACTTTTAGTGACAATTCTAGAACATTCGATTTGGAAACCACAGAAGATACGTAAGCTGTGTTAACGGGAACGTGTTATAGACTCAAAAATAAGACTTATTAGTGATATTGCGTGAAAGTTCTCGAACATTCTATTATTAAAATAGACGTAATATCAACATTTTACGGACTTTATAGTGTAATAAACTTTATTCTGAAATTGATTTACGTGTCGTGAGTTAATGCCAACAACAAGAAGTACGGCGGAGAAGCAAACACAGGACATGCTTGCAGCATTGTTACAAAGGATGGACGAACAGAGAAAAATTATGGAAGATCAAGAAATAAAGCGACAGGAAGAGAAAGATGAACAAAGGAAGATTATGGAAGATCAAGAAAGAAGACGACAGGAAGACAAAGAAGAACAAGAAAGAATACGACAAGAAGAAAAAGAAGAACAAGAGAGAAGACGACAGGAAGAAAAAGAAGACCAAGAGAGAAAACGCCTAGAAGAAAAAGAAGACTTGATGAAAATGATCGAAGGCCTGGAAATAAGACGAAAGGAAGAAAAGGAAGAACAAGAGAGAAGACGACAGGAAGAAAAGGAAGAGCAAAGAAAGGAACGCCAGGAAGAATTAAGACAAATTATGGAGGGACAGCATCAAGTCATGCTCTCGGTCACTGAACAATTGAAGGAAGATGTACAGGCTGAAGTCATGGAAGTTAAAGAAGAAGTCAGTGAATTTAGAGGAAAGTTTGAAGGAGAAATAACTGAAGTTAAAGGAAAAGTCGGTGAAGTTGAAGGGGAGATAGCCCGGTTGAAACAACAATTAAGAGAGAAGGGAGGTCAATTAGTACTGTCGTCTGGTGCTAGGTTACAACCACCTTCATTCGACGGTCAAAGTTCATGGTCAACTTATAAGAGACAGTTTGAGGCAGCTGCACGTTCAAATAACTGGAACGATGAGGAAAAGGCAACAGCATTGGTATTAGCACTAAGGGGCCAAGCATTAGACCTGCTCCAAACAATTCCTGCCGCACAGCAACAAAACTTTAGTATTTTGGAGGCATCGTTAGAACTAAGATATGGTGACCAACATCTCGCCCAAGTATATCAGGCTCAGCTCAAATCACGCAGACAACGAGGTGGAGAAAGCCTCCAGGAGTTCGAAGCTGCGGTAGAAAGATTAGCCCATCTAGCCTATCCTGATGCACCAATGGAATTTCAACAACAGTTAGCAGTTGGTACATTTATTGATGGAGTAAGGGACCAGGAAGTTAGGCGAATTCTTAAGTTAGCCAGGCATAAGCTTAGTAGTGAGGCTTTAGTACATGCACTGGAGATTGAGTCTGCCTATAAGGATACCACCCAATCAAATCAGAGAGTACGAGCTGTGAGTGTGGAGGAAGACAAGCCAGACAACACAACACAAAATCTGATATCTGATATACACAAGATGATCACCCAACTACTCACAAAATCGAACTCCCAGCAAAGACAAGACCAACAACAAAATAGTGGGAGGCCGAATGGAAGCATCCGTTGTTATAGGTGTGGCAAAGTGGGTCATATCAAGAGGAACTGTCGTCAACGCAGCCCAGAAAGGGTAAATGCTGCTGTGGTTGAGGAGCTACAGGAAAACTAAAGATGGCTGGCAATTTGGGGGTTACGCTGGCCAAGAAATGTTGTGACCCCCGAGAAATAAAAGTTTCCCAACTTCGGAGAGTGCAAAGTAGTCTGTTGTTGGAGGGTTATGTAAATAAGAAGAAATGTGTGTTCACAATTGACACAGGAGCTACATCATCAATAGTACAGGCAGGATTCATAACGGGTATCAAAGTAAATAAAGAGCAGAATGGATTAGTCATCCAGACAGCTACGGGAGATAGGGCGGCGGTTCATGGTCGACATGGAGCTGCAAATTGGCCGCTTATGTTTTAAACACCAAGTTATCGTAGCTGACATTACAGATGACTTTATATTAGGATTAGACGTTATGGAAAAATATGGATTTGTACTTGACGTTGGAGAACGAGTTCTCAGGATTGGAAATGAAGAAATTATTCTTTCAACGGCAGATGAAAAATTCCATAATATCAGGCTACTAACTTCGAGGACAGTAAAAATTCCTGCACGAACAGAGAAAGTAATTGAGGCCGTCCTGGAGGAAAATTCTGTGGGATACCGCTTTGGCCTCGTTGAGAGGGACGACTCAATTAAAATGACAGACAATGTGATCCTGGCAAGGACTTTAACACAGACTACAGATAATATACCGATTAGAGTGGTTAACCTAAATTCACACTCAGTGACGTTCAAAGAAGGCGAAGCAATTGGCACCAATGAACCAGTCACATGGATTGCAAAATGTGAAGAACAAATCATTGGAGCTTCGTCTACAGATATGGACCAAGAAGTTGTAAGGATGTTAAATGCCCAGTTAGAACATTTAACTCCAGATGAACATAGAGAAGCTTTAAAATTCTTGAAGAAGGAAAGTACAGTATTTGCAAAGGACACAGAAGCTCTTACAAAGACGAACATAGTGCAACATCGGATAAATACTGGTGAATCAACTCCTATTCGTCAACCACCTAGGAGGCTCCCATTATCAAAACAAGAAGAGGCTTCTGCAATGATACAGAAGATGCTTAAAGACGGAGTTATTGAGGAATCAACCAGTCCTTGGTCGTCGCCAGTAGTTTTGGTTGCTAAGAAAGATGGAACTTTAAGATTCTGTGTCGACTACAGGAAGCTGAATGACGTCACAAGAAAAGACAGCTATCCGCTACCCCGAATTGATGACACACTAAGTACGCTGGCAGGTTCACAGTGGTTTTCCACTCTAGATCTTCGAAGTGGATATTGGCAAGTGGGACTTCATCCACATGACAAAGACAAGACAGCCTTTTCGACAGGAAGTGGCCTTTATCAATTCACTGTGATGCCTTTCGGCCTGTGCAATGCGCCAGCGACTTTTGAAAGACTGATGGAACTGGTACTACGAGGACTAACTTGGAAGACATGTCTAGTTTATCTTGATGATGTGATGGTTATGGGAAGGGATTTTAAGGAGCATTTGAAGAACCTTCAAGAAGTGTTTGGAAGAATTAAAAACGCACACCTGAAATTGAATCCCAAAAAGTGCCTAATGTTCCAGAAAGAGGTCAAATTCCTAGGACATGTCGTGTCTTCGAAGGGGATAAGAACAGACCCAGATAAGATTACTTCAGTACGAGATTAGCCGAGGCCTTCAAATGTTCACGAAGTAAGAAGCTTCCTTGGCCTATGCACTTACTACAGACGATTTGTGGAACGATGTGCTGAAGCCACTACATCGGCTTACAGAAGAGAAGGTTCAGTACCAATGGACACAAGAGTGCGAAATATCATTCAGAACACTAAAATCAGCACTGTGTTCGAGTCCGGTTCTTTCATACCCAGAACGGAAAGGCCTCTACGTATTAGACACAGATGCCAGTAATTTTGGATTTGGATGTGTTCTTTCCCAAATTCAAAATGGACAGGAAAAAGAATTGAGTACTTCAGCAAGACATTGTCGAAGCCAGAACGTAACTATTGTGTGACACGGAAGGAACTATTGGCCATTGTCAAGTCCATAGACCATTTTCACAAGTACCTATATGGACAACATTTTAAAGTTCGGACCGACCATGCTGCATTAAAGTGGTTATTGCAATTGAAGACTCCGGAAGGCCAACTAGCACGCTGGATAGAAAAACTGCAGCAGTACGATTTTAAAACCGAACATCGTCCTGGAAAATCCCATAGAAATGCAGACGCTCTCTCCAGAAGACCCTGTCGGGAAGACTGCAAGCACTGCCACAGGATGGAAAAACAACAAGGGATAATAATTGTAAACACCGTTAAAATTGATGTTCCTGACGATTGGACAAAAGAGACATTAAGAGAAGAGCAGTTAAAAGATCAAGAAACTGGTCCTATTCTGGAATGGAAAGCAAGAGGAGCCCGACCTGGCTGGAAGGACATTTCAGACAAGGCAGTGGGACTGAAGGCTTTGTGGGCACAATGGGATTCCCTTAGAGTAGAGGATGGACTGTTGAAAAGAGCTTGGGAAAGTCCAGACGGGAAGAAAATTTCTTTGAGATTGGTAATTCCCAGGTGTCGCATACCAAAAGTACTCCAGGAAGTGCATAATGGAACATCTGGTGGACATTTTGGCATCAACAAAACTCTCACTAAAGTACGCGAACGATTCTACTGGGTGAACAGTCGCCAAGATGTGGAGGCTTGGTGCAGCAAATGTGAAGTTTGTGCGGCAAGTTAGGGACCACAGACAAGAAGTAAGGGTCAAATGAAACAATATAACGTAGGGGCTCCTTTTGAGCGAATTGCGATCGACGTAGCTGGTCCATTCCCCGTGACGGATGATGGGAACAAATACATCTTAGTTGCCATGGACTATTTCAGTAAGTGGCCTGAAGCTTATGCCATACCCAACCAAGAAGCAGCCACTGTCGCTCAAGCTCTGGTAGATAATCTAGTATGTCGATTTGGCGTGCCCCTAGAATTGCATTCGGATCAAGGAAGAAACTTTGAATCAGGGTTGTTTCAGAAGATGTGTCGCTTACTGGGAATTCACAAGACAAGAACAACAGCCCTACATCCACAATCAGACGGAATGGTAGAGAGATATAATAAAACTATGGAGGAGCACCTATCTAAAGTGGTTGAGAAACATCAGAGCGATTGGGACCGTCACTTACCTCTTTTCCTTATGGCCTACAGGGCCTCCATTCATGAAACAACAAAACAAACGCCGGCTCGCGTGATGTTTGGACGTGAGATTAGACTGCCATGTGACTTGGTATTTGGCACACCAGATGAGGAGCGACTTTCCATAAATGACTACGCCGATGAAGTAGGTGAACGGCTAAGGAATATTCATGAGCTGGTACGAGACCGAATTGCCATAGCAAGTGATCGCATGAAGGCTCGTTATGATCTTAAGGCAAATTCAGGAGGGTTCCAGGCTGGAGATTTGGTTTGGCTATATAACCCACAACGAAAGAAAGGCAGGTCCCCGAAGCTTCACCCGCCCTGGGAAGGTCCTTACACTGTCGTCACCAGACTAAACGACGTTGTATATAGAATTCAGCAAAGCCCAAAATCCAAGATGAAGGTGGTGCATATAGAGAGACTAGCCAAGTATGCAGGGAACAATGAATTGCCTGATCAGGACGTTCAGGCTTAAGGAGGGGGCAGTGTTACGCCACTGGACTGTGCAGACTGGTTAGATTAGGCTGGAATTGTACACGAACGGCCGGGAATATTCTGGAGTGCTCTAGACCGGGAGAATGGATGTATAAATAAGACGCACGGTGGGCTGAGATTCAATCTTAAGTTGAACGTGAACGAGTAAAGAAGCAATAATAAATATAGTTTAAAAAAACTAAAAAACACGCTTTTAAAGCACATCAAACTAAAAAGTGAAAAATAATTATTAATATAAACTGAAAACAATAATGAACGAAAAATACTAGTATTATTGTGAAAAAAGCGTGGGGTGCTCGATATACGAAAAATATTGCACAAAGCACCCCACGCTTTTTTCACAATAATACTAGTATTTTTCGTTCATTATTGTTTTCAGTTTATATTAATAATTATTTTTCACTTTTTAGTTTGATGTGCTTTAAAAGCGTGTTTTTTAGTTTTTTTAAACTATATTTATTTTTAACTTTTTAGTTTGATGTGCTATGAAAGCGTGTTTTTTAGTTGTTTTAAACTATATTTATATTGCTTATTGATGCTGATATTATAACATATTACGATCCAACAGATATTTCTGAAAAAAAAAATATTTTTTTATTTCAGCCGTGAGGTTCGAACTCACGCCGGAGGAGTCCGTCGTTTCGCGTCGACTGCCTTAACCCACTCGACCACCGAGCTAATTAACAATTACTGAATCTACTCACATATTAAGCCTTTGCTTTCACGCAGGGATACATGAGGAAAGGATTGGCGATCCTGATCAGGATAATGATATAAACTTATCAAATTATTGTATTGTTACCGGTTCTTCGTAAGTGTACAAAGTTTCAATTAAATCTGTCCGTTTAAAGTGGGTCAAAATCGAGTCCAAAGAGTCGGTTACAAACAAACAAGCAAACAAACAAACAAACAAGCAAACATACAGGTGAAGCTAATAAAAGCGTGTTAAAAAAAGAGACTTATAAGTGTTCTAGTGTGATTATAGTTACGACAGTAATTAATCTATTGTTATTAATTGTTAATTAGTAAATAAAGTAGTGAATAAGTGTTACCTGGACTTTCAATCAACGAATCTACGAGTAGAGGTGTTTGTGTGGATAGCAAACACGTAACAATATGTTACCTCCTATGTTACATCAATAGATGATAATGTTTCCTATATTTCATGACTGCTATTTGAAAAAGAGAATTGAAAATTGCAATAGTATTCGCTACTTAGAACTTCACGTTTTAAAGATATCGTGATGTGATTTTCAATCTTTTAGAGCACAATAGGTCTTTCCATTAGCAGAACAGAGGATTTAAGAATAATCGCCTTCTAGTTTTTCTTACCAGCTTATTTTTCTGTGTAAAAGCAGATATCTCGAATGGCCGATTGCACCGTAGTATTAAACTCTGTTTAAATTTAAGTTTCATTTAGAATGTGACTTTCCTTATTACTGTATAAATAGTCTAGTTCACAAGTTAGAAACGGTGTTAATTAGTGATAAAGGTCGTAAAAATATGGGCGATAGCTCATTGGATTCGGAATGACGTCTAGAAAAATGTATAAAAATTGTTTACCAACACATAAAAAATTGCAAAAGTTATTAACAAATTAAGATAAAAAAAAAGACATTTAGTTTTTCGCAAATAATTCAGGAACTATTAATAATTAAGAAATTAAAAAAAAAACGGATTCTTAGAGGACGAAATTTCCGATAAAAAAGTCCTAGCTCCCGGAACTGTACCTCCATTATTAATAATTTTAATTTATTGGTGAAAATAGTGCTCCGCGCGGCGAGTGCGACGCTGCCGCAGACCTCAGAATCCGACCGTAGCAACAAAGAAAAATTTTTTTAGCTATAAAATATTAATTAAAAAATTTCAAAAAATTATCGGATCATCTAGACATCTCAAGGAACAATATCCATTTAAGAAAAATTTTTTTTTCAGTAATTTTTCATAAAATGCGCTTATTGTTAATTAACATTTTTTTTTTGAGTTCACGTTTATATTTATAATCAGATAATTGTTAAACTAAAGACGTGAAAATTATAACCGATGATGGATACATTGTGACAAGTATACTTTATGAAATAATCACATCACGATATTTTTAATTGTTATAGTTCATTAGTTATTAATCTTTTACGTTAACAAAAAACTAATAAACGATAAAAAAGGTGAAATTTTTTTTTTATTGTTAATAATCATTTTTTAAACTTTTTTTCATTATTTAAATAATAGATTAACAAAAGATTTTTTTTCTAAATTTATCATTTGCAATTTTCACTATTTATTATCACTAATTAACACCGTTTTTAAATTGTGAACTAGACTAAAATGTAGATGTCACCATCTAAACTCTACTTAAGTATAAACTAAGTTTAAATTTGAGGTGGAATAAGCCATAAATGTTTCTCTTGGATGTAATATTACTTACATGTCGATATATTACTTAATTCACTGAAATTTTAACAGTTTGTTTGACATTAGTAAACAGCCTGCATAAAAAAATGATTTCTTATTCGCCTTTCATATCCCCGAGGTAAACACCTGAAGATCCTAGGATTTTGTATTAGGTAAGAGAGACGAGGCACTACAGTTTTTTGTGGTGTATGGACCATATTTACGGCATCGATAATTCCCCCCATCTTAGTCCTCTCCAAAAGGTACGTTTTTCCCGTTGTTCTCTTTTTTAAATGGTTTTGAGTTCATTAAAATTTTGTTTATAGTTTTTTATTTTCTCTACACAAGAAATTATTTGTAATTAAAATAAAATCACTTGAGGATAACATCTAATCCTAGTCTTATAGTTAGGAAAACTACTAGTAAGACTCTTGTGTCACTCGATTGAGGATAGAATCCGACAAAGTGGACCGGAAGTTAATATTCGATTTCATAGTGTGGCTTCGTAATCGAGTGGTAAGTAGACTTGCCTCTCAGCCTGGAGTTCCGGGTTCGATCCCCGGTCGAAGACTAGGATTTTTCTAAAACCAGAAATTAATCCTGGCATACTCGGACATTGCTTATGTGTCCATTGTCTTTAAATGTGTTGCCCTCTTCCATATAAAGTACCTTGAGGTACTTACAGAGATACAGGAGGTTGTATTATCTGTGGTGTTTAATTTTTTTAATAGGTTAACTCGTGTTCGATGCGATAACCATAGCTTGAACCTATACACTGCTACCAACTATATATTTTGAAATATACCCCAGTCACCGCGAATATCTCAGGCCGGATAAATTCATGGACATTACTATTTTTTTTTTAATTTTTTTTTTAATATTATTAAACAATAAGGTGCTATCTAGCTAGACTTTCTTCGTGAATACCCGGTTTTCAGTTTAGGTTTCATGATACTATACACCGATAGGATTTTAGTGTCATTCGCTTGCGGATAGAGTCCAGTCCCAATGTTATAGTTAGGAAAACTATTAGTAAGATTCTAGTATCACTCGTTTGAGGATTGAATCTGACGAAGTGGTTCGTGACTTTAAACACGATTTTACCCTATAAGGAACATAGAGGACAACCTAGTCATATACCACTCGACAAGTCTACGTTAGACGCCAGTCGGGAACATCCGGGTTTCAGTTTAGGTTTTTATAATACCATATACCGATTGGATTCTAGTGTCACTCGCTGACGATAGAATCAGATTCCATCCAGTGTTATAGTTAGAAAACCATTAGTAAGATTCTAGTGTCACGCGTTGAGGATAGAATCTGACGAAGTGGTCCACGAGTTAGAATACGATTTTACCCTAGTAAGGGACATAATGGCCAACCTAGATATATAATACCATCGCGATTAGAAATTCTTATTAATCATCAGTCACTAGATTGATATCTTGCCGTAGTGTCACGCTTGTACACCGTAACCATTTGCACCTGGACATTGTTGCACACACCGTCTGCTGTAATACTGCTACCGCACTAGTTGCTATAAAATCATTAATCACTTGCTAGATACCAGTAGTAGTAGTAATTGCCGTAACTTACCTGTACATGATTTACCTGCTTGCATTATCATTGTAAATAACAATAGTAGTAGATTCCGTAATTCAGCTGTATTTGATATACCTGCTTGCATTATCTTTATAAATTTCAGTAGTAGTAGTTTCCGTAACTTAGCTGTATTTTATTTACATGCTTACATTATCAGTATAAATGTTAGTAACAATATTGCAAAATGATTTGAATTGCTTCCAAATTGATGATTTAGTTTTCACTGCATCTTTCGGAATATTGTCTTTTATGGAATTTTTTATATTTTCACTTGTGCTGCTTTCAAATCTAAAATAATACAAACTCTTACTTTCACTTATTAACGGTGTGAATAATAAAATCGATATGTTGACAGATCAACGTGACATCAGCTAAAAATTAATTTCTTACAAAGAACAATATCTTTTTATGGTTGCCATAGTGAAGGTAAATAAAAGTTTTGCCGTGAAAAAACACGAAGTTTTTTCAGTTCTATTACTGGTAAACATTTTATATATTCTAGAGTGTGTAATTTGACAAGAGTGGAAATGTCAGTTAAAAAGCAAATAATTAGGAAACATATTTAAATATCTATGGAAACAGAATGTTTGAAAATGTTATTCAAAATTACAAATAATAGGCTTCCGAAAGAGCAGTTTCGGAAGCAAAAAAGTATCACACTGAACAAACCACAGAACATCAAAATTACTAAAACAACAAGTTATAATTGCCAAACGACAATGGTGGCAGCAGTACACGATCAACAAATATGTGGATAGTGGGGTATGAGGAATTAAGATGACTGAGAGAGCAATATGGAACGCATTTATCTGCATATGTTGCGCCTATTTACATTTCTTGACTCAACGGTAATAAACAGTTTAAAACTGTCGAAAACATGTTTTTCTGGCAAGGTGTTTTAAACAGGTTTAAAAAAAAATCTGTTTAAACAAAAAAAAACAGGATGTTTTTTTAAACATGTCTTTTATCAACCCTCATAAAATCAAAATATGAAATTCGGAACTGTCGTAGATTGCTTATTGGAGCAAAGCTATTATTATGTTATTAATTCGTTGTATAATTAATAAATACGTTCTTTACGTGTTTTTCAAATATTGAAAAAAAATTATATAAATTAACTGACTTGCATTTTCTTAACTAGTATTAAAATTAATATCGCTGTTTTATGCATAATATTATAATCAAATAAACTAATAGATAAAATGTATGGTTTCGATTTTACCATGAGATAATCTGAAAATACAATACACCTTTTAACTTAGGATTAAATTTTTCAAATATTTTTACTACGTGTTGTGTGTACCATAAATTCCAACAAGTACTCACCTTAAATTTATCAATAAGTATTTGATTAAGAAGATCTGAATGAGGCCTGGATCCTTTACCGAGCTGTGGCCTTCTTCTAACAGTTGGGGGGCTGTCGAGTTCGTCTCCTGGAAGGTCTGTGTCGTGAGATTCTGAACTGTCACCTGCGCCCCCACAGCTGGGCACCATCTGCAAGGTGGTATTGTTTGAACATGTTTTGATTTATAATACTATTTTGGGAAGTAGGTATAGAAGTTTTATGATGGTAGATAAAGGAAGCGAAAAAGCGGAAACAAAATTTTTGTCAGCTTGCGAAACTGCTTTCTGGTAAACATACAATTATACTGATTGATTTTTTTTGACGTACCTAATAACAAATACTTTCTAAAAAAACAGATAGAAATTATACAAAATAATTAACAATTAACTGATAAAATAAGCAACAATTTCTAATTAACTTTCCTTTAAGATTATTTTAAAAAAAAATTCTGATAAAGCCTATAAAATTATAAATTCTATGCTTAGTATTTTTTTTGGGCAATATAGGAATATTTTGTATCCGCCTTGTAGAATTTTTGGTTATTGCTAGATGTAAATACGTATAGTTAGGAAGTAGGGAATCGAGTAAAATTTTACAATTAATGTAACATTATGAGGGTAATTAAAAACTAGATATCATTAATTTCATCATCAGATGCTTGATATTTGTAAAATTGGAATCAGTTCTTGACATTTAACTTTGATACCTAACGAGCTGAGCCCCATTCTTGTTGATACATGGAGATTGGAGATAAGTACAATATGACCAAAAGGTGGAATGAGTGGAAGGGTGTGAAAACTCACCCACTTTAAAAACAAAGGAGGATCATTTTATGCCAAAACAACTAAGCAAAAATGTTGCCCCTTCAATTTTAATAGTTTTTGGTGAGACAGTTGAGCCTATTGATTTCAAGAGAACGTTATTATTATTATTTTTTTAAAAACCTTCGAAAATCCTAAAAATACCAAATTCTCTAGACTCCAGACAATTTTCAATCATCATGATCATATTTTGCAGAAAAAGTTCACGTGGCCTTGAAAGTAAAAGATAAGGTCACAATAATTAATAATCCATATACAGATGTATATAAAACAAAAACGCCAATTAAAAAAAAGGCGGTTTTACACGTTTCAGATAACGAAATTATAAACGTTTAATATTAGTATATGTGAAACGAATATGTTAGATATTTTAAAACGTATTACTAGTATACGTAACTCCAACACGTTTTAAAGACGTTTCTGTTCGACCTCAGTGAACTAATCAGTTGATATGGACGTGTTATGAAATTTTATGAGAACAGTTTTATAAACGCCTTAAATAGCAAGTGTTGTCAAAACTGTCAAAAGGAGGGCCAAAATTTTTTGTGAAAAAATAACGTATTTTTAACGTTAGACCGTTATTTTTTCAACAATAAATGTACTGTTGATTTTCTAACGTAACACGAATTATCAACCAATGACGTATATGTGTTTACTGGGTATAAACCTCCACACTTATAGGGTTAGTGTTAATATTACTTATGATCCTCACTTTTTTGCGATAAATCATACAAAAGTCGCTTTAAATATAGGTAGGTATATCACAAAAAAAATTGTAACACTAGGAAATTATGATTTAGCTTTTTTTTTTAAATTCAAATTAAATGTTAAAGTTATAAAGGTATAATAAAAATTATAATACCAAACTACACGATATATACTATATAATTTGTAAATTAAATGTTCAAGTTTCTTCCACTTACTTCTTGTTTTATTTTATGAAAATAAAATACCTCTAATTTTCTTCCCCAGAGTTCTTTTGGACATCGCAGAGAATATGTGTTTCGATATAAAATTGATTATTTTTTTCGTTAATATTGGAAGAGAGGTGAGCAGGGTACGTGTATCCATCTTCACGAACCCCAGAAAGAGATTATCACGTATCTGAAGTACAGGCACGAATTTCTCAATATAATCTGGATTTCTAATTCAATACTAATAAAATGTTCCCTACATGTAAGCTGCCATACTGTGGACAATTTATATTGGCTACATATTAACCAATTATAGAAGGTTACGAGACCGCTGATATTTAAATCGTGTTTACCGCACACGTTAGTCTATTTCCGTGATTATTTATTAATGTTTTTATTTTCCAATCATTTAGCAGTATCTTTGATGAAGTGTTTAATTTTTTCCAATTATATTGTTATTATAGTGAGAATAATCTAATTATATTATCCTACTGAGAATATTTTGTAGTTATTTGTTTTTGTACATTGACCTGTTTTCTGGTTTTGACATCTGTTACCAGTTTTATTTTAAATTTAAAAAAATGAACCAAAAACGATTTAGTTCAGCGCCAGTGGAAAAAACTATCATACAAACTAAAGAAAATGCATGTAAAAATACTATGGTAAGTAATAATTCGATACGGAAACATTTCCCAATCATTTTGTGACGAAAGGGGTTACAAACTAAAGGAAAATATACCAGTCACGGACGAAACAGTTACAATAATTGTTT
Source organism: Rhamnusium bicolor (assembly GCA_029963845.1). Lineage (NCBI taxonomy): Eukaryota > Metazoa > Arthropoda > Insecta > Coleoptera > Cerambycidae > Rhamnusium > Rhamnusium bicolor. The sequence continues at coordinate 324,823 of JANEYF010000188.1, read as the reverse complement.
TCATGTTTAAAACTTTAGCATAGTTTAATTTTGATGCACATAAATTTACTTCATTTAGTATAAATTGAGACAATTGTTAAAAAAAAGTTAAACATTTATATTTTGTCTTTCGTTTTCTTTTTTGGGACTTCCATCACATGAATAATTCTTGGTTATCTAACAAATATAGTTAGTTACCCAGTATGTTACTGGAAAAATAAACCTCTGCGCTTGTGACTTTACGTCAGAGGGTGTTTTTTGGCAACTAATATGAGACACTAAAATAATAATATATTCCCTAACGTGTCGGAAAACGAATCTTGTTTCCTTTTTCAAAGTTATTTATTTATGTAAGATTAGGTGAGCATAAAAGTTATATTAGAAAGGGTTATATTGAAAAATCGAAAATTTGCGAACATGCTTGGGAAAATGGACATAGAATAAACTGGGATTGGGATAAAAATTTTAATGGAAGTAGCGGACAGTAAAAAAAGAAAAATTAAGGAATCAGCAATAATATTACACATTGTACTGATTCTGCGGTTGGCTCCTTGTGAAACATTATTAAATATTTTAAATAAACAAAGAAAATTTGCTTTTAAATGTTTCAAAATTATATTTTCACTCTACACGTGTTTCGGCTTTTTAGGCCCTTTTCAAGAGTACAGATGAGAGGTACTAAATTATAATTTGTGTTCCTTGCTTATATATTGAACGTTACATCTGGCAACTTATACTAATAAAAATGGCTTGAAAGATTTGTAATTTTTTAGTGAGTTAAATTACTTTATCTAAAATGTAGTGACCTGCGAATATTTGTTGTTCATTTGTAACCGTTTTTTTATTTTTGGAAGCTTTCTTAATTTCTAATATTTTCAGTAAGTCAATTTTTTTGCTTTTCTTTTCGGAATGAAGTAATTCTACATTATCCATATTTATAAAGTGATTGTTTTCTATACAGTGTGTTGACATGCTGGTGCTATATACGTTGTTTACAATAGACTTTTTATGCTCTTCAAGTCGCTTTTTTATATTTCGTCCAGTCTGGCCAATGTATATAGCGTCGCAGTCACTAGATTTTAGTTCATACACTCCTGTCTTTTATAGTTCTTCTGTTTTATCCTTATTGCTAGGTTATTTTTATTTACAGATATTGTCTTGCAACCTAATTTACTTAATTTATTGCTGACTTTATCACTAATTCCAGGTCTATAATTAATACATTTATGGATGATATTGGCGTCTTGTACAGAACCAGCATAAAACTCCTTATACATATTTTTCTTTTGTTTGGTCTTTATTAAATTATCTATGAAAACATTTTAATAGAAAATGTGTTCTTCTGGATACGCTATGTAGATGATGTATTTTGCATTTGGAAAGGTAAGGAAAGACAGTTGAAACAATTTCTAAATCTACTTAACTCTTTTAATGAAAAAATTCAGTTCCCGTTAGAAAAAGAAAATGAAAACGGTTTAAACTTTTTAGATGTCAACAGAAAAAATCATAATTGTTGTTTAGAATTCGATATTTACCGTAAACCTACCTGTACAGATATAGTAATAGACAATAGTTCTAACCAGTCTTTCCAAATAAAAATGTCATCGTTTCATAGTTTTGTTCACCGTCTGCTAACCTTTCCTTTAAGTCCTAACAATTTTGAAAAAGAAGTCAACACAATAAAACAAATAGCAAGGAATAATGGATACAAAGAAAGTATCATAGATAATTTAATAAAAACGAAACAAAAGAAAAATATGTATAAGGAGTTTTATGCTGGTTCTGTATAAGACGCCAATATCATCCATAAATGTATTAATTATAGACCTGGAATTAGTGATAAAGTCAGCAATAAATTAAGTAAATTAGGTTGCAAAACAATATCTGTAAATAAAAATAACCTAGGAAAAATGTAAACAATAAGGATAAAACAGAAAAACTACAAAAGACAGGAGTGTATGAACTAAAATGTAGTGACTGCGACGCTATATACATTGGCCAGACTGGGCGAAATATAAAAAAGCGACTTGAAGAGCATAAAAAAGTCTATTGTAAACAATGTATATAACACCGGCATGTCAATACACTGTATAGAAAACAATCACTTTATAAATATGGATAATGTAGAATTACTTCATTCCGAAAAGAAAAGCAAAAAAATTAGACTTACTAGAAATATTAGAAATTAAGAAAGGTTCCAAAAATAAATAAAACGGTTACAAATGAATAACAAATATTCGCAGGTCACCACATTTTAGATAAAGTAATTTAACTTTTCTAAAAAAATTCCAAATCTTTCAAGCCATTTTTATTAGTATAAGTTGCCAGATGTAACATTCAATATATAAGCAAGGAACACAAATTATAATTTAGTACTTCTCATCTGTACTTTTGAAAAGGACCTAAAAAGCCGAAACACGTGTAGAGTGAAAATATAATTTTGAAACATTAAAAAGCAAATTTTCTTTGTTTATTTAAAATAATATTACTGAATGAAGAAAAATGTTTATCACATTGCTCTGTAGATTTTGGTACAACGTAGTTACCGATGTTAAAAGAAGAACTGAACAAAATTAATATTGTATAATTTTTAATATAAACAGTTCTATGTAAGTATCTATGGATATTACATGAACAAATAATATATGTGTCAATTTCACGCTTGACATGTTCTAAAAAAAAGATAAATAACTTTGAAAAAGGAAACAGATTCGTTTTCCGAAACGTTAGGGAATTATATTATTATTTTTGTGTCTCATATTAGTTGTCAAAATGCACCCTTTGACTAATCTTTTGACGTAAAGTCACAAGCGCAGAAGTTTATTTTTCCAGTAACATACTGGGTAACTAACTATATTTTTTAGATAACGAAGAATTATTCATGTGGTAGTAAGTCCCAAAAAAGAGAAAGAAAAACTTCGAGAATGCCACAAACAACGTTCAGACAATATTTATATTTTGTATTTAAACATAAAAAATAATCTTTCGAATGCCATTCGATAGTGAGTATAAATTAGAAAATAATTCTCCGGTTCTTTTCTCAAACTTGTTGCCATTCAGCAATAGACACATGAACCTTACGGGCTCTCGTGTATATTGCTAAGCAACAGGTTCTCGAAAAACTGTCGAATTATTTTCAATTTATTTTCACTCTTTTGTATATTTCTACTGATTATTGGCAACTAGCAGATAAGTTGTGTTACTATCACAGTCGTGTATTACAAATTAGCTAAACACTATTTGAGGAAACAAATATTTTACATTTGAGAAGAGAAAAACAACTCGATTTAAAAATGTTCTATTATAAAATATTACAAAACTATCCAGCTTTTAAAGAAAACCTATTGGTGTTTGAATACTACCAGATTTACGAATGAACACCTTTTTCTTTTCTTTTCTGGTGGAACTTTTGCAACCTGGAACCAAACAATGCATTTTCAATTAAGCGCTTTACACTAAACAATAACCATAGAATGCCACCCAAAAACGAATAAATACCGAACAAATCTAATAAAAGTGACGAATCAGGCAAAAAGTACAATAATTAATAAATCCAGTCACAGCATATATCACATAAACAAATCGTCCAAAGATGACAACTGACAAATCGAGACCCAGTGTGACCAATGCAAAATCACTAATTTTTATCAATAATAACTTGAAATGTAACTAGTTTGCCCACAGTATGGCGGCCCCCCTATACGGGGACATTTTTTTCTAGGTCGAGCCATATCAAATGGAGATCCAGATTACATTGAGAAATTCGTGAGTTCAGGACACCGTAGCCCCACTGATCATGGAATCAAAACGCGTTATGATCCGTGAAACCGCCAATAGGAATAGAATGGCTTACAAATACTTAATTTCCATTGGTTCTTTTCTAATTACAATCCGATTTCACAACTCGAAAGAAAGCAACTCTTGTATCTACATAGCTCTAATCACACAGATTTTAAATAGCAAAATACATATTATTATTCACCATTATTTTACTGGGAAAAAAATGTATAGGCACAATTTACAAAAGATTTTATAAAAATAATTTTTTGTAAAAAATGTATGCCTGCCTTTTTAAGTTTTTAATTGCATTGCACGAAATTGAGGTTTTTTACAAAGATGGTAACTATATTGGCAATAGGCAGTTATTTGATGGACAATTTTTTTTAATGTTCACTGGATACCAATACAAATAAGATCCTTATCTCAAATATTCGAGAAGAGGTGCATGAACCTTACCCAGTAACCCTGATGTATGCATTCACGAACAAATCTTTTTTTTTGTTATATAAAAATGATGATATTCTCTGTAAATTTCAAAATAACTTTAAACCTTATAAAATATTCCAAAAAAAAAAACTAGAGAAGAAAACATATGAAGGAAGAAAAAATCAACTACTTTGATTTTCATTCCATGATGTAATATTTCTAGCCAGAAAATTAGCCAGCTCCCCTTTCAATGCCTATGAATCACCATAAATGAATGGTTGTTATAATAACATTAATAATAACATTAATAACCCATAATATGTTACTGCAAGAGATCAAATTTGAAACTGCTATCTGCAGCTCGTCACGATTTATGATCAAAATTGTCTAGATTTTAACGCCGTTTATTTTCAAATCCAAAACTTTTAGGACGTATGTCTTTAGGAATTTTCATGTACAAAATAACTTTTTTAATTACCCTCATACCATATTAACAATGAATAGCGGATGTCTGAATGTAAAAGTATGATGTCTTATTCTTATGTGTTTATGATTTTATATGTCTACCATTTTATTTACTAAAAAATTATTAGATGATATGAAATCGAGGCTGATATTGACATTAACTCCTAATAACCATCAAATGCTCTGCATCCATTCAGAGTAAATTTGATATAGCGCAAAATGTTAATCTTGCATAAATTATGATTTTAAAATGTATTTACAATACAACATATATTTCCAAAAGATTCTACGCTACTGTAAATAAATAATAAAATTTATGGTGTTAAAATTAAACAAATCAAAAAATATTATACTAATTTTTTATTATGAATTACAAAATATATAACAAATAATTTCTATCATATCACAATGTTAAAGCAGAGCAAATAAAGTGAATAAAATGGTATAAAAGAAAACCTAGTTTTTAAAAATCATGAATTATTCTAGACTGCCTTTTAATCAGTTCATGAACGTTATATAAAACAATAATTATATCAATCATATTAGGTAACATAGCTGGAAAATGACAACTCAGATAAAGTCTGGTTTCAAAAAAATCCGGCGACACAAATTCACCTTACATATGTAATATGCGAGGTAATATGATACATTTTTCCAAAAATATTTTTGGAATTGAAAAACAATACAGAAAAGAACAATGTGACGTCTTCATTTCGGCCGTTTTCAAAATTATAGTCTCTTTTATATGTAGCAAACAAAATCTTCATTTCTGTACGTCGGTAAATGGTATACTCAAGAAAGTTAGTTGGCTTATTACTGTATGTAGATTCTTAATAGTTTTGTTGGTGTGAATAGGTCAATTGTAAAAATAGGAAAACTGATTTTTTAACTCAGTCGATGTTTTATTATAAGCTAAGCCCTATCAGAACAGATTAATTTGTATCTTTCCTATTTTCTTCATAATAAATAAAACACAAACACAAAAAAACTGATAGAAAAACTAAAAAACTTTCAATGCACTAAACTATGATCCAAATATACAAAGGTGAACGATAATGGTAATGGAACCAGGTATCTTCAGAAGATAATCTGAGGTTTAGAGTTTACGATATTGTTCCGTATTCCCTGATCTCATTTTATTAGCTTTTAGTATAAGTTTTTGAATATAATTTTTCTTTCATTATTATTATCCTAATGCCATGAAATAGGTTTAAATTATTATTATTATTATTATTTGTACTCATGTCGCGCCAATACTCGGTTTCACAAATCCCTACCTCTTGGCTATTCTACGTGGATGCCGAGTTGACACGAAGAAACACTTCGAATTTTGAATTCACTCTCTCAACACGTGTTCGTGTTTTTCTCGAAAAATTAATTATCTCGCTCGCCCTTTTCACGGAAATTTTGTGAAAAGTGACTCAATCTCTCAAGCTTACGAGTGTTCGACTTACATCACACAGAAGCCCCCTACAGTCCGCTGCCACCTACCAGAAATCAGGAACAGGCCCACAACATCAGGCTAACAAAGGTAGGAAAAGTGTTAACCGAGTTCGAACATTTTGTTTAATAGCTTTTTTCTCAGTTTTATCTCATATTTTTACTCAAACCCCCACATTTTGGTCCTGTCAAGCCAAGGATATCTCATTGCAATCATATATTTAATTTAAAAATATTTCATGACATTTATAATTTTAAATTAAAAAAAGTTAATCTTTTTTGCTGCTAGTATATCTACACTTTGGTATATGGTTTTTGTCCGCATGCCATCGCTCAGCTGATTATTTCCAGTTATTTTACTTTATAAAATAAAATACACTTTGTTTTAATTACGCACGCCACAATTTTATTAATAGTAAAATAATTAATTGTTATCTAATAATAATTTATATTTTCGTAATAATTAATTTTGCATTCATCTTTCATATAAAACTTTCGTCATGGCTAACAATAAAATTAAGCAATATACTGCCATTCGAGATATGAATTTCAGTAAACTGAAAGAAATACAGGGTAAGGCAGAACTTGCGCGAGAGGACGAAAGGTATCATTCAATTTTTAAAATATATTTCAAACGTTTTGATTCAGTCTATCAAGAATTTCAAGTAAATCATAATAATTTAATAGCTTTACTCGCCCTTCAGGAGGGAGCTGATTTAGACACTCAAGAACATATTAGGTCATCTTCTGAAAACGATAGTGCTAATACACAAGAAATTTATTTCGGGTTATTTGGTGACCCAGATAACTCAAATAAACAGGAAAGTATTCCTCCTCAGCGTCATATTAAGTTACCTAAAATTGAAGTACCAAAGTTCTTGGGTGACTATAAATATTTTAAAACTTTTATAGATATATTTAATTCATTAGTTCACCACAATTCAGATCTCTCTAATATTGAAAAATTTACTCACTTAACCAACTCATTACAAGGCCCTCCATTAACACTTGTGCAATGTACACCTATGACCTCTGAAAATTATATAATTGCTTATGAAGCTCTTGTCAAACGTTATCACAATAAACGTTTGATTGCATCAGCATATCTCCAAGAAATTTTTAATTCTCCTAAATTAATAAATAAACAGACTAATTCTCAAAATCTTAGAAAGCTTTTGGATACATTTAATGAAAATCTTGCTGCCTTGGCAAACATGAACTTTCCCGTAGCTCAATGGGATTTTTTATTACTTTTTTTGTTTCTCCAACGCTTGGACACAGACACTATTACTCGCTTCGAAATGGAGCAAAGCTCAGATAACAATATTACACCCACTTTTGAATCTCTAAAAACATTCATAGTAAAACAATGTAATGCTCTTGATGCTATAGATGCTTCTTGTCAACAGAAAGTTAAACATCCTGAAGAAAATAGGGTACAGAAACGCACAAATTATAACTATTATACTACGAGAAATCGTACCTCGTCTTTTATGGTAAATTCGAATAAAATTATTTGTAGCTTGTGCAAATCTGAACATTCTATTTATAATTGTCCCACATTTAATAACAAATTACCAAGAGAACGTTTTGAACTAGTAAAAAGAAATAACTGGTGTGTAAATTGTTTAGGCACTAAGCATACTTCTAAAAATTGTACGTCTATCGTAACCTGTCGTATTTGTAGACAGAGACACCATACACTTTTACATTTTGGAAACGACGTTTCGCCTTCTGCATTAACTCCTTCCTCAGATACTCAAATTTCTAATACGTCCGATTTACTGACAAATCACAACACTCCATCTACTTCACAGTCTGTAAATGCACTCACTGGTGTAGTACCTAGTAGAAAAGGTGTTCTGCTTGCTACCGCTCTTATTGAGGTAATAGATGTGCGTAATAATTACCAAATTATTCGTGTTTTATTAGATTGCGGTTCACAAGCAAATTTCATTACACAAAAATGTGTAAATAAATTAGGCTTATCTCGTTATAATTTACCGGTTACTGTACGTGGAATTGGACAAGCTCAAACTTTACAAAATTCAGGAGGAGTTACTTGCACTATACGCCCAAAAGATAAAGTTGCACCTACGTTTATAATTGACGCCATTGTTCTGCCTAAAATTTGCACAGATATGCCTAGCACATTTATTAATCACTCATGGTCTCATATTTCAGATTTAAAATTGGCCGATCCATTTTTTGATACACCCGGTAATATAGACATGTTATTAGGTGCTGATATTTTTCCTCAAATTTTAGATAAGGGTATTTTGTCAGGTAGTAAAAACGAGCCTACAGCCATTGCTACAAAATTTGGATGGGTTTTAATGGGTTCGATGAACTGTTCACACGTACCTCAATTTAATACATTTTTTTGCTCCTCTGAAATGTCATCGCTTGACAACACTCTTAAAAGTTTTTGGGAACTGGAAGAAATTCCGTCAACCCCGAAATATTCTCCCGACGATTTACTGTGTGAGAAAATATACACAGAAACACATACGCGAAATAATACGGGGCGATATATAGTTTCTCTCCCATTTCGTCATTCGGAATTATTTTTTCGGTGATACTCGATCACTAGCACTACGCCGTTTTCTAGCTTTAGAACGACGATTACTTATTAACCCCCTTCTTTATAAACAGTACTGTGATTTTATGCGAGATTATCTAGATAGTGGTCACATGTCACCTATAAACAATGTAACGTTAATTAAAAACAATTATATACCTCATCACTGCGTGATTAAACCCGAAAGTATTACCACCAAGTTAAGAGTAGTTTTCGATGCATCAGCTAAAGTTACTGGTTTTCCCTCTCTTAATGATTCTCTTTTAATAGGAACGAAACTACAACAAAATATAGTCACTATTTTACTTAATTTTCGTTTATATTCTCATGTTTTTATAGCCGATATTAAACAAATGTATAGGCAAATTTTAATTACACCCGAGTACAGAAACTTTCAAAGTATTCTGTGGAGATTTTCGGTGAATGACCCTGTATGCGATTTTAGATTAAATACTGTAAGCTTTGGGGTTTCCTCCTCACCTTATCTAGCTCTTCGCACTCTTATACAATTGTCCCAAGATGAGGGTCACAATTTTCCTGTTGCCTCAAAAGTTTTAACCACTGATACATATGTCGATGACATAGTCACAGGGAGTGATTCTTTTGAAAATGCACTTACATTACAAGGTGAACTTATTAATCTATTAAGTAAAGGTGGTTTTGAGCTAAGAAAATGGGCTAGCAACGACCCTAAACTGCTATCTCATTTACCCTCTTCATCTTTACAAAATCACGCGCAATCATTTAATTACAGTGAAGATGACGTCATTAAAATTCTTGGCCTACAATGGTATCCCTCGTTAGATTCATTTACTTATTCAGTAAAACCTCTAGAACGAGATTGTTCTAAACGCATCATTTTATCTGAACTCGCTCGCATATATGATCCACTTGGATTTTTATGCCCTCTTACATTTTTTGCCAAACTGTTAATTCAGCAACTCTGGGTACTGGGACTCTCATGGGATGATAAACTCCCAAAAGAAATTATTTTTCGTTGGGAACAGTATAAAGCTGAGCTGTCACAATTTTCAAATTTTTATTTACCACGCCGATTAATCTCTAATCAATATGATTTCTGCGAATTACATGGTTTTTGCGATAGCTTCGAGAAAGGATACGCCAGTGTAATTTATATTCGTATTTGTGAAAATAATCATATTAAAGTTTTTTTAGTTTGCGCTAAATCTAAAGTAGCGCCACTAAAAAAAATATCTCTTCCGCGCTTAGAATTATGTGCTGCAGTCTTACTTTCGGATTTATTTTCGTTTGTTTTAGACACATATCATTCAAAAATTAAATTTGATAAATTATATGCTTGGTCTGACTCAACTATAACTCTCTCTTGGATAAAATCAGAGCCATATAGGTGGAAAACTTTTGTATGCAATAGAGTTTCGCGCATACAAGAAAAAACATCTCCCTCCATTTGGCACCATGTGCCGTCTATAGAAAATCCCGCAGACTGTGCCTCTCGAGGTCTTTTACCCTCTGAGTTAATTAACCATCCTCAGTGGTGGACAGGCCCTTCGTTTCTTTATTCTCCTCAAGATAAGTGGCCTTTAAACTCCATTGAATATTCGTCTTCTTCTGAAATAATTTTAGAGGAAAGAAAACTAACTCTAGCTACTTTTATTTCTCTAGACTCACTCGATTCTCTACTTGATAAATTCTCTTCTCTCACCAAGATAAAACGTATTGTAGCTTATGTTTTACGCTTCATTTTTAATTTAAAAAAACGCGAACAAGTCAACTGATAGTTTTACAAATTTTGAACTTCATCAAGCTTTATTACTTTTAATTAGACGTGTTCAACATAAATCATTTTCTCAGGAAATTTCTTGCCTCGAAAGAACTATTCCTGTCTCAAAATCGCTTAAAATATTAAGTCCTTTTATTGACACAGATGGTGTTCTCAGGGTCGGCGGTAGATTGCACAATTCTGATCTACCTTATGATAAAAAACACCCCATTTTATTACCCCGATGTAGTCGACTTACTGAATTAATCATAGAACACACTCACAAAACTCACTTGCATCCCGGAGCTCAAACTCTTCAATTTCTCTTAACACAAAATTTTTGGATATTATCTCCTAGACGGGCAATTCGTAGTGTACTTTCTAAATGTTTTAAATGTTGGCGCCTGAATCCGACACCCTTTCAACCGCCTATGGGAAATTTACCACTATACCGTGTGTCCCAAATTAAGGCCTTCTCAGTAGTAGGGGTTGATTACGGAGGTGCGTTCACAATCACATTGGGTAGAACCAGGGGCGCTAAAACGCACAAGGCATATATATGTCTATTCGTGTGTTTTGCCACTAAGGCGTTACATCTCGAACTTGCCTCAGATCTATCCACAGAGGCCTTCTTAGCTGCATTTCGCAGATTTATTGCTCGTCGCGGCCGATGCTCTCACATATATAGCGATTGTGGCACAAACTTTGTTGGCGCAAACAAATATTTTACTCAAATTTTTGAGAATGTCGCTAAACACGAAGCTATTCAGTGGTCATTTAACCCTCCTTTGGCTCCCCATTTTGGTGGGCTATGGGAGGCAGGAATAAAGTCGGTTAAAACTCATTTATCTCGGGTCATAGGTGAACAACTACTCACATATGAGGAGTTTTCAACGGTGTTAACACAAATTGAAGCCATTCTTAACTCTCGTCCTCTCTCTCCGCTAAGCTCTGACCCTAATGATATGTCAGTATTAACACCAGGCCATTTTTTGACACTGGAACCTTTAACGGCACTACCAGATCCAGATTTAGGTCATATTAAAATTAATCAGCTGACGCGATGGCAATTATTACAACGCCTTCACCAGGACTTTTGGTCTCGCTGGCATAATGAATATTTGCATACTCTTCACCAGCGGAGTAAATGGACCAATCCAGTTACTCCTGTTGCGCCAGACACTATGGTCGTCATAAAAAATGATCTATTACCGCCCTTACGTTGGAACTTAGGACGTATTGTTCACCTTCATCCTGGTAAAGACGGTATATCGCGGGTAGCTACCATTAAAACTGCTCAAGGCACTTTTAAGAGGCCATTGGTAAAACTTTGTCCTCTTCCCAATTTTCACCCTGTTTAAAATTAGCTTTTTTAAAGGTCGGCGGAATGTTCCGTATTCCCTGATCTCATTTTATTAGCTTTTAGTATAAGTTTTTGAATATAATTTTTCTTTCATTATTATTATCCTAATGCCATGAAATAGGTTTAAATTATTATTATTATTATTATTTGTACTCATGTCGCGCCAATACTCGGTTTCACAAATCCCTACCTCTTGGCTATTCTACGTGGATGCCGAGTTGACACGAAGAAACACTTCGAATTTTGAATTCACTCTCTCAACACGTGTTCGTGTTTTTCTCGAAAAATTAATTATCTCGCTCGCCCTTTTCACGGAAATTTTGTGAAAAGTGACTCAATCTCTCAAGCTTACGAGTGTTCGACTTACATCACACAGAAGCCCCCTACAGTCCGCTGCCACCTACCAGAAATCAGGAACAGGCCCACAACATCAGGCTAACAAAGGTAGGAAAAGTGTTAACCGAGTTCGAACATTTTGTTTAATAGCTTTTTTCTCAGTTTTATCTCATATTTTTACTCAAACCCCCACAGATATTGTTGGAGTATACGGAATTCGTTTTAAAAGATTTAGATAAATCCCCTGAAAAATTTTACAGATTGGTGTTGTATTCTTATACACTTGCAACAAGCTTTTACATAGGTTTCGCTTTTGTCATTAAGGCAAAATTTTATGGTACTATAAGATAATTTTGCTGATCTCTTCATTCTGTCACAAAAATTTAAATCTACTAGTAGTAGAAAATCTACAGATTCTGGACTTAAAAATTATCAATGCATCATTTAAACATTTTTTTAAAAATATACCAAAAGTATAACACGTCTTCTAATTTAGAGCATTTCCTGTAATTTTATAAACCAGTTTATCGAGCGGAGAAGACATTTAACCAGGGATGAAATACTAAAAGGGGCGATCATTTTTGGAGAAGCTGTACACCAAATGGAAGTTACTAGGCAGTTCGGTGCTAGTCAAAGTCTTATAACTCGCCTCTACGCACGATATCGAGAAGTGAGTGATGTGCCTTAGAGGCACTGAGATCATGAACATATAACAACCTCTGCGCAAAATGAAAGCAATAACGGCGACTGAGATTCAAATGATGCCACACGAAGTACACCAAGATGAAGTTTCAGTTGATACTAAGCGACGCAAGCTTCATGTAGAACCTTCGCTCCAGACATCTTTGAGAGTCCAGCCTCTAACACGAGCAATCAACAAGATAAATTTGTGTGGGCGCAGGAGCAGGAGCCTTTAGTAATGAATCTTGGTTTATAATTAGAGTTGGCAAATCGGTCTGCAAGTCACGGGCGATGCCAGGTAGAGAAATACCCAAATACGTAAGCGAGACTTGTTTACTATTTTAGCGAAGACTAATATTTGATTTTAGTCTATTGTTATGCCTCGTGGTGTGTACAACGTAATTTATTCCTCTCCGTTGTATTGTTGATAATTTTATTTTTTGTATTTTATACTTGATATTAAGTTAATAATAAAGTATGTCAGACCTATCCAAGGGTAAAAAACGGCCATACGCATACAAAATGAATAAATTTATCAGTGAATTCCCGGATTTATTATACAATGGTGCTATAATAATTTGTAAGGTGTGCGAGACAGACCTGATGTGCTGGGACAAACGTGATCGTAAACGTCACGTAAATTCTGTGCAACATAAAACTAAAAAAAAATGGCGTGCCCTCGACTACACAGTTTATGTTCGATTACTCTTAGTGCTGATTGCCTGTGATGTTTCGCTGCACATACTCGATAAACAACAATTTCAGGAGTTCTGGAATAAATACAATCCCAAGGTGACGTTACCAAGTCGCACAACGTTGCGTAACTGTGTACCAACTGTGAGCGAAGGCATTGTAAATAAGATCAAATGTGTACTAAAAAATACACGGCTGTGGTTATGTGCTGACAAGATGACAGATTGTAAAAAAATTCTATTTTAAATGTTATAATACGTGTACTGGATCCTCTTAAACTGATATATCCACTGTTACTAGCTAGCAAAAGACTGTATTGGCCAAATAATTACGCGGGTGGTGTTGGAGACGTTAGAAAAATTTGACTGTCAAAAAGTCAAGTGATCATGTTTGTGATCGATGGTGCCGCAACAATGCGTTTGGTAGGCCGTTCTCTTCAAGAACACGGTTGTAGGTTGGTACATGTTACGTGTAAAATGCATGCTTTATACCTTGTGGCAGAAACTATTCGACAAGGTTTTCCAAAGGTAGATGCATTAAAAGGAAGTACAAAAAAAAGTGTTTCTTAAATCTCCTAATCGTCTTCGCGCATTTCATAGCAAGTGTCCCGGTATTCCCGAATTAACCGATTCTTATACGTTGGGGAATATGGTTGAAGGCAGCTTTTTATTATGCTGAATACTTACAACAAATAAAAGCTATGACACTACAATTCAATCCAGATGAAGCTGTAGCTATTAAGGAAAACCAGACAAAATTTGAAGATGTTTCTGTTGAAACAGCTTTAAACTATTCACAAGAACTATAAACGATTACATGACGCCATACAAAATTTACAAAACAGTGCGTTGTCGTTAACCGAGTCACTGCAAATAGCGGACGAAGTAAATCGACTACTACACTCTATAGGTGACGCAAAAAATGAGCCCGTTGGAGAAAAGTTCGCACGTGTCTTAAAGCAAAACACCAATTTTACCAGATCAAGACAAATTTGTGATGGTACTGATGGTGCATCTGCAGATCCGTTAAGTGAGTTCAAAGACTGTTTTAAGTATGCTTGTATTACATCAATAGATGTCGAACGGTCGTTCACAAAATATAAGCATATTTTTCACCACATCGAACATTACTCTCGGAGACAATCATAGAAACATACATGATGCTGTAAAGTTTTTACAGATCTATTCCAGTTTGTGATAGTCAAGCTAGTTAAGAGGGTAATTTGTGCATATATTGCTATAAATTGTAACAGTTTATTGCTTTTATTACTAGTTAATTTCTTTTATTTTACTTATTATGCTGCATACGCCTATGTCCTGCGGCGCATTTTTGCCAACTCTATTTATAATTCACGCATACCCGAGAGGAGTCCATGTGTGGAAAGTTTTGCAATATAAACCGTTTGTAAAATGTGTGTAGATAAATTCTGATAACGAGGTATCAGTGTTGGTGGAAGAATGGATCTCGTTTTCTTATCCGTGATTTCACACTTCAACCTGTTGATGTCCCTGTGCTGTAGCTGTAGGAATTTAATCATCGGTTTTATATACGAAAACGCTCGTCCACTGATATTTTGTCGTGGCCAGCGCAACCTACTGATCTCATTTCCACTAAGAATATATGAGGGATGCGTGTGTAGAGAGCATATGTTGCATAATGTAATGGATAATTTCTCATCCTTTTTGAATGTTATTGTGAATTTCTAATTTAAACTATCTAAAATGTATCTTTGAGTTCCACTGGGAAAACTGTTCGAGATGCAAAGACGAGAGTAACTATTATTTAATAGGGCGTTGATAGGTAGAAACTATACTGCTTGGGGGTCTAATTTGGAAGCAATTGCATTTCGAAAATTTAAAAACATTATTTGACAGAATAATTCAACAGCTTACCAAATTGCAAATATCTGTTAAATTAATTATCTGAGAAAAAGTTATTACCAATGATTGTTCTTTAATAAATTTGCTAGCGGTAATAAATTTCTCTACTTCACCTTAACACCGAATTATTGTCTTCTTGACTACTGATTCTAGCTGCTGCAATTGGTTGCAAATCAGATCTCAAAGGGAATATAAATAATATTTATACTGGGCGATGTAAAATTGACTCAAGAATCATGTCCTTGAAGAAGAAGTGTTACTCTCTGAACATTCGGTATGTTTGCAAAATTTCGGTACATATTTGTTGTAAATAGTTTTGAAGGTTTTATAATTCAAGCTTCAAGGCTATATTTGATTAATAACATACCAATCCATTGAAAAATTTGGATGGAGAAAAATCTTGGACCAAATATAATCCTTGCATATTACGAGACACTGATTTATTTAAAAGGCAATCTTTTTTAATGTAACGATGCAGCAACTAAGGTATATACGATGTTAATGAAATAAAACACGATACAAAGATAAAACAAAACAAATGGTAAAAAAAATATGTGTTAGACAAAGATCTTACCAAGCTAGTCTAGCGGCCGCCTAGTAAAAATTTTATAAAAATTAGTGTGCTGTTTAACATAAAATCAAAAATATATTATGTGTGTGCCTACCTACCCAAAGTTAATAAGCGGCTATGGTTTTTAAAATTAATATTAAAGTGGTTGGATAATTTCCGCAACAATATTAATTATAAAATAAAAGAACATTTCAAACCATGCATAATGATGTTATAAATATATGATGATAACATTCAAATCTATGGATGTCAAAGTAAAGCAAACTACAAGTAATTGTTCTGCTGAACTGGACCCATGAACTATTAAATATAGAATTTTTATTTTGGTAGGTTGAATATGTTTGGGAAATTATTTAAACAATTTTCTTATTTTCATTATATCTTGGAAGACGTATTAGTTAGTAAACAATATTCAATACAAGTGTGTCATATTTGGTAAAATTCGATAATAAATATGCAAGTAATTAGAATAATTGTATGATATTCTGATATCGAATCTTTTTCTTTTGTAGCAATATTAAGCTATTAAAATTGGAACCAAATTAGTCGAATTGGAAAAAAAAATTATAAAGTTTTGCTGTTTGGGGATTATATGCGTCAAGTGAACAGTTTGGGAAATCAAAAAGTTCCAAAGTAGAAAGTGGTCACTTCACCCTCTAAAAGCTCTCCAAATACACCCTGTTGTAATTTTTATCAGAAACCGTTCGTTCCACAAACAATTTTACATCTACAAAAAAATATTTTCTATAAAATTTTCGACAAAAGAGGTTTTATTACTAAAACCAATAAATGCAATGAATTTCGAGCAATTACCGATTGGCATGAGGGACGTCTTTGAGCTTAGACAAATAAAATGACTGTGTGGTCATTATACAACAGTACTGAATATTATCTGACAATTCATCTTAATATTAATTAAAATAAACATAGTTTAAAAAAACTAAAAAACACGCTTTTAAAGCACATCAAACTAAAGAGTGAAAAATAATTATTAATATAAACTGAAAACAATAATGAACGAAAAATACTAGTATTATTGTGAAAAAAAGCGTGGGTTGCTCGATATACGAAAAATATGGCACAAAGCGCCCCACGTTTTTTTTCACAATAATACTAGTATTTTTCGTTCATTATTGTTTTCAGTTTATATTAATAATTATTTTTCACTTTTTAGTTTGATGTGCTTTAAAAGCGTGTTTTTTAGTTTTTTTAAACTATATTTATTTTTCACTTTTTAGTTTGATGTGCTATGAAAGCGTGTTTTTTAGTTTTTTTAAACTATATTTATATTGCTTATTGATGCTGATATTATAACATATTACGATCCAACAGATACTTCTGAAAAAAAAAATTTTTTTTTTTCAGCCATAGACGAGATTTGAACTCACGCCCGAGGAGTCCGTCGTTTCGCGCTTACTGAGACTTGTGCCTTAGCCCGCTCGGCCATCGAACGAACTGAGAATCACGGAATATACTAACAGTAATAAACCACTTGCTCTCACGCAGAGGATACGTGAGGAAAGGAAATTATTTAATTCTGGAGATCCTGATCAGGATAATGATATAAACTTATCAAATTATTGTATTGTTACCGGTTCTTCGTAAGTGTACAAAGTTTCAATTAAATCTGTCCGTTTAAAGTGGGTCAAAATCGAGTCCAAAGAGTCGGTTACAAACAAACATACAAGTGAAGCTAATAAAAGCGTGTAAAAAAAAATAAGTATCATACAAGAAGTTTAAAAAAATTCCAACACCCTTAAAAGTGCTTTCCAAAAATACCCCAAGTGACTTTTTTTTACCTTATTACATATTTTTAAATATGTATAATAAAATCTTTCACATTTATAATCTGGTACTTGAAAAGCAATTTTCGGTTGAATAAAGATGTGTTCAAAATTAGTGATGGGAACTCTCGAATAAAAACTATCAAATAATTCGATAGTTGGAGTATTTATTTGAATAATTCGATAGTTGAATTACAAATGAATGAATTTAAAAAATGTTGGATTTAAGAATGGAGGTTATGAATATGCATAGACGGAGACGATATTTTAATCATAGATAAGAGATACATTTTA
Source organism: Rhamnusium bicolor (assembly GCA_029963845.1). Lineage (NCBI taxonomy): Eukaryota > Metazoa > Arthropoda > Insecta > Coleoptera > Cerambycidae > Rhamnusium > Rhamnusium bicolor. The sequence continues at coordinate 306,809 of JANEYF010000188.1, read as the reverse complement.
TTACGTAATACGACAAACAGTGTAAACAACAAAATAAACAAAAACGTAATGTCAACTAACTGATGATGACATGTGACTGATATAAGGCTATGTCGGTTCTGATTCTAAGGATCCATTTTTTATGAGAGGTGAAATTCAGCAGTATTAATTAGCAAGTGAATTCTTTCTAAGTGAGATCTCAAGAGATTTTAGTAGATTTCAGTTCTGTCTGGAATGTGACTGTTTTTTTTTGAGTTATCTCATTTTCATATTAGCTGAGAATTTTCAGTACCCTCCTTACCGATCTGAACAATCTATTTTACACTTTAGTTTCTCATCTCACTTCACATGAATGAAAAGAACAAATTTTATTTGACATTTGGTCAGTAAGAAAACGATTCTAAGGTTAGGTTAACTTAATTTCATGTATATTTTTGAAATTAAAACTTCTCTTGTGCAGAAATTTGTGCTAATTCAACTCTAATTTAGTATTTTCATGTTTAATGTTTTTTATGTTATATTTTTTTTACTGTGAAGTATCGAACATGAATAGATAAATAGGAGAGGGAATATCCCAACTTGTAATTTGTAATTTGATGTTTTTTTAAAGTTACTGAAATATTAGTTAATCTTATCTCAGTTAATCTCTTATTGATATGTGACGTTGGGTGGAAAGAACGCACCTAATATTATTCAGATGATGTGTTCTAGAAAAGTTTTATTGAATGAATTTATTCGAATGAATTTATTGGATAGTTAGAATCATTCATCCAGTAATTAAATCATTCGATAGTGCCCATCACTATTTAAAATATTCACGTCGGTGTATTTACCTGTAGACCCTTCCACATATATTTATTAACAGAAGAGGGGGGGCGTCCTTGTGCATTGTCGTGACGACGGAGGCGACATTGGCTATAGTAAGTACTAGTGCTAGGCATAATCGAATGATTTCAATAATCGATTAACGGTTATTTGAATACCTTTAATAATCGAATGATCATTCGAATTATGAAGAGAGCTCGAGAAGTGGGGAAATTAACATCTATGGCTTGGCTCAGCAACATTCGGGAACTCGAGTCATAATTCATAATCATAAATATCGATTTGGATGGCTATTATTTATATACAATTCTCAATAAATATTAACATAACTCAATCCGGTTCTGCACTCAAGACAATCCAACTCCGAATAGCATCAACCCATGCTATAATAATTGTATATTTATATCATGGTATCATCAGCTAATATAGCCATCTTCATTCCGCAGATTAGCAAGATCAAAGCACCGTGCGACGGTAAACAACTAACATGTGTTCAAGTGCACTGGTACTCGCATAGTATCTGATCGCTCGAATCACGTATTTGAAATTTGAATGATGAGCCGCTGAAACCAATGATGATTATTCAATCGGCAGTGGGCGGCACCACTCTCCGAGAACTAAATCATTCGAACTCTCATGACAAGAGTAATCGAGATATCTCGAGATATTTCAATAATCGAATTATCGATTATTTTTCATTCGAATTATTTCAGCACTAGTGGTTTCGTCACTTCAAATGCATAGTTTGACGTGAAATTAAAAAGGATAATGCCTCTTGGGGAAACCACTAAAAAAACTCGCCAGCAGTTCTACCTCAAGGGTGGTGTGGAAATGAGCTCACATTTCAAAAGGCGCCAAGGTGAAAAAAAGGTTAAAACAATGCAAAAAAAGTCCCAAAAGCATAGGTTTTATCAAATATTTCGCTTTATTATTTATGTCATGTTTATTATGATCGTAAATTCACGTTTCATCAAGATAATACGAAACGCGCGTCGAGTTGCATATAACCTCCTTCTTCAATCGGTCATTGCTCGAAATCCATTGCATCTATTGACTCTAGTAATAGAAAATTTTTGTAGAAAATTTTATAAGGAATATTTTCTGCAAGTACAGAATTTTTCGTGGTTGATCATATAATTCATAATTTGTACAATATGTTATGTCTTTAAATGTAGGGGTTTCTCAAGATAGTAAATTATATTATGGTGTGATTTTTGTTAATATCATTGAGTTATCTGAACAAGTTTAATAACGGAGAATTACTTAAATCTATTCGGTTGTTTAACATGTTGTAATTTTTATTCCTATTTAATTTATTTATTTCCTGTGCTTCTAATAAATTAAGTTTTTTACTTTTCCCACAAATAGTTAATATTTTAGGTTGATGGTCATCAGTTATTGTATGACCAGAATCTGTTAGGTGTGTATAAAAATTGGAATGTTGTTTTTGTGTGTGAATATGTTCTCTGTATCTTACCCCGAACGATCTACCTGTTTGACTTACATATGAGGCGCTACATTCTGGGCAATCTAACCGATATACAAAACATTTTTTTTAATGTGGAGTAAAAAACTAGCCCCAGAAATAAATCAATTAAATAGGGATAAGAATTACAACATATGAAACGACCAAATAGATTTAAATAATTCTTCTTTATTAAACTTGTTCAGATAACCTAATGCTGTTAATAAAAACACACCATAATATAATTTACTATCTTGAGAAACCTCTACATTTAAAGATATAACATCTGTACAAATTATGAATTATATGATCAACCATAAAGTGACCCATCCTTCTATTCAGTTCAGTTTATATTTAAATGAATGTAAAATCTGTGTATAATCTAGTTTACTTGAAAACGTCCAAATAGGATGAAATTAGTTGTAAAAAGTGAAAATTAGACAAGTAATAAAAAGTGCTTATAATTTTTTTTTAAATCAAAATGGATTTTCACAAAGTCACTTCATCTTCAATCAACTATTAATTAAACTGATGCACAGGGGTCAGATTTTATTCGCATTTATATTAAACTTCATAAAATGTTGAAATTTATTAATGCAGTATTTTCACATCCACAGATAAATCAAAATGTTTATTACTTGGGCAATGTTTATTCTACTAGAATTGCGGAAACATTATTATTTTATATTTAGTCAGATGCAACATAACTTTATTAGAGAAATACACGTGGAGTATAATGTAGAATACAGTATGAAATGAATAGTAAAAAGTGAATTCGTTTGGAACAAATTAGTATAAGGCTAATTCTTACAGGGCCAGCTCATATAGTCCCAAAACATATTTTTAAAACATATTTCCTTCTTTGAAATAGAATTAATATCATAATGATCAAACCAATCGTTAAGGAGTTAAATGCATGTGTATCAGCAACTCCTATTATCAAATTGTTTATATCAGGCGAACCAATTTCTCTTATTTTTTGGACTTGACCGACTGATCACGTACGGCAGGTTAATTTAATTTTTAATTGATGGGATAGATCAAACGCAAGACGATCATGTGCTTTTATTTATTCTTACGCCGTGCCGGGGAACTCTGGAATATTCCTCTATGAAGATGGGCCACGAAAGATATTGTAACGCTTTCGATTATATTTTAAACGGTTCGCACAGTTTAAATTCATACAGATTAATTCAGACATGTTCGAGATGTTGTCTGATGTACAATTAATCAATGTATTTTTTAAAACAAAAACGTTAAATACCATGTTTTCATTTCGAAAGACGCATTTCTTCCGATAATTATCGTGAAAATGCAAAAACAATGCATCACAGTCAAAAAAGTTTTAACCAAAACTTGTGGAGTACAATCTCTTTAAAACGAGTATCTTACAAACTCTCTGTATCAGGAATTACTAACTCTAGAACAAATCTCATACGGGAGTAGATGAAATAAATTTGAAGTAAAGGGTTTTTGGCCCCTGCTTGACTGGAAAACGTATTATCTACCGACAAAAATAAATGCAATATGACGAAATTTGTATGTAGTTATATAAAAAATAATTTAGCGAAGAGTCAAATTCTGTTAGAGAACGAGCAAAAAGGTAGTTCTCGCTGGCGGTTTTGAGCCACGTGAAAGTGCTCATATTTATCATTGCTGAGTCTCATTATATACATCCAGAATTTGAGTGCAGATGCAGACACCTGTCTGATTTTCCATGTAAATGAAATCACAGGACACAACTGAAATAATTACCCTGTAATTATTGAGTTACCTGATACAATGTGTCAGATCTTTTAATTGAACACTTCGAAAATCAAAAGCTGAGTTATGTTTTTACTGCCAGAACAACGTCTCTTATTAATCATCGTCGTTATCTATCCATAAATTCCTTCGTAAATAAATTTGGATGGAATCCACGATATCTGCTGTTCTCCTAGCTGTAAAACGAATTTAAATATTTTGCACTGGACTGTAACGATACAATGCGTTTGTACACATGTAGTAAACATAGAATTAGCGATTTCGTTGTATTCCCAAATTTCAATAACCGTTTGTCTATTCCTGTTCCTTTTTGTTAAAAATCAATAAGGGTTTAAGGTCAACAACTACATATTTGCGTTAAGATAGTAAGCCAACTTCCTGAGTTGTTTGAGCCAGTATTGTCACCCGGAAATATCCGATTGTCGACACTTGCTGTGGTATTAGAAACACAGGTCTCGAGAAAGGAAAGAGAACCAACCTTTTTTCGGTTCTATCTGCTTCATAGAATGTCGTATGCACATTAACGTGTTTAATTAAGTCATAAATAATATTTAACAACTGCGTTAAGTGTTCATCTAAGGTGAATTGAATTTTAATTTAATTTACGTTAAAGAGATGTAAAAACATTATTTATACTAATAAGGTAAGGCCATTTTTATTAAATTGCAAATAATACGATAAATTTTTCTCATTTTTAGGTTTTTTTTTTTATTTTCTTATACCTAATATAAGGAAGTATAAGTATAGTAATCGTGATTTTTTTCGACCTCGAGATTTTGATTGATTTATATGTTTTGAACGCTCCTGAATCCATTCTATTTTCCGAATAATGTCTGTCGGTTCGTGTGTCTGTATGTGTGTATCCGCGATAACTCAAAAAAATACTAATAGGAGAATTCCCAAATTTGGCAATTAAGATTTTGAACAACATTTTAGATGACATATTAAATTTGGTGAATGTGGTACCACAAGAAGAGACATAATGATCGAAAGAAGAAAAAAGGTATAATTTCGGGACAAAATTTTTTGCATTTCTGGACGAATCTCGACGTAAAAACACAATATTGGAAACAAATCTGTGTGCACGGCTATAGTATCGCGATAGCAGCCACAGTTTTTGAGATAAAACTTTCAAATTTGGTACACAGGTTCTAAAGGTCAAAGACAATGACAAATTCGGTAATGAGCAAAATTGGCCAGCTGAATGGAGGGACCCAAACTATTTTGTATTTGACTTTACAAAAAAACATATTGTTGATGAAAGATTATAAACCCTGTTTACTATATCAAGCCAATAAAAAATATTTCGCAAGTACTTAAATATTTGACCTCATAAAATGGGGTTAGGATAAATTTGGCAGTTTGACATTTGAAATGCCTAATTTAGTTACAAAAATGTCAATGTCAATAAGAAGAAATTATTAAAATATATAACATGAATTATTATTGACAGTATCGAAGACGCTGAAAATTAATTATTTAAAAATTTTAATGAATCATTTCAAGGTACCGTTTTAAAACTTAATTAAGGTAAGTAAAGAATTACATAGAATGATTTTTTTAGATGAATGATATATACTGGTGTAAGAAAATTATCAGGTAGTTTTAGTACAGTATTTTTGGTACAGTTTTTTTTGGCAGAGTTTTAAAATGCAGATTTTCCAGTAGTCTTTTTGCAGTTTTAAAATGCAGATTTTTAGCTTTAAAAATTCAATATGCAGATTCTCATTTCGAAGTTTTTGATATTTTTTAAGCACTTTTTTTTGTAAATAAGTAGTGTGTAATAAATACCTCGTATATTTAATCTACTTTTCTTTCTTCTAATCATACTACGTGATCTAGCGCCCACTTTTTTGAACTCCACCCTGCTCTCCTCACCAAAAAAAAAAATAGCTAGCCAAGTGCATTCTGCTAACCCATAACTTTAGGGCATATTTAACACCGGGTAAAAATTTAGTATTCACTAGCCTACAATAACCGGAACATCCACAAATCAATTATCCTAACAATAAAAAGAAAAGAGGTAGCAGCATATGATTGCCTATTAAAATGACTACAGAGCAAGAAAAAGGCGAAAACAGATCCTACTTCGGTAAATTCATTACGGTATCATTTACCAATCGAAAAAAGTCCCTGTATCGATAAATCTTCATCGCTGCCAGCATTATTACTTCAACACATGCACTGAGCTTGCTGGTATTCAACTGAGTGGCTTAAACTATTAACACATCATAGAATCATAGGTCAACAGAAAGTGGTTTGATTGAGAAAATCGAATATTACAACCGAATTATTTCAAAAGTAATACGGCATTTAAATTTGTTGACAATTTTTTTTCACTTGTGGTGGGAAATCAGCATTGTCGCTTAAAATTTATCCATGCTTTTCAATGAGTTTGTATTGCTGCGATGTTTGTCGTTGTTCTGATAGTTATACAAATAAAGCTTCTGAGGTGCACGTAATATAAACGAAAATCAGGATGATAAATATTTCTGTATAAGCTGCCTCATTAACGTATCAATAATATATTTTGTATGTCCTCGTGCATGTATTTATTTTCTCGATTCCTCTTTATTCATAAATTTGTTCAATATGAAATTAATATCAAAAAATCTTATGATTTTAATTTAACCATTTACCTTGTTAGAGATTCAGGTCGTAACGAATGACCTAAGACGCTTTTGTTCTATTTAGTCAGAATTTTTCAACAAAAACAGTTTGTGAGGCATCCATATTAAAGAGAAAACTGTTATCTACTCTTTTGTTTAAAGCTGTTTTGGCTGCGATGCACTGTTCTTGCATTATTATGATAATTATCGGAAGCAAGTGCGTCTTTCGAAATGAAAACATGCTATTTTAAAGTTGTTTCTTGTTTAAACAAATAGAATAAGATACACTGATTAATTTGACCGCGAACAATTCATCGAACATGTCTCCGGAAGAATCTGGATGAATTTGAACTTTATGAGTCATTTAAATTTACATAATTCAGTTGAGGTTATATTTTTCCAGACACGCCTTGCTAAAACTAAAAATTCATTTTGGGGTAAAGGTCCGCATGTCTGATGGGGCAAAGATCTGCTATGGACTTTTGCCCCTCTTATGCGGACTGTTACCCCTTTGGAGATGATTCTGAAAACTGTCGGCTGTTGTGCTTAGCAATAACCAATTACCTGTTATATATTTTTTAGGACTTACAAAAGAAAAAAAGAAAACCTGAAGCCATTCTGAGGGTCTACTAAGACAGGCTAGAGAGTTGAAAGAGAGAGACATATCATTAAGGGAAATTGGAAGAACCCTTGGCTACGATGAATCTACCATTCGAGAGAGGCTGAAAGTTGGCAGCTGTGTAAACTCATTGGGACTGTTTCGAGCTGTATTTACTGCAGTGCAGGAAAAACAAATAGTAGACAATTGTAAGGCGTTAGACTTGCGTTTTTATGGACTTACTCTAAAATCGCTCCGTTTTCTGTGCATACTGATAATGCACAAAGAAATGGCATCATACATCCATTTAATAATGAAACCAAATTAGCGGGTAGAGATTGGACAAGAAAATTCATGGAAATAAATCGTCTCTTACTGCGTACGCCACGAAAAACAAGTATAGCTAGAACAATGGGGTCAACAAGCAGCAATTGTCACAATATTTTCAAAATTTGAAAACTGTTCTTGAGAAATATAAATTTCCTGCCAACAGAATCTACAACATGAATGAAAGTGGTTTTTAAACTGTCCCAAGTAAATTACCAAGACATGTTGCTCCCACTGGAAAAAGAGAAGTACCCAAAAATGTAGCTGCCGAGCAGGGAAAAACTGTGACGGTAGCATGTTCTATGAGTGCAACGGGACACTATGTTCCACCGTTTTTCATTTTTGCACGCAAGAGACTAAATCTTCTATTGATAAAGGATGCTCCAAATGGTTCTTCTTTGGGTGTAACAGACTCTGGATACATGAATTCACTAAGATTCGTCGATTATTTGGAGCACTTCCGCAAGTATACAAATCCTACTACTGACAGCCCTATCCTGTTAATGCTGGATAATCATATTTCTCATACCAGTCTGCAAGCCATAACTTATGCAAAAAACAACAATATTCACTTGCTTAGTCTTCCACCACATAGCAGTCATCGCACACAGCCCCTGGACAGAAATTTTTTTAGACCGCATAAAGCCTATTATGATGACTTACGTGATAACTGGACTCCATCAAATCCTGGACAAGTAGTGACAGAATACCACATCGCTGGATTATTCTGGCAAGCCTATGAAAAAAACAGCTACTATAGAAAAAGCCGTTAACGGGTTTAAGATGACTGGAATATACCCTCTAGATGAAAATATTTTTACTGAGGAAGATTTTCTACCTGCTTCAGTAACAGAACAAGCAAATGAAACAGAAGAAATAGTTGACGTAGATAGAGGTGATTGAGACATGCACTCAAATATTGTGTTTGAAGAAGACAGACCTGAGGGCAATAACGAAGCAGAAGCAGAAGAACCTATTGAAGAGGCAGATAATCTTCCAGATAGAGCTAATGTTTCAAGTGAACCGGTGTCTCCAAAACCTGGATGTTCTCAAGAATACGAATCTCAAATATCTGGATGTTCAAAAGAAAATACTGACCAGTTGTCTGTTACGTTACCTTCTGATATCCTTCCTATACCAATACTTACAAAAAAGAGAAAACGAACAAGAAAAGGACTGAAATCTACTCTTCTTACTTCAACACCAAACAAAGAGGAGCTGAAAAATATAGAACAGGAAAAGAGAAGAAAAATTGAAGATAAAGAAAGGAAGGCAAGCATCAAGAGGAATAAAACAACGATAAGAAAAGTGTTTGGTGAAAAAGAAAATTCCCTAAAGAATAATGAATTTCAATCCTCCTTTGAATCAGAGTCGCAATTTTCACTCCACGATAGCAGCAGCGATATAAATTTTTCATAAAGTGATGCCGAATCAAATAGTGATCCACCTGGGTATACTCCAGGGGAGTTTGCTGTAGTAAAAGTTTGTGGGAAAACGAAAGATTCATTTCGACTTTATGTAATGCGAATAATTGCAATGATGGACGATGGTTGCAATGGAATTTATTATAAAAAGGGCACCTCACACAAATCGTTTTTTGGAAACCGAAGAAGAGTTTTTTGTCAACAGAGCCGACATTATCAGAAAACTCTCCAAGCCATTGCCAGGCAGTTCTGCGAGATTCAAGGATTTTATTAGTTTTTCTTCCGACTTGAGTGACTTAATGTTGCATTAGCGCTTTATTTGTTTAGGTCTTATAAGTTTTTGAAAATAATTTTAAGTTTTTTGGAGAAATATGTCTTTAATGATGTAAATTGTAGGTTTTTATTTATTTAAAACCATTTTTATTTAAAAAGGCGCAAAGATTCGAGATCCCAATTCTTGCCCCACTCGATGGGGCAAAGATACGAATTGTCATATTTTAGATTGTATTCCCTAAATTTTTTTCTAACACATATTTTGCCTTAGTTTCATATTTGAAGCCAAGGGCATTAATGGCCCTAACCTGCCGACATATTTCAAGTTCATACTGAAAAGGATAGAGTCACAAATAATTGCAAATGCAAAAATGCACCTACCCTATGTAAAATGTTTACTTGGAATGCAATTTTCGCTGAAAGTTTATTCTTATTGGTCCAAATTTTCAAAATCTTGCCATTTCGTTGATTCTTATAATGTGAGGGAAAATAGTCAATTAAAGATTAAATTAGCCTGCCGAACGAGGTTAGTCGGTCACTCATTTTCTGAACGATTTTTAGAGGATAATTTGCTCGCCTATAAAAATACACCATTTTGAAGCTGTTTTATGGGGATGTTTTATTAAACTTGTCTACTGACTATACAAACACACCTTAAAAAATCAGCCTTACGTGAATTTGTTCCCAATGAAACTGTACTTTTCCATGTTACAAAAATTTTAGTCAGACAAATTTCGAATATTTGGAACTGAGAAAATAAAATAAAATTTTCTGAAAAATCCCCATGATTTTCCATGGGACATAGGCTGAATAGATTTCATTATTAAATTTCATACTGACTAAAAAAAAGTTGCGAAAATTATCCTTTTAACACCACATTTTTTCATGTTCAGTTTTATGGAAATGGTGACTTTATATTGTGCTGAATATAATGATGAATGTAAGAGTGAGCTCTTAAGAAGATGCTAATAAAAATAAAGAACAAAGGGTACTTACCTCGATTTGAATTCCGCTGTCTCCACTGTTGCATTTTGCGTTCCTTGCGGCTTTGTTTAACTTCTTCCTTTCTTTGCTGGTACGCCAGATAAGAGGACCAAACCTGAAAAAAATATATATATTTAAATTGTGTTCAAATCGGGATGATTTCGGTTTTCTAACATTATAAATATACCTATTTACTATTATTAAGTAACGCTAGTAGGTACTGGGTGATTGGTTATATTTATTTTTGGTGTTACGAAAGAAAATGTTATCTTTAAAATTTTAGTGATTGTTCCGAACCGCCAGAAAAGATTTACAAAAAACCAATTGCCCCTCGCGTTTCCTAGACACAGCATAAACTTATGTTTTTTTTAATAGAACACTATATATATTTTTATTATTTTGAAATTTGCTTGTTTTTATGATTTCAAATATGTACACATGTTGTATGCTATTTCGTAAACTTTCAGAGATTTTCTCATTTTTTGCAACCGATTTAAAAAAATGGTTAGCCATGACTTTTAGAAAACAACGAAATAAAGGTAAGTGTAATATTTTCTGTGCATTTGAAATAACTCGATTAATGGAAATGGGCTACAGTGATCAAGAAAAATATGACATGTTAAAATTATTATCATAAAAATAATGGGAACGCTAAAAAAACGAGACGAGAATACAGACGTTTATTTCCAAATAGAAACTTGGCATGCGTGAATATTTTTACAAATACTCTACAGCATGTTGATACACATGACACTGAAACGAAATAAAACGATATGTTGCTGCGAATGAAGAAGTGGAGTTGGAAATTTAATTGCAAATTCAAGATAAGTTGTTTTGAGTAATATTTAATTTGATACTGTTACTACTATATAATTATTAGGTATTTATTTTTCCTAACTTGTCTATCAGGCAAATTTACAATCAGTAGAACTTAACATATGGTTACGTGTTTGCTATCCACACAAACACCTATACTCGTAGATTCGTTGATTGAAAATCCAGGTAACATTTACTACTTTATTTACTAATTAACAATTAACAACAATAGATTAATTATCATCTTAACTATAATTACACTTGAACCCTTATAAGTTTCTTTCTTATTTCTTCTTTACTCATTCACGTTCAACTTAAGACTGAGTTTCGGCTCACCGTGCGTCTTATTTATACATACATTCACACGATCTAGAGCATTCCAGAATATTCCCGGCCGTTCGCGTACAATTCCAGTCTCATCTAACCAGTTTACACAGTCCAGTGGCGTAACAATATTACCGATTGCATAATGTAATAAAAAAATAAATACAAAGCTTACAAAATATTACCAGTTCAAAAATTGTCTAATGAACAAAAATAACGAAGAATTCATTTTTGCCAAGAGTTAAATCGAGGAAATCAATTTTTTTATAACATCATTTGGACAGACAAATCATTGTGTTCTACATCTGGATGCTAAACAGAAAAAAATGTTCGAATCTGGGCAACCGAAAATCCGCATGGTGCTCAACAAATAAAAAACTCAAGGAAGATTGACAGTCAACGTTTGGTGCGCAATTATAAACAGCAAGGTTGTGGGACCCATATTTTTTAATGGAGCTATGAATTCTAAGAGGTATCTCAACTTAATAATACAAAATTTTGACCAACTTACTGGCGACCAAGATAATTTAGTGTGGTAACAGGATGGTACGTCATATCATAACACAAGGGCAATAAAAGATTATATTGGAGGGCAATTCAAAGAATGGATCGGGAGGGGCAGGACTATTCAATGGCCTGCTAATAGTCCAGACCTAACAATAATGGACACATTTCTATGGGGTTACCTTAAGGACTTAGTATATTCTCGCCTTCACGACACCAGAGAATATATACAGCAAAGCATACGTGAGGAGATATACATAATAAACAGAAAAGTCACATTCTACATATATTAAGTACATTAAATAACCTTGTATCTAAATTAAACAGTCGTTTCGCGTCAGTTAAATTTACATATGAAATTAAAAACTCTGAACAACTACAATTTTTAGATGTATTAATAATTAGAAATAGTGAAAATAAGTTAGAATTTGACATATACAGAAAATATGCCAGTATTCTAAGATATATCCCTAAGGATTCTCACCAAATGGCGAGATTTAATTTTCTAGTCCATCGTCTATTAAGCTTCCCCCTTAATAAGGAGAGGTTTAAAAAATAAAACGCATTGATTAAGGATATAGCTGCGAGTAATGAATATTCTGTAAGTTTAATTGATAAAATAATTAGGAAACGAAAGTTTAAGTCGCTTCAAAATTCTTCGACCTTTCAAAATGAAAAAAAAATCCGAAATTTGTATCGATTCCCTTCGATCTTCAACTCATCCGTGGTATTGGTAAGATTTTTAAAGATGTAGGTATGACAGTGGTTCATTCATCGGGAAACAAACTGCAACAACTTTTAGGCAATCCAAAAGACAAAATTGAAACCAACGAAAAGTCGGGGATTTACGAAATTAGCTGACTGTAACCAAAAATATGTTGGACAGACTAGATGATCAATTCAAACTAGATTCAAAGAGTATATGGCCCATCTCAAATATGGTAGAACAGATAAGTCTAGTGTTGCGTTTGAGAACAACCATAAAATAGATATTAGCAATTTAAGATTAATTAGGAATGTAACAAATACTAGACAGCTGGATGCATTTGAAAGCTTGGAAATCATAAAGTGTAAAAATAGTATGAATAATGACAGAGGGCCTATCCCAAATAGCCCACTTTATTGGTTAGTGGGTCACGGTTCACCGAACGGTCACGGTTCATTTAGTTTTAATCATCTCCAGATGATGCCAACTTGGTTGGCGAAACGCGCGTCGAGTGCAGTATACAGTGTTTTGGTGTTTCACGGAAAACTACGTCAGTGTTATTAAATAACCTATTAAAAAGATATGGTTTATGTATTGAGAGAAATGGAGATAACTTTGAGCAGTATTTGTATTTTTTTTGAGCTTTGCGATAAATGTGTTTCCCAATAGTGATAGTTAACTTTTTTTATATTATTTCTGTTTGGATCTGGAATTTTTTTATAGTCATGGCCAACTATATATATTTTTTAAATCTGTTGCAAAACATGACAATATCTCTGAAAGTTTGCGAGATAATATACAACATGTATACATTTTTGAAATCAGAAAAACAAGTATATTTTAAAAAAAATAAAAATATACATAGTGTTCTATTTAAAAAACACAAGTTTATGCTGTATTTAGGAAACGCAATGCGCAATTGTTTTTCTGTAAATATTTTCTGGCGGTTCGGAACAATCCCTACAATTTCATAGATAACCATTTTTTTCACCAAAATATAATCAATCACCCAGTACTGGAACTGAAAAACTTATACAAATTACACTACATTTTTGTCTTTTCATATTCTATTAGGTATGCTTATGAAAGGTAACGACAAACTTTAAGAAAAATCCGTCCTAAATTCACAGCGCCGAATTTTGTAGAATCACAAGTTATAACCTTTGTTCTGCAGCCTTTATTTTTTGATATTTCTCCACGTATTATTCCTTAATGTGTAGAGCAAAGATTGTACGGCAAATCCTTCAAATCAGATTTTACAAGACGTTTTAATTTTAATTAGAAATTGTAAAGTAAAAATTGCATTTCTACGCAATCTACCTAATATTTATCGACCTGTAGCCTCATTTCTAAGGCAGATATTTAAAATCTGATTAAAAGGATTTCTAGATAAATCTTTTATGAACACAGTCCCCAAATATCAGTTAGTACTTTTTTACACTAGCCAAATTTGGGGATGACGTCACAGTATATTTTTCTTTATAACTTGTGAACAGCTGAAAATACCCAATGCCGTTTTGGTTCCTAAATTTCTGTTTATAAATATAGAATTAAAACCCCCAAATCTATATACTTAAACTTGTACTTAAATGTCTTTTTTTATTTACAAAATTATCTTTTAAATATATGAAAGAATGCTTTTTAATGTTTCAAAAATATTTTATTAGAAACTCTACACGTGTTTCGGCTTTTTAGGCCTTTGTCAAGAGTACAGGGAATACTGAACAGTAAAATTTATGTTCATTGCTTATATATAACCACATCTGGTACCTACTATAAAATTATTGTAAAATATGTTTTTAAAAGTTGAATATTACTTTATTTTTTAAAATCTAAATTATTTTATTTAATATATGGTGGCCGGTAAAAATTTGTTGTTCATTCGTTACATTTTTCTTATTCTTAACAGACTTACTTATTACTAATTGTTCTAATAGATCAAGTCTCTTTCCTTTCTTTTCCGAATGGAGTAATTTGACATTATTTACATCTATAAAATGACTGTTTTCTATACAATGTGTTGACATGCCCGTACTATATACATTGTTTACAATAGATTTCCTGTGTTCCTCGAATCGCTTTTTTACATTTCGACCAGTTTGTCCAATGTATATAGCATCACAGTTACTACATTTTAACTCATATACTCCTGTTTTTTGTAGCTTTTCAGTTTTGTTTTTATTATTAATTAACATTTTACCTAAATTATTTTTATTTACTGAAATTGTTCTACACCCCAGTTTATTCAGTTTATTACTAACTCTATTGCTGATCTTAGGCCTATAATTAATACATTTATATCTCTTATTGCATTCCTGAGAAGAAGCGGCATAAAACTCTTTACGTAAATTTTTTTCTTTTGTTTGTTTTTTATTAGTTTATCAATTAGGTTTTCTTTATAGCCATTGTTTCTCACAATTTCTTTGATTACGTTAACTTCTTTTTTAAAATTCTCTTCGCTTAATGGAAATGTTAATAGACGGTGTATGTAGCTGTGGAATGGTGCCAATTATCTTTGTTAGATATGGGTAAGAATTTTTCTTTTTCATTTTTGGGACTTACTACCACATGAATAATTCTTCGTTATCTAGAAAATATAGTTAGTTACTCAGTATGTCACTGGAAAAATAAACTTCTGCGCTTGTGGCTTTACGTCAAAAGATGAGTCAGAGGGTGTTTTTTTTTTTGACATTTAATATGTGACACAAAAAATGTCCTAGCAGATAAAACTTTGATAATAATTAAAAACAAATTGCTAAATGATAACAATTTGAAGAACTAAATTCAGTGTAAACAGTGTAATGCAATTATTCAATTAGACAATGAATTCTATAAACAGGATTACGGTATGGCTATGGGATCTCCATTATCTCCTATATTAAGTAATATATTTATTGAGAATTTTGAAAATAATTATATACCAAATTATGTACAGGGTGGGCAAATTTTGATGTTTGTATAGGGTATCTCGGTTTTCATGGTTGCAAGGAGGTGGAGGGCGAAAATATTGCTAGTATGATTGCTGCACATATCAAAGAAAAGCTTAAGATACCATGCGAGATAGATGATATCAACTGTGCGTTCCGCTTTGGCAAATTAGGTAGCAGTCAACATTCCAGGCCTGTATTGGTTGACTTTGTCACTAATACTAAACGTAACCAAGTCTTTGCATCAAAGAAATTGACAAAATATTCAGGTATCGCCATTTATGAGGATCTTACAAAGGAAAAATACCAACTCCTACAGGCAGCCAAGAAAAAAATATGGTAAAACTAATGCTTGGTCTTTTGGAGGAAGAATATATGTGCTGCGTGGCAGTGAGAAGTGTTTAATTAAATATGTATCTGATCTATAACTTTATCGATACGGAACAGCTATACTTTCTAATGTATTAATTTGAAATTATTTCTCTTTATAAATTCAGTTCTTTCTACTGTATATTTGATATAAAAATTAATAAAAAAAAGTAGTCCCAAACCTTTATCTTAAATGACATTATTTGCTTATATTTCTTATAAACTGATAAAATAAAACTTTATATCATGGAATTTTTACCACAAGTATTCTTTCAATAATCATACTCAGCAGGAAGTTAAAAATCTTTAAAAAACTTATACTTTGGTTACTTATAAAAAATAATTAATTTATTATCCAAAACGTTAAATATAAACTATTTTTTTTATATATATTTTTTTATATATATTATGTATTATACTTAACTAATTTATCAATTTAGTTAGTAATGCAATGAGCTCTTCATTACATCATATTCAAACATGCCAAACGAAAGTATGTTTAGTTTCGCACATTTTAATATTAGATCAATCCGCACTGAGTTTGACATGTTTTCTGATGCTATAGCTAGGGAGGGATATTCAGTTATAGGACTCTCAGAAACTTGGTTAGATGCAACCATTCAGGACAATGTTGTACCGCTACCAGGTTATAAAATAACTAGGAAAGATAGAGGGACCCGAGGAGGTGGTGTAGCGTTTTACGTTGAAAATGGTATTAAATTTAAAATTTTAGAAGCACTTACTCCACGAGACTGCCCCCTGGAACAACTTTGGATAACCACAAAGATATCAGGTAAGAGTGTATGCTTGGGGACATTATATAGGCCACCTGCAGCAAATCTCAATTTTTGTATAGAATGCCTTGAAAATACTTTAACGCATTTCCTACCAGAATACGATGTTATATTATTTGGCGGTGATTTTAATGTAAATTTGTTGAATTTGAATAATGGTAATACTAGCCTATTTAACAGTTTTTTGAACAAATATGGTTTAAGTCAGTTAATTACGCAACCTACTCGTATTACTGAGTATGGTAATTCTTTAATTGATTTATTAATATGTTCGGAGAAAGATTTAATAAAAAATACCAATGTCGTAAATATGGACGGTATTTCGGATCACTCATTAGTAGATTGTACCTTGAAAATTAAAACTAAAAAAACAGCAACAATTTTTTTACAATTACAGGGATTTTTCAAAATTTAATTATAATAATTTTTTAGTGGATTTGTTCCTTATAGACTGGTCTAAAATTTATTCTTATCAATCAGTTGATGAAATGATTGATTTTTGGAATGAGAATATTAGAGATTTATTTAATATTCATGCACCCCATAAATCTGCAAGAATATCAAAACCACCAGCTCCATGGCTAACAGATAATTTAAAATTAATGATGAAAATGAGAGATAAAGCAAATACACATTATAAAAAAGTCAAATCAACAGCTTCTTTGGATTACTATAAAAATTTAAGAAATTTAGTCAACACAACTGTTAAACTAGAAAAAAATGCTTATTTACAATATAAATCTAAAACTAACCCAAAAGAATTTTGGAAAACCGTAAAATATTTAAACATTAACTTTAAAGACAAAAATATAACAACAGATGTGTCAGATGATGTCAATTCACTTAATGATTATTTTATTGATAGTATACCTAACGTAACATTGACTCCCAATAATACCTTAATATTAGAAAAATATCGTGATACTAATTTAAGCAACGACGCAGAATTTAATTTAGTTGAAGTTTCTATTGAAGAAGTTGAAAAAGTATTTAGAACTATAAAAACAAATGCAAAAGGTGCGGACGGTATTGATTTAAATATGTTATCATTAGTTTTACCACATTTAAGTGAATATCTAACATACATGATTAATACATGTCTCTCACAAAATATCTTTCCTAGTACGTGGAAGCAAGCACATGTGATTCCTATCCCTAAAAATAACAACCCTACAGAATTTTGCCATTTTAGACCTATCAGTATTTTACCAACCATATCTAAAATATTAGAAAAGATTGTCGCTAATCAATTAAACCTTTTCTTAACACAAAGAAAGATCTTGCCTACTATTCAATCGGGTTTTCGCTCCAATCACAGTACAACAACTGCACTACTGAATGTAACCGATGATATTTATAGGGCTAGTGACAAAAATATGAGTACAAGTTTAGTTTTGTTAGACTTTAGTAAAGCATTTGATACTCTTGACCACTCTATTTTATGCAAGAAATTAAGATATTTTGGGTTAAGTCATTCTGCTGTTTTGTTTTTTGAAAATTACTTATCGGATAGATGTCAAAGAGTTACTACTAATGGAAACTCATCGAATTTTAGAGTTACCTTAAAGGGTGTCCCACAAGACAGTATTCTTGGACCTTTATTGTTTTCAATATATACCGCCGATTTTAATAGTTACCTTACAACCTGCAGTATGCATCAGTATGCGGATGATACCCAAATTTATTTATCTTTTTTCCTCACGATTTTAATAGAGCTATCAATGCAATAAACTCCGATTTGGAGCAAATTTCAGTCGTCTCTAAAGCCCATGGTTTAATATTGAATGAGTCTAAAACCGAACTTCTGTTATTTGGGAAAAACAAAAATGATTTAGCAAGTAATCCTTCGTTTAAGATTGTTATTAACAACCAAATATTAAAATTTAGTAATGACTGTAAAAACCTTGGTGTTTTTCTAGATGTGGACTTAAGATTTAATAAACATTCTAGTAGTCTCATCCAAAAATCATATGGCAAATTAAAACTCTTATATATGCATAAAGACATTTTAACTACAGACCTAAAACTTAAACTTTGTGATACATTGATTTTGTCCACTCTCTCGTATTTGTTTATTGGCCAGCTCTGTTAAAAAAGATCAGGAAAGCTTACAAAAAGTTCAAAATTCGTGTCTAAGATTCAGTCTGAACATCCGAAAATTTGATCACATATCCCATAGATTTCACGAAACCAATTGGTTGAATTTACAAGAAAGATATGAGCTGCATATGTCTTGTCTTACATACAAATTAAATAAAACTTATGAACCAATGTATTTATTTGAAAAACTGGTTAGGGGAATAGATACCCATAATTGTAATACACGCTCCTGTGACATGTATACGGTTCCTAAGCATACCTCTGCTCAATATGAAAGGTCTTTTACCTACAATGCTACAATAATTTTTAATAAATTACTATCTCAAATAAAATCCCTCCTTGGTCTCTCTAGCTTCAAAAGAAGTGTCAAATCCTTACTAATAACAAATAGGAATTAATTATATATGTTAGCTTATGTTTCATTTCATTTTTATTTCCATCTTTCTAGGCCTATATCAATTATATAAATACTGAAATACTTACACGCCTAATTATAATAAAATATAATGTGTACTATTAGTTACTACTTTCGGGGGTTACGTGGAAGAGCAACATAGTTGAACGTCGCCTCCCTCTTACTGTTTATAATTTAGTTACATTTATTCAAAAAACAATAAAGACATATTATTATTATTATTATTATTATAACTGTAAGATACACAAAAAAATTTAAGACACATTCTTGATCTCCTTTTTTGAGATAAATTCATTGGCGAAAACAAAAATTTGCTGTCGTCTTTTGTTTTCGAGTTATAAACAAAAGTTTGATTTTTCGACTTTTAGATATGTCAATATCTTGGTTGTTTGTAAAGTTATGAAAGAACAACTTTTACATTCTTCAGGCACTTTTTTCTGTATAATACAGTGGTGTCGAGAAAAGAAAAATATGCAATTTCGAGTAGTTGGCTATGGTTTTGTTAAAAAGGAATTTTTTTTCTCTTTCAAATTACATATCATAACTGGGGTCGCTTTTGATGTGTAAGTATTTAACAGTGAAAATAATCTTTTAGTAGATTATTTTTTGCGTTTTTTTATATTTATTCCAAGTAGGCGTGTGTCATCTATGACAGTATTTATCTGTTTGTCAATAAATTGCATTTTAATAATTTTGTTTCCGTCATAATTACACACCCCGTTTAATCGTAAACGTAAAAATTTCTTACGAAAATTACGAGAAATATGACATGTTAGAATGCTTTATTCCAAGTACAAGTGCAATTTTTTTGAGCTTAATCAATATAATAACGTACCTAACGTAAATGGTAGATTTCTAGATTTAGTTTTATGTAATAGACCTTGCACAGTTATTATAGCCTATGATATATTGTTACCCGAAGATCCTCACCATCCTGCGTTAAGAGTCTATATCAGATGCAAGTGAAATATAGTCTCGATTTTACCACACCCCGCGCAGGCCACGGTGCATACATACAGCCAAACCGAAATTATCACGGCGAATGTCGAAGGTGGCCGATGTTCTAGTTACAGAACGGCATAGTGGAACATTTCAGATCGGGAGATGTGAATTATCAGAGGCGGAGTACTAGAGGTTTCGTACGACATAAACCGATGAAAAAGTTGTATTGCGTCAAGCTTATAAGCTAAGCAGTAGCTAACCTTACCCTTCATGCGTCCTTGTCCTGCAATTAATATGTAAAAACAATAAAAAAAACCCGAAATTATTTTATTTACTTTGTTTAAAAATAGCTAAAGAACTAAACAACAAAACAATTAAATCGTTAATCTCTAAAAAAGATTTCCATTTTACCGTTTCTTATTAGTGCATAGTATTATTTTAAAAATTTTTCCTATAAAATGGAAGTATCAATGTGTGTCATATCATTCAACTCAGAATGGAAAAGGCGATGAAATAATATGAAAAATATATTTGTGTTATTTTAAATTTAAACTCCAATATTTTTATCAAATATGAAAGATTATGATGATGTTACATATATTGCTGAATTCAGAAAGAAATTTCTTAAATTGAGCTGAATATACAGGATATATCATTTAGAATAAAAAAAATTAAGACAATTTCCGGTCAAACCGGAAGTAAAAGATATGTATGTGACGCGCATATTTAATCAGTATTCGGAATGTCATATGTCCATTTCCGCATATTAATGCGGGGTGTAATTTTTTTATTTTTCAGTTTTTCGGCGTCTTCTTTTTATTTGACATTCAATTGTTTCTAATTTTCGGATTTCTTAGAAAAAAGCACGTAAGTATAATTTTTGAAGCTTTTTCCTAGGTTAAAAATACAGCAGAATAATCGAGTAAGGTGCACTTAAAATGATCACCCTGTATATGAGGTTACTGCGCTTAAAATAAATCAAAAATAAAAATTATCATATTCACCTTTCATTCTCCATATCAATATTTAGAGACGGCAAAATGGGAAAACTTTCATTTATATTAGTCTCTCTACAGAAATTACCAGAAATAAAAGAAAATTATTACATTTATTAATTTACGAAAAAATTCAATTTTCACTGGTACTTACTTTTTATATTTTCTCTTTTGGGCTAATGTTCGTGGTACAACTCTTGTAATCGAAAATCTTAATAGTTTAGTTGTGTGCATATGTAAATAGAGCTGGCCAGGCATGTCGAGAGGGGGGTGGAGAAGAAGTGATTTACCCAGGACCTGGGTTTTTTGGAGGAGATCGGTTTTCTTTGTGTTTTTAAACTTATTAAACCTTTCTCTTTTATTTTATTCAAATGGAATTTTAAAAAATAATTAGAAAATAACTTTTTCAAAACATATTCAAGCCTGCCATATTATTGTTTAAAAAAATAATATTTGTTACGGATAATTCTACTAATGGTTGTAATTAAAATACTAACTGAATAATGATAATTCTATTTTTAAAATAAGAACACAAAAATACCACTTGAGATTAAAAAAAATGTAAACAATGCAAACTGAACATAAAAATACAATAAAAAAAATAAAATAAATGAACTTCAGTTACGTAATACAGAATTAACTAATATTTTGTCATTGCTCTATTAGCGTCTAATACTGCTTGAAATCTTGCAGGCATGGACAAAATCAGATTTCTTGCAAGGTCAACTTCTTGCGACAAGTTCTCCCAAGCGTCTTCAATTATCCCTTCCAATTCTTGGGCATTATTTGGATGGTTATTTAATTTTCTTATATGTTTCACCATTAGTCCCCATACATTTTCAATTGGATTTAAATCCGGACTCTTAGATGGCCACGGTAACAACTCTATGTTTTTATTAAGAAACCATTGCCTGACACGATGGGCCGTATGTATGGAGCAGTTGTCTTGTTGGAAAATAAAATTATTCTCTATTACTGACGGCAACATAATATTGTCTAATATTTCAATATATTTAATGGAATTGAGATGACCACCACTGCTCCAACACACACCTAACCCTTTTAGGCTCATGCAAGCCCAGACATTGACTGAAAACCTTCCTAATATTTGTGGATCGAAAGTATATTTTTCGTCGTATCTAGTGGAAGGAGGTCTATATACGCGAACATGTCCATCGTTACAGGATTTAAAAACCATTTCGTCAGAAAAGGCAACTTGTCCCCAGAAGTTTTCATCATTGATTATATAGTTGAGTACAAAAATAATCCTACCCTGCTTCTTTTCTTCTGAAAGTTTGTATTTTTTAGCCGCTGAACAACTCTTCAAGTCGCTTTGTAGTTTTATTCTTCTGCAAGCAGTAGATACCGAAGCAGGGAAATTTGTCTCTGAAATTGCATTTACTGCAGTCTGAAAAGGGTTTTCTATTAGGTAATTTATAAGATTTTCATCTTCTTGATTATTGCTCTTTCTGGGCCTACCGGAACCAACTTTACGAGATACCGTTTGGTTGGTTTCCCATTGTTTTTTAACACTCATTTTCGTGGTTTTACTCACATTGTATTCAGCAGCAAGTCTTCTTATGGACCAACCATCTTCAATTTTAGAAACAATTCGAAATTTTTGAATATCTGTTAGGTGTCGAACCATTTTTAATAATGACCCCACTGATTAACGTCAAAGTGACATTTGTAAGATTATTAATATCAATCAAAGAACGAATGACTTACATAGCTAAAAGAAAGTGTACCAGTTTTTATCGAAATCAAGTGTACCCACTTTATAACAAATAAGTAAATTTGAGATATCTCTAGAATACACACGCCACTGTTGTTTACACAATCGCAACGTGGTTCCTAAGTGCCCGATTCCCCCTCCCGTAAAGGAGTCCAGTGTATGCAAGTGCATCCGTGTTTCCGAAATATCATGCGAGATGGCAGCTATTACCGGAATACAGATATGCAGTTTTTAGTTTTCTAATAAATTTACTTTCAACTAATCCAAGAGTTGGGTCACATAAATATAAACGTTACAAACAGTGACTAATGTCGGAATGTTAAAAAATTTGGATACAAAATATTTAAAATGCATGCGAAAATTTTTTGACGACTCTAAAAAAAAAAAAAAATTACATTCCGACATTTTATACATATTTTTGAAAAATCTTGTAAAAATCGCACTCAAATCGGATAAGTTTTAAACGAGATATTCGAGAATTATGATTTAATAGGGTATATAAGACTCTTAAACTTAACTATCACGCATAATTTGGCTAAGAGTGAAAACATCTTGATTAGTCCTGAACTAACTTACAATTTCCGTAAGGCCAATTTTGTCCTTTTGTATCAACAGCTAAGCTTAACTGACTGGTCTTTTTTGGACGAATATACGGATTGTAATAAAGCTTGTGATCACTTTTACAGAGTAATTAATAATATATTTGAATTGTGCGTTCCTAAACAAATTTCTCGGCCTAGAAAATATCCACCGTGGTTCTCTAAAAATATAATTTCTGACATAAAACACAAAGCTAAACTATTGAAAGAATATAACCGTACTAAAAATGATAACACGCTCGTCAATTTCAAATTTCTTCGCTCAAAAATTAAGAAAGATGTTAATATGGCATATAAAAGTTTTTTAAATAACATTCAAAACAATATTCGTAGCGATCCTCAAAAGTATTGGTCATATGTTAATGGTAAAAGGTGTGTTAATTCGTTACCTGACACAATCAGGTTCGATAATACTGATTTCAGCCAACCTGCAGACATTGCAAATGCTTTTGCGTCCTTCTTTAAATCTAGCTTTTCTTCAAATATCTTAGTTGTTCCTGATGAGTATGGTAATGTTACAAATAATACCTTCTCCCTTGGACATTTTTCCGAAAATGAAGTATTTGATATTTTAAAACTAATTAAATCTAAATTTACCTCTGGTCCTGACGGCATACCTGCTTTCATCTTACGCGACTGTGCTGTAGTGTTTGCCTGTCCTCTTATGAAAATCTTTAACCTTTGTTTAAATTCCAGCACATTTCCAGATGTGTGGAAACATTCTAGAATTTGTCCTGTTTTTAAGAAAGGTGATAAAAACTCTGTGATTAATTATAGACCTATCACGATTATCTCTAACTTTTCCAAGGCTTCTGAAATGTTACTGCATAAAGCAATTTATGCTAGCACTCATGGGTTGATTAGCGACTTTCAGCATGGTTTCATGCAGGGTCGGTCTACCACTACTAATCTTTGTTGCTTGACACAGTACATTTCCGAATCTGTGGATTCTGGTGGACAAGTTGACGTCATCTATACAGATTTTAGTAAGGCGTTCGACAGTCTTGATCATGGTATTCTTTTGTATAAACTTAAGCAGTTTGGTTTTTCAGATAAACTGTCTAAACTTTTTTCATCATACTTGCAGTGCAGGCGCCAATACGTGGAATACCGTGGTTTCAAGTCTGGCGAATTCATTGCTACATGTGGTGTACCACAGGGTTCCATACTTGGGCCTCTTCTTTTCGTTATTTTTATCAATGACATTGTAGATATGATTGACGTCAGTTGTCTTCTGTATGCAGATGATTTGAAAATTTATTGTGATATTAATTCTATCTGCGATTCCGTTCAATTGCAATTAAATTTGAATAAAATTAATGACTGGTGTGTAAAAAATAACTTGGCACTGAATGTGCAAAAGTGTAACGTTCTGTCCTTCACAAAAAGAACCGAACCGTATATTTACAATTATACACTCAATAATATGTCTCTAAATAGAGTAACTGAATTTAAAGACTTAGGAGTTATTTTTGATTCAAAGCTGAGCTTTAATCTTCATATTAATGCTGTTGTACTTTCTAGTTACAAAAACCTTGGTTTCGTTATAAGGCATTCACGAGGGTTTAATGACACTGACGTTTTATTTTTACTATTTAATTCTTTTGTTCTGTCTAAAATAGAATATGCTAGTATAATCTAGAATCCTCGGTATCAAACATATAGTAATAATTTAGAAAGTATACAACGCAAATTTTTAAAGTACGTATCCTTTAAGATTGATGGCATTTACCCAGTTATTGGAGCGCCACATGAACAACTATTAACTAGGCATAATATGTTGAGTCTAAAAGATAGAAGACAAATGCATTCTCTTATATTCTTACGTAATATTATTCATAATAAGATTGACTGCCCTTCTATTTTAAGTCAACTTAATTTTAATATTACCTTAATTGCAACTAGGCACACTGCCACTTTCTATTTACCAACACCAAGGACCAATTTACTTAAATTTTCACCTTTATTTTGTTTATGCAACAATTATCATTCCGTTCAAGATAATTTGGATATTTTTATCTGTAGCATTAACTCGGATCAAAAAGTTATTTGTAAGAAGTAATATAAGTGCTGTTTAATGTATTTCTTTTTTTGCTGCTGCAAATGCATTGTAATAACTGTCAATTTTCAATTGCCAATTTATTTTTCTTTTTTTTTGTAATTAATATTCTTATTTTTTATTTTTTGTTTGTAATTATTATTATTACTTTTTTTTTTTTTGTTAATTATGCTGTATTCCCATCCTATAATTAGTTTGCAAATACTGTTGGATGGTGTATCTGAAATAAATAAATAAATAAATAACAATTGTGATATTGCATCTGAAATATATTTCAATTGCTATCCAGAAAGAAGACAACCTAATAAAGCTATTTTTAAGAGGTTAAAAGAAAATCTTATTAATTGTGGGTCCTTCCACAAGCCAAGACCAATAAATCAGATATTTATATCTAATTTTATAATACATAACAATTAAAAAATAAAAATTCAAATTAAAGTAAATGTTCAAACTGATATCTATTATGTTCGATACATAAATTACACCTTCTCATAACACTTTGAACTGCATTATAAATATGAAGATTTGAAATGGAATTTACACAGTCTATAAAATTTTGGCTGAGTTCATTTATGTCGGTACTGGTTTTCTTATATAATTTGTCTTTAATGTAGCCCCAAAAAAACTCCAGTGGCGTTAAGTCAAGTGATCGTGGTGACCACCTCACTGGTCCGTTACTTCCCTTCCAGTTATTTGCAAAATTGGTATTTAATAATTCTGAAATGGTCCTGATATTATGAGGTGGTGCATTATCTTGTTGGAAGAACTGATTTCTTGGCTCAATATAGGGTAGATTGTCCATAAATTCCTCAATAATTTTCTGGTTTAAGATTTCGTAGTACCTTTGGCCATTAAGATTTTCTTGATATATGTGATATGTTAAAACAAGATTGCCACATAGAGCACAACAAACACTGAGGTCAAAGCGTCCCTGAAATTGCACGTCAACACGGTGAGGGTTCATATCAGACCAATAGTGCTCGTTATGCCTGCTGAAAATTCCTGCACTGCTGATGTAGCCTTCATCTGATCAAACTACATTTTTAGAGAAGAATGGATCTTGTTGACTTTTTTGACGATACCATATGCAAAACTCCAATCGTCGCGCGTCGCTGAAGATGAGTTGGTTGCAGGTGATGCTGTTACCTTATTGTATAAGGCCTGAATTTGTGTGTATTCAAAATACTCAAAGCTCGACGTCTTAAAATCTAATTAGCTTCATTTTGACGACTTGAAATTGAAGAATTTGCAACCGCCATTCCAATTACAGTTATAGAAGTTTTTTCATCTTCAATATTGTAATTTTTTGCACTTGGCTTGTTGAAGGACCCACAATAAACGAGATTTTCTTTCAACTTCTTAAATATAGCTTTATTAGGTTGTCTTCTTTCTGGATAGCGATTGAAATATATTTCGGATGCAATATCACAATTGTTATTGCTTTCAATAAAACAATCTAGCATATCATATTTCTTGTAATTTTCGTAAGACATCTTCACTTTTACGATTAAATGTGGTGCAATTATGACGGAAACCAAATTATTAATATGCAGTACTGAAAACGGATAAACACTATCGTAGATGATACACGCCTACTTGGAATAAATATAAAAAACGTAGAAAGTAATCTACTAAAAGATTATTGTCGCTATTAAATACTTACGCATCAAAAGCGACTTCATATATGATATATAGTTTGTAGAGAAAAAAATTTCCTTTTTAACTAAACCATAACCAACTATGATTCCCATTTAAAAAAATTCAACTTTATAACTCGAAATTGCACTTTTTTTTTAAATTTTTTCGACGCAGCTATATTCTACAGAAAAAATATATAACATAACTTTACAATAAACCAAGGTATTGACATGTGTCTAAAAGTCGAAAAATCGAACTTTTGCTTATAATTCAAAAACTAATTTTTATTTTCGCCAGTGAATTTGTCTTAAAAAAAGAGATAGAGAATGTGTCTTCCATTTTTTTGTATCTCTTACAGTTACCGAGTTACCCTATACAAACATAGAAATTTGCCCACCCTGTATATAAACCGACTATTTGGTGGAGATATGTCGACGATATTTTTGCAATTTGGTCTTCTAATATTGAGTTATTACATATTTTTTTAGAAAATATTAATGATAAAAAACCATCCATTAAATTCACGTTGGAAGTAGCGAGTAATAATGATTTACCCTTCTTTGATATTTTGGTTAAAAAAATTTATAATACATTTAAAACTATTACATACAGAAAAATAACTCGTACTAATAGATATTTAAATTTTAAATCTAACCAGGCAATTAATGTTAAAAAGGGTGTTGGTAAATGTTTGTATTACAGGGCAAAAATAATTTCATCTAATGATCAAATCTTAAATAATGAGGAAAAATGTATCAAAGTAAATAATGATTATCCCGAATTTTTTGTTAATAGGACTCTAATAAATATTGAGAATAGACTTAATAATCCAGTACAACAAAAACTTGAATACCAATTTACAACAATAATTCCTTACATACAAGTTTTATCAAAAAAACTACATAGTGTCGGAGATAAGTTTCATATTAGAACAGTACTTCAAACGAATAAGATTTTGAGATCCATTTTAACAAAAACAAAACCGGTAAATTGTGAGCAAAATTCAAAAAACTATATTTACAGTATTCCTTGTATGTGTAATAAACATTATGTGAGAGAGTCATCCAGGCCCCTCAGTGTAAGGTTAGGTGAGTATAAAACTTATATTAGAAACGGAAAAATTGAGAAATCGAAAATTTGCGAACATGCTTGGGAAAATGAACATCGAATAAACTGGGATTCGGACAACATTTTAATGGAAGAAGCCGACAGCAAAAAAAGAAAAAAACTGCTGCCAATTACTTGGGGATCAGAACTTCCTCACCATAGTAAAACGCGATGTGTGGTGGAGTTTATAATAAAAGTAATTTTTGACGCTTCAAAAAGTCATAATTCGTCGAGTTTCGTCCAGAAATGCAATAAAAATTTTCAAATTTTTTTTCACGAATACATAACTTCCTCACTTTGAGAGGTGAGGAAGTAATTAAAGAATTGGCGATAATATTATTGAATGAAGAAAAATATTTATTCCATTGCTCTGTAGATTTTGGTACAACGTGGTTATCGATGTTAAAAGAAGAATTGAACAAAATTAGTATTCTATAATTTTTAAGGATAAACAGATCTATGTAAGTATCTATGGATATTACATAAATAAATAATATATGTGTCAAGTTTCATGCATGGCATATTCTAAATAAATATAGTTTAAAAAAACTAAAAAACACGCTTTTAAAGCACATCAAACTAAAAAGTGAAAAATAATTATTAATATAAACTGAAAATAATAATGAACGAAAAATACTAGTATTATTGTGAAAAAAGCGTGGGGTGCTTTGTGCAATATTTTTCGTATATCGAGCACCCCACGCTTTTTTCACAATAATACTAGTATTTTTCGTTCATTATTATTTTCAGTTTATATTAATAATTATTTTTCACTTTTTAGTTTGATGTGCTTTAAAAGCGTGTTTTTTAGTTTTTTTAAACTATATTTATTTTTAACTTTTTAGTTTGATGTGCTATGAAAGCGTGTTTTTTTAGTTGTTTTAAACTATATTTATATTGCTTATTGATGCTGATATTATAACATATTACGATCCAACAGATATTTCTGAAAAAAAAAAAAAATTTTATTTCAGCCGTGAGATTCGAACTCACGCCAGAGGAGTCTGTCGTTTCGCGTCGACTGTCTTAACCCACTCGACCACCGGGCTAATTAACAATTATGGAATCTACTGACATATTAAGCCTTTGCTTTCACGCAGGGATACGTGAGGAAAGGATTGGCGATCCTGAACAGGATAATGATATAAACTTATCAAATTATTGTATTGTTACCGGTTCTTAATAAGTGTACAAAGTTTCAATTAAATCTGTCCGTTTAAAGTGGGTTAAAATCGAGTCCAAAGAGTCGGTTACAAACAAACAAGCAAACAAGCAAACAAACAAACAAGCAAACATACAGGTGAAGCTAATAAAAGCGTGTTAAAAAGGGTAAATAACTTTGAAAAAGGTAACAGATTCGTTTTCCGAAACGTTAAGGAATTATATTATATTTTTGTGTCTCATACTAGTTGTCAGAAAACACCCTTTGACTAATCTTTTGACATAAATTCACAAGCGCAGAGGTTTATTTTTCCAGTAACATACTGGGTAGTTAACTATACTTTTCAAATAACGAGGAATTATTTATGTGGTAGTAGTTCCCAAAAAAGAAAAATGAAAATTTAGAAAATGCCACAAACAACATTCAGACAATGTGTGTAAGAATTTTATATACACACTGTATGTATGTACTTTTAGAAAAAAATATTTTTGAATGTCTTTATCGTTTTCAAGTAAAAATTGTTAGTTTGCAATTGAAATCTATTAAATAATATTTATTAAAAATGAGTTTCGCCGCAAAAGGGATAATTGACAACTCTGTTAGGCGATTTTCAATAACACCCAGTAGGCTCACACAAAATCCTTCGTTAGTGCCTCAAAATAACATAAAAAAAGAGAAAAAATCGTTCAAAACGCAGTATCCCTATTGTTACCGTATACCATATACTTTACACATTATTTTTTATTGCCTTTGCATATTTATTTTTAACATTATTACTTTTTTAATTACTCACATCAGAAAGATCCATGCATGCATAAACACAACTTGTTTTCGAAAATTTCTATGGGTCCCGTTTAACCACCTTTAATTTTTCCGTTTCTTGGAACTTGGACAAAAGTTTTTTTCTGGCGGTTTTATTGAAGTATTTTCACATATCGGTACGATGTACCAGAAATATGAGGATAATTTAGAAGAATTGATTATTATTACTACTTCACTTAAAATTTCGCAATAGAAATAACAAATAACACTACTTCTTTACATTTAACAACATGCTTTGTTTGCCTGCTTTCTGTACTAGATGACTAGAACTAAGGTCCTGTGACGTCACAGCACCGACTTCGAGTGTTTGCGCGCGTAATAAAATAATTCAAACTCTAATGTTGAATAACTTTGGTAAAAGGAAAAAAATCCTGTCTTTTGTATGAAGTAAAGATTCCAAAAATGCCAAAATTATATATTTTGTGCATGAAGCCTATTATACCGACCCCCCAATTGTTGTGGGTGTCCTTAAAGAACAAGGGGATCCTTCACACCATCGAGTCGATTAAAACAGATTTACAACAATAATACATCAACCACATCTGAACTCTGAAGTTAATGCAAGTTAAAACTGCTTGTACGATAACTACAAAAAAACATGTTCTACATTTTACATCAGAGCTTTCGCTACCACGAGTTGAAATTTCGAATAATTATAACTTTAATGAACGTATCGACAAACACACTATTTGAGTTTTGATGCAAGTTTAAGCGAGGACAATTTAAACCGCTCTAAATACATACCCAAGTGTAGCATGAATCAGTACCTTGGAGCTTTTAGAATTAAAAGATAATGCGCCTTAATGGAAATAGACTGGAGCTGGACACAACTTTTGTAAAACTATAAACCGAGTACACGAAATAGAATTTATTTTAAACTAAACTTCTGTTGCTAACGGTGCTTCTTTATATATAGCGAGATATGCTAGACTAAATTATCCTTATAAAGGATACCAATTTAATTTAAATAAAAGTGGATGGAAATGGTACAGTAAGCACATGAAAAATATATATATAATATGCTAGAGATTTCACTGATTTCTTTTTGTTTTTAAAATAAACGTCAATTGAATCTGATGACATATTTATTTTGTAAAACCATCCAATTATTATTCAACTACTAAACTAACTTAAAAAAAATACATAAAAATTAAAAATATCAAAAATTCAGAAACAAGGGGAATAAAAAATAATTTCAATATACAGGGTGTTCTGTCTGACCTAGGCGAAATGGTAATGTTAGTCCGCCATGTAAAAAACCACCTGTAATAAATAAATGCGATCCGAGCAAATTAATTCCATATTTTTGTATCCTAACTCCCAATGTGGCGCCTATGAAGTAATTGGCCTGAAGCGAGGATGATAATCTAGCAAGCGCAATAGCTTTGCAGCAAATGCGCATAGTTGATATGAGACATCAGTTCAGTGTTAAACCACAAGAATAATTGTTACTTATTCTTGTGGTTAAACCCCGAAGATGTGTAATATTCCGAGCCTTGTGGCTGATAATTGTTGAATTATGGCAGTGTGAACATGGCAGCCTTTACTCCACGGAAGTATTGTAACAATAATCACGTACCGTGCAGTGACCGAAAATGTACCGTTGCAGAGTAGTGCGGAGCATCTTTGGTATGGTAATCGTGAGTGTCTCATTAACTGCACATCCATAGGGTCCCTCACGTACATAATTTTTGTTTTATTGCTTCCCTTTTTCCATTTTAACATCTCTCGGACATACATCTCACCATTTTATTTTGACATAATCCAGATAAACACTCGGTATAATTTCGCTGTTTATAGTTGTGAAACCTGGTTTCGATTAGAACAATAAAATTTTTTTTGGGATAATTTTTCATCTGACAGTCATTCATTAGAGAATTACCCTAATTAATGTAAGTTGTAAACTTCCACAAGGGTCTGTACTTGGCCCAGTTCTCTTTTTTACTGTATACAAGTGACTTAGAAGGCATCAGTACATCTGAATGTTGTACACTTTTTGCAGACAGTAAAGATTTCGAGGCATTGGGCGAAGTGGGATTCACTGGCAAACGTTCAAGAACTTGTAATGAGACTAAATAATACAAAGACTGCATCTCAGGTAGTCATTATGAGAATGTCAGTGGGGGAATCATCTCGTGTGCAAACAGATCAATACTTTCAACAAAGATTATTTACACCTTTGCTGCAAAAATGATATAAAATACAAAATAAATAATATCTTATCTCATACTTTTGACGGGTGATTTTTCCTGTAATGTCCAAAATCTAGTGATGTAAAATGACCGAGCATTTATTTTTCGAGCATTTTCAGGCGAATATTTGCGCATTAATGAGCATATATGCACACATTTATAATAGTGCATATTTCCCTCACATTATAAGAACCAAAGAAATAGCAAGATTTAAAAAATTTGGACCCATAACAACAAACTTTCAGCGAAAATTGCATTACAAGTGAAAATTTTACATAAAATTACAGGGAAAATTGCACTGGGCTTGACATCTTAAAACGTCAGTTGAATCAATATAAAAATCGAAGATTTATTCGTTCTTTTTCTTTTCATGTGAAGATAGCATGCTTATAGAAGCAAGAGGAACATAATTAATTACATATTTTTAAATATTTTGAGGTTTTTCTCTAAAAAAAATAATAATTTTAAAATTCGATTTTTAAATAAATCCGCTTAAAAATTGTGACACGGAAATAAAAGTACACCCAGCCATGATTGTAATAATTTGAATTGTTAATTCTGTTAATAATAAAAACAGACTTCTTCTTCTTCTATGTTTTGTTCTGGAAATAGATTAATAAATACATGTCGTGCATTAAAAATAATCTGAAAATTCAGCATTCAATGCGTGTTGCCTTTAAGAAACCGCATTCGTTCATTTTGATGTGATTTGACTGAAAAATTATCTCAAGCAGTTTCTAGGCAACATGATTTCATGCCCTGAATCTTCGATAATTTTCAATGCACGTACGTAATATATTACTACAGAAAATTACATTGTAGACATGAAGTATTAATTAAAATGGTTTATTTAAACTATAGAAAGCATCAAAATAAAAACATTTTCAGGTAGAGTTTTGCAACCATTAAAAATCTAGAAAAATAAAAACAGCAAAATAAACATATTTTTCAGGTATTGCAAATAATAAATACTGATATAATTATTAACGATACAAATTTGATTATGGCATTTTTAACGAAACTAGTTTGATTGCCAGAATGAGAAGATGAGTGAGTTCTGTGGCTATCAAACAAGATTCGTAAAGCTATTAGTCAAACGTGTGTTATTCAATATTTTATCTTCGTCGGTGAACATAGTAAGTTTCAATTTTATTATTATGCGCAAGACAAATTAAGAGTACGAATGGCAGAAAATTTGATGTAAAATTTAAAATAAGTCAAATTATTTATAGCTTTAACAAAGTGATCAATATACGTGTTGGTCATTTATATAAAGAATAAATGTTGTGGTTATTATAGTTCAAATAAATAAATTCTGTGTCAATTTATGTCATTTTTTGTTCTATATAATAGTGGGGTAATGGATTCATTACCACATCACACTAGTACGGTAATGAAGATCTTTTCGAAACTCAGATTAATTTGTTTAATAGCTTATAACAATACCGACGATAATACGGTTATTTTAAAAAATCAGTCTCCTTGAAGCAGTTCTTCCATATCTTCAGAATATTCTTCAGTCTATATCATGCAGAGAATATTCATCTTCGTCTTCTTCAGTTTCAGCATCAGAATCTGGTTCTTTTATTGCTTCTTAGTTTCCATTTCATTTTCTTGATTAGTCACGTACTATTCATACTACTAGCAGTACTAGTAGTAACAGTAATATTATGCGTGTTTTCTTGTTTTTTACGTGTTTTGTTATTAGACAACAAAGATTGATTATTAGCCGCCTATGTTAACATACCTATCCGCCTGACTAACTCTCCTTTTTTTGGTACTAACAAAGGAATATAATTTAAATATCCGTAAAACACGCACACGCGGATCACGCGCTAACGCCGATTATGTGCAAGTATAATTCAATGTGCAATATGCGCGCATATTCATTAAACAAATTCGCAAATATTCGCTAATATGTTCGGGAAATATTTCCGCACAACACTAAAAAAATTAGATGAACGCTTAACAGTTATTTTCTAGCACTAGAATATATAAGTATATTATTAATAATTGTTCTAAACAATCTGGAGTTAGACTCTGGCAACTGTCATTAAAAATCTATCTGTAGTCTGAAAACGACCGTGTCACGTCTACAGACGTAACTGGAGCATATTTAAAATAGTATGAAAGTTTTGAATGATGAAAGATTTTCGTATATACAAGATTCATTTCTTACAGTATTTGTAATAATGTTCTGTGCCATTAAATCCTCGTTCCGTGTTGTTATGTATCCACTGGTCCACGGTATTTCGAGATGGAACTTGGCGAGACATTCTTTCACAATAACACAATAAAACGACTAAAACTCTCTCTATCTAACGAAATCAAATTGTAAACTGTTGATCGTCGGGGCCACAAGCTTATACGTGTCTTCAATTGCGAGCTATGTAGGTGGTGGGTGTTCTGTCTTACAGGTATGTCTGCTTGTTTATTTATTTGAACTGCAACATATTACAGGTGTTTTCAATTTATAACAGACTTTTTTACACTGATATAGTTTTGCACAAAACACCAAAATACCATATACTGCACTCTTTTAAAATTTGAGATGTTTACGGGCATCTTGATGTCGGCAGGTAATGCATTAAACATTTTACATCCATTAAAATAGAGGCCTTTTGATATTGCGTAGTGGAATGTCGATCTGGGCAAAGGTTATGTTTGACTCTGGTTTCGTGATCATGGTCAATTCGATTTTGTTGAAAAATGGTCGAGCTATTATTCTTAAAGCATACTTTTGTAGAATAAAAACTCGTTGACAGTGACTACTTGTGGCCCAGTGAATGATACCATATTGCATTTGAGAATGAAAATTAGCATAATACAGGCTGATAACAATATTTTGGCTACAGTGGTTTTCCACTGACTGTAATGAATAACAACTAGTCCGCAACATTTCACAAAGTTTGTCAATGTGGATATCTCATTTTAAGGTGCAAAAGTGACCCCTAATATTTTACTTGAGCTTTCTATATTAAACTGACTAGAGTTTAGGCTATTTAAATCACCTTTTACGTTACATTGCTTAAAATTATCATTATTATAAATTTTTTTTCTGACCAGAGTATGCATTTTTTTGTAAACCTCTTCTGCAGAATTTATTGCTAGTCATGTTGGATTCTATAAATATAAAAAATGATCATCTGCATAATAAACAGTATACAAGTTATTAAAATCTTTCAAAAATGAGCAAGTGATTGAAAAAATAACATGTAAAAGAGGACCTAAAATAGAACCCTGCGAGACACCTTGGGTCACATTTCTAGGCTCACTTTTCAATCTGAACTTGATTACTTAAATATGAGGTAATGAAGTTCCCCTGGTCCTCTGATTCCATACCTATTGAGTTTTTCTAGAAGTAGTTGATGATCCACGCAATCAAACGCACGAGAAAAATCAATGAATAGCCCAAATGGGAAATTTTTTTTATCAACTGCATTTACAATTTGTATTACAAATTACTTGATGCTGTATCTACGACTCTGTTTTTTACAAAACCATGTTGTACTGGTGAAATCATATTATTACGCAAACAAAATATTGCTAGTTGATCATTTAATGCTAATTTGAAAAGCTTCGAAAAGCTAGATAATAATGTGATAGCTCTGTAATATTACCGTAAGCATTTGAGTCACCCTTTTTATATAGCGGGTAAACCACTGAGAGTTTTAATTTTTCTGGAAAAACTCCTTTTTCGAAAGACAAATTTATAAGATGCGATAAAGATTTACAAATTAAATGTTTACTGTTTTTTAACAAATTATTAGACATGTTATCATAACCACTGGAAATAGATGGCTTGAGTTTATTTATTCATGTAAATACATCCTGATTTCTTAAAGGAGAAATAAAAAATTACATGTTTGTTACCTACAGGTACATTACCATTCAAAAAATTAAAATCTTTTTGTTTATTATATGCCGTTATAAAATCAGTAGCAAAATGATTATTGAAATTATTTGCAATTTCATTATCATTTAACTCAACATTATTCTCAAAAATTTTTATTCCTCTTTTAGACCATTATTTTCCCTGTACTTCTGATGTAATGAATAATTGACAATTGATTAATTGTGAGCGCGATGAATGTCAACGCACCTATATGCTGCAGTTAGATCTGAGTGAATTAAAATGTCACTTGTTATCTATGCTGCACGATGAAAATCAATAATTTTGATATTTTGAAGCATCAGTGTCTGCAACCATTTGAAATATTATGCCATATTCAGTTCTTTAAATATTTATAATATTTATAATAAATGCTTATCTCTTATGTTCTCACTAAATCGCAACCTTAAGAAAATTATAGTCGCCTAAAACAGCCTTAAGCGTGTATGTCGGATTTGGCGACTATGGTTACATAATAGTAAAGAGAATAATCTACGGCAACGTTACAAAACCCAATCGCCTAGCTTATGTATCTACGACATTACATTTGTTTTCTTTTTCGTGAAACTATCTCTAAAAAGTTGTTTCAGTACAGATTTAATACGGTAAGACCTTCGCCCTTCCAAGTAACTTCACAGACTTACGGGTTATTTTGCTATAGTATTATGATGTAAACAATTTGCCTGAATCGATTTCAATTAAGAACAATGCCATCGGATTAACCCTAAATGTAAATCTAGTTAGCCATGTTCGGTATCCTAATCGATTCTCTTGGATTGTGCCACATTACCCTTTTCATGGCGTTTCCTTGGATTCTCGACCTAGATTATAAATGAACCGCGTCTCAAATTTGACAGAAAATGCGATGCTACATAGACAATTGTATTGCAATACCTATTACTATTACTCACTGGTATTCTAAATTGAGTATAGTTCACTTAATTACACCCAAAACATCAAATGAACTCATTGACATGTTGGATTTCTTTAAATTGTATAATAATGTACAAGAAGCAACACGAATATCAATTAACTTAGTATCTATTGATTTACAACATACAACATAAATGTTATCATTTAGGATAGAAAATGATAGAAATCTTGAAAAAAGTTCATTACCAGATCTCTAAAATATTTTTTATACAGGGTGTTTATTAAGCACGTAGACAAATTTTAAGCGGTAATTCCTTGTATGATTTTAAGACAAAAGATTCATATAAACATATGTCCTATACTAAACGTCTAAGTTTTCGCAATACAGGGTGGAGTTTTTTAAATTTCTTTATATTTTTCTTATACAGTTTGAAGGATAATTAAGACAAATTCAACACGTACAATGTCCCATGAAACAACGTTATTAACTTTTAAAACAATCTACAGAGTCCTAATTAAAAATTCTTCATTATCTAAAAAATATAGTTAGTTACCCAGTATGTTACTGGAAAAATAAACATCTGCGCTTATGACATTACGTCAAAAGATTAGTCAGAGGGTGTTTTTTTGTGAACTAATATGATACAAAAATAATAATATAATTTCCTAACGTTTCGTAAAACGAATCTGTTTTCTTTTTCAAAGTTGTTTATATTTTTTTAGAATGTCAAGCATGAAACTTGCCACATATATTATTTGTTTATGTAATATACATAGACACTTACATAGAACTGTTGACACTTAAAAATTATGTATGTATATATATACATACATATATATATATATATATATATATATATATATATATATATATATATATATATAAATATATATATATATATATATATATATATATATATATATATATATATATATATATATATATATATATATATATATATATATATATATATATATATATATATATATATATATATATATATATATATAAACAGCTTATTTTTTATTAATGAGGATGCGGTCCAAATTTTGTTGGGTTAATAAAGAATACTCTTTTCTACTTTGCCAAGCTTTCGAACAAAGAGGGTAAAAACAATCCATAGGTTCAAATCAGGTTCCATCAATGTGGGACGTTTGCTCCTGGTAGGTTTGTTGTCTGGGATGAACTCAGTGACATAAAATAGGGGGATCATCCTTGACTGTACTCCTGTCTGGAGACTTGGGTTCCACAATGATGAAACGAATAGGGGAGGGAGAACAAAAAATGGTTAATCATTTAATTTTGACAATTTACTAATAAATTTAAAACATTTTTTAATTTTTGTTAACTTAGGGTGGTGCAGTGGAGTGTTACTCTTAGTGGAGGATCAGTGACAATTCACTACTCAGGGTGGAATTCCTACTGTAATCCAACCTTGCCTCTTATAGGCAATTGTGATACTTTTTCGGAACTGTTTCCACAGAAAAAAGTATAGTATATTTCTCTTTTTGGTCTTAATCAATTTATCAATTAAAAACTGAATAAAAAATATGGATAGGTTTCGCTGAATCCGGTGTTGCTGTCCTTACCACTCGACGTGATGTTGGAAATTAACCTTGTGACAATCATTGGGGGGTGTAATTCCAACAGGACGTTTGGTCAGGAGCCGTGATACCGAGCTCAGAGAAAACTAACCTAACGAACAACAAAATGAGGAAGAAAATTCTATTTTACATTCTTTTAACTAGACACAGAGGGAAGAGGAAGTGTAATATATTGTGTTTCTGTGTTTGAAAGAAAACAAAAGGTGAAAGACACGTTGAGGGGAGTAAGCAAGGGGCAAAAAAGACCCAGTGACAAATATAGGGGGTTGAATACACATTTTGATTTATTTCCAACAACGAAGGCTTCACCTTTTAGTTAAATAAATAAAGTTACGGACAGTTTTTTTCCATTTCGGTTCGTTGCTTCAGTCTTGGTTTCAACGTATTGCTGGGAATTAATCCTGTGACAATCAATGGGGGGTGGTCCTTTACAATACGTTCGATTCGAAGACCGTAGCACCGATCCTAAGGGGAAAAAACTGGCCAAGTTTACATGGCAAATTCACAAACTAAATCAGATAGAGGGTTGTTTCTATTCGGGGGAGTATTCTCAGGAACTAGATAACTTAGTGACAATATAGGAGGTTTTCTAGCCACGTGACTGGACGCCACCGAGTTCAAGCACACCTGTCTGAAGGAAAAATTTGATTAAATTCAAATTTCTCATAAATTGTAGGATTTTGAAAATGCCCGCGGTTGTTAGTTATATTTTGGTTGGATTGTTTGGTGAGTTGGTATGCAATACTTGTGGTGTAGAGTAATTTGCATTTGAACCAATTATCAGTTGACATGTACTAGAGTAGTGGAGCACATCCACTATGGAGTTGAATCCCCATACTGATTATTCGATTAACTTGGTCATTATGCAGCAATTAAAATGTATTAAATAACATAAAG
Organism: Rhamnusium bicolor; assembly: GCA_029963845.1. Taxonomy (NCBI): domain Eukaryota; kingdom Metazoa; phylum Arthropoda; class Insecta; order Coleoptera; family Cerambycidae; genus Rhamnusium; species Rhamnusium bicolor. Next base: position 267,088 of record JANEYF010000188.1, on the reverse strand, counting down.
TAGATGTCAACATTGCATAGTGAAATTTTAATGTGTAACGTGATGTTAGTTTTAACTTATAACCTCAACTTACTGGCATAAGGTAAAAAAAATGTTTTTTTATAATTTTTTTACATGTAACTATGAACCCTTTTTATCTTCTTTTGTAGTCTTGAGAAAGAAAATAAAATATTTTCGAAAGCTTGGCAAAGTAGAAAAGAGTATTCTTTATTAACCCAACAAAATTTGGACCGCATCCTCATTAATAAAAAATAAGCTGTTTGTTTTTTAACTAGTCGTCCACTACGTCTACCAGTTTTTTTTAAATATAAATATATATATATATATATATATATATATATATATATATATATATATATGTATATATATATATATATATACTGAAAATGGCAACACCTGGCTTCAATGCATGCGTTTATGCGCTTTATCATCGAATGGCGAACCCGCTCAAAAATACCAGGAGTATTTCTTATAATTTCGAATAACTCTTATATTCAGTTACTTAGATCATCTTCGTTCTGAATTGGAGTCCTGTAGACTAATGATTTTAGGTGCTTCCAAAGAAAGAAATCTAGAGGATTAATATTGGGTGACCTGGGTGGCCAAATTTGTGGTCCAGCGCGCTCAATTCGTCGTTAGACATAATTTTAACCTAAATACTTACGTGCATCTAAGCTTTAGTGTGGTAGAGCACCATCATGCTTAAAACAAATTCGACGTCTTTCCCTTCTTGGGACATCTTCTAAGAGATCGGGTAGGACATACTCTATAAATTGTCGATATTGATTACCATTAAGCCTGAGAGGCAGAAAATAAGTCCCAAAAAGAAAATCCCCATCAATTCCAACCCAAATATTTAAAACTACTCTTGGAAATTATTTTCAGTTATAGTGTGTGGGTTATCTCCAGCCCACATGTGATTGTTGTGAAAATTTGTTATTGCGTTACGGGAAAAACAAGCCTCATCAGTAGGCAACACGTGGGATAAAAACCATGATTCCATCACTAATTTATTTTGGCATCCAAATACAAAAAACTACTCTGGGGAAAATCCTTCAGCAACATAGCTTGTACATGTTGTATGTGAAATGGATAAGTTGCTAAAATTTTCCATTTTCTTCAATTTCATTAAAGACAGCTTCCTGTCAACAACTGTTCTTACTGTTCTGGGTCTACCTACAAGGGCAGTAGACCTCTTAAAACTACCCGTTTCATAAAGTCGAAAGTAAATGTTGATAAAGGTTTGTTTGTTAGGCACATGACGTTGAGGATTTTTTTTTTTTTGATTATTCGTCTTGCTACACGAGCGTTACCATGAGCGATTCCAAACACAAACTGCATGTTTGCCATTTCAAAGTTTGTGAATGAATTCAACCATTTTAACCAAAAGAAAATTCGATAAATCTGTTACTTGCACTATCAAAAAACTACAAAAGAGCACCTTTCTAACAACTGTCATATTGTTTACGTTTTTCTTTCTCTTTTTTGAGACTTACTACCACATGAATAATTCTTCGTTATCTAAAAAATATAGTTAATTACCTAGTATGTTACTGGAAAAATAAACCTCTGCGCTTGTGATTTTACGTCAGAACATTAGTCAGAGGGTGTTTTTTGACAACTAATATGAAACACAAAAATAATATTATTCCCTACGGTTTCGGAAATCGAATTTGTTCCCTTTTTACTTCCTTATATAAGATATAATATCTTATATAAGGAAGTATAGTATTCGTGATTTTTTTTCGACCTCGAGATTTTGATTGATTTATACGTTTTGAACCCTCCTGAATCCATTCTGACTATTTTCCGAATGATGTCTGTCGGTGCGTCTGTGTGTGTGGGTATGTGTGTATCCGCGATAACTCAAAAAATACTAATGGGAGACTTCCCAAATTTGGCAGTTAAGATTGTCAACATTTTAGATGACACAGTAAATTTGGTGAATGTGGTACCACCAGGAGAGACATAATGAATGAAAGAAGAAAAAAGGTACAATTTCGGGAAAAAAAATAAAAAATTTGTATTGCATTTCTGGACGAATCTCGACGAATTATAATGAAAAAACAACTTTATGAAAAAGAATCTGTCCGCATGTCTGTAGTATCGCGATAGCAGCCACAGTTTTTGAAATAAAGCTTTCAAATTTAGCACACTTGTTCTAAAGGCCAAAGACAATGAAAAATTCGGTGATGAGCAAAATTGGCTTTCTGAAAGGGGGTCCATGGGACCTTCGCGTCTTGCACTTATTTTTCTGTTGGTCTGTCCTATGTATGATTTGTTGCAATCTTGGCAAGGTATTTCATATACCCCTTGACTTTCTAGAGCAATTTTGGTCTTCGGATTTCGAAGAATGGTACTGATTTTCTTGTCGGTCTTAAAAGTTGTTTCTATTTTATGTTTACGTAGAAGTTTGCTTATTTTATCCGTTGTTCCTTTTATATATGGCAGATAGGCTTTTGCTATGGGTTGTTCGGAGTCCTCTTGATTTCTCGGCCGAGATGGTTTTGACAACTTCTGTATTCTTTGTTATGTGAACCCATTCTTTCGCAGCGCTTTGTGAGGAGTTGACATTTCTTCTTTGAGGTTGTCTGCATCTGCTAGTCTCTGCGAGCGTGTGACTAATGTCTTTACTACTGAGTTTAGTTGTGCTGGATGGTGGTGTGACTGTGCATTTAGGTATCTGTCAGCCTATCACCTACGCGGGAGTATACCCGGAAAACGAATTTAACATATATATATATATATATATATATATATATATATATATATATATATATATATATATATATATATATATATATATATATATATATATATATATATATATATATATGAATAGTGGTGAGAGGTATGAAACTTCTCATATGGTCTGAATGCTACTATCCGACCGATATCCTAGATGTCTCTGTGGCGGATAGCGACTTGCGTCACAGCAAGTACCGAGAGCGGCGACCCCTAGCCCAGGTGGACTAAACTAATGTGATTAAATATGATTTGAAGGAAACAACTACTCAGCGGGCAAATACCCCGACCTGCATTGAATTACACCTTCAAATCATGATAGATCGATAGCCAATATCATTTGTCAATTCCTAACTAGACATAGATCGATTTCGAACTTATTTGTTCTCTTCAGTATGCCATAAGTTATGGAACAGACAAATGATAGTGGCCGACCTGCTAGTTATATACTAACTAAGGTGAAGTGAATAGTGGTGAGAGGTATGAAACTTCTCATATGGTCTGAATGCTACTATCCGACCGACATCCTAGATGCCTCTGTGGCGGATAGCGACTTGCGTCACAGCAAGTACCGATGATTTATAATCTTTCATCAAGAATATATTTTTTTGTAAAGTCAAATACAAAAAGTTTGGGTCCCATGGACCCCCTTTCAGAAAGCCAATTTTGCTCATCACCGAATTTTTCATTGTCTTTGGCCTTTAGAACAAGTGTGCTAAATTTGAAAGCTTTATTTCAAAAACTGTGGCTGCTATCGCGATACTACAGACATGCGGACAGATTCTTTTTCATAAAGTTATGTTTTTTTCATTATAATTCGTCGAGATTCGTCCAGAAATGCAATACAAATTTTTAATTTTTTTTTCCGAAATTGTACCTTTTTTCTTCTTTCATTCATTATGTCTCTCCTGGTGGTACCACATTCACCAAATTTACTGTGTCATCTAAAATGTTGACAATCTTAACTGCCAAATTTGGGAAGTCTCCCATTAGTATTTTTTGAGTTATCGCGGATACACACATACCCACACACACAGACGCACCGACAGACATCATTCGGAAAATAGTCAGAATGGATTCAGGAGGGTTCAAAACGTATAAATCAATCAAAATCTCGAGGTCGAAAAAAATCACGAATACTATACTTCCTTATATAAGATATTATATCTTATATAAGGAAGTAAAAAGGGAACAAATTCGATTTCCGAAACCGTAGGGAATAATATTATTTTTGTGTTTCATATTAGTTGTCAAAAAACACCCTCTGACTAATGTTCTGACGTAAAATCACAAGCGCAGAGGTTTATTTTTCCAGTAACATACTAGGTAATTAACTATATTTTTTAGATAACGAAGAATTATTCATGTGGTAGTAAGTCTCAAAAAAGAGAAAGAAAAAACGTAAACAATATGACAGTTGTTAGAAAGGTGCTCTTTTGTAGTTTTTTGATAGTGCAAGTAACAGATTTATCGAATTTTCTTTTGGTTAAAATGGTTGAATTCATTCACAAACTTTGAAATGGCAAACATGCAGTTTGTGTTTGGAATCGCTCATGGTAACGCTCGTGTAGCAAGACGAATAATCAAAAAAAAAAATCCTCAACGTCATGTGCCTAACAAACAAACCTTTATCAACATTTACTTTCGACTTTATGAAACGGGTAGTTTTAAGAGGTCTACTGCCCTTGTAGGTAGACCCAGAACAGTAAGAACAGTTGTTGACAGGAAGCTGTCTTTAATGAAATTGAAGAAAATGGAAAATTTTAGCAACTTATCCATTTCACATACAACATGTACAAGCTATGTTGCTGAAGGATTTTCCCCAGAGTAGTTTTTTGTATTTGGATGCCAAAATAAATTAGTGATGGAATCATGGTTTTTATCCCACGTGTTGCCTACTGATGAGGCTTGTTTTTCCCGTAACGCAATAACAAATTTTCACAACAATCACATGTGGGCTGGAGATAACCCGCACACTATAACTGAAAATAATTTCCAAGAGTAGTTTTAAATATTTGGGTTGGAATTGATGGGGATTTTCTTTTTTGGGACTTATTTTCTGCCTCTCAGGCTTAATGGTAATCAATATCGACAATTTATAGAGTATGTCCTACCCGATCTCTTAGAAGATGTCCCAAGAAGGGAAAGACGTCGAATTTGTTTTAAGCATGATGGTGCTCTACCACACTAAAGCTTAGATGCACGTAAGTATTTAGGTTAAAATTATGTCTAACGACGAATTGAGCGCGCTGGACCACAAATTTGGCCACCCAGGTCACCCAATATTAATCCTCTAGATTTCTTTCTTTGGAGGCACCTAAAATCATTAGTCTACAGGACTCCAATTCAGAACGAAGATGATCTAAGAAACTGAATATAAGAGTTATTCGAAATTATAAGAAATACTCCTGGTATTTTTGAGCGGGTTCGCCATTCGATGATAAAGCGCATAAACGCATGCATTGAAGCCAGGTGTTGCCATTTTCAGTAGTTATTTTAAGTGTTGTACCTTTGTTACATCTTTCTTTTAGATTACGGTAATTTTAGTTTTAAGTGGGACCCTGTATATTGTTTCAATTGTTAATAACGTTGGTATGGTCATGGGTACTGTTAAAAGTATTACGAGTATACGTATGTGCTGAATTTGAATAAATTATCCTTAAAACAAAGTATAATTTTATTTTTTGCCAAATAACTTCTAAATCACACAAGATAATTAAAAATTTCAAGAGAGCGAAAAGTTTAAGAACAAAATAGTAATTTTATTTATTTTATTCTCAAACTTTGTCAGTGTCGTCGTAAAAAAATTCGGGGGCATAAAGAGGGGGATGTTCTCAAAAAAAATTAGGATCCTGTAGATTGTTTCAAACGTTATAAAGTTTTTTCATGGGTACTGTTAAAAATATACGTGCTGAACTTAAATCCTTAATACTGTATAAGAAAAATTTAAAATAAAAAAAACAAACTTTATCACCCTGTATCTCGAAAACAGACGTTTAGTTCATATAGTTTGTTGTTTAGAACTTTACGTGTATATCAAATTAGGTACGACCTGCTCGTGTATTGCTATATTGCAACAATGCATTTATAGTATTAACAAATACAATGATGATAATATGTATAAATGAAATTTTGTCCAGTACTCGCTATTGCTCAAAGGTAGAGTTGACCTTTCTATTTATTTTTGAATATTTGATACATACGGCTACTCATTGAGACGGGCAAAGATCCAAACAAATTTTATGTTCTGTTTATATGAACTTCTTGTCTTAAAATCATACAAGAAATTACCGCTTAAACCCTGTATAAGTAACGAATTCTAGCAGGAAATCCTCTATTAAAATAGTTAGTTATTTAATTAGTTAGTAGTTAATAGTAATTTCTATTAGAAAAAGTTTAAACACTCAAATTTTAATTCGAAATTAATTCAAAACTAAAAGTTATCCCTAAAGAGTAGGTTAAAATTTGTTCCTGAACTAGCAACTGATGAGGGAGAAAAAATAGAAAAGAAAGGAATTTGGTCTTTGCGAAAAATGTATCTGTATTAAGTTATTTGACTAATTAGTCGAAAAATGAAGTAAAATATTATTGCAAGTTGGAATTAGTTACGTTATTTACCTCAAAGTTAAAAAACGATGGAATACAATTAGAAATCAAAACTTATCTCAGCCTAACCAAATAATTAACATTTTTTTGGTTTAATCTTCTAATGATACGATTAAAAGGTAATTTTTCACTAGATATCGTCGAAGTAGAATTAGTCGTCCCTATCGCATTCATTAATGACAAAGATAGCAGACCACTCCTACGACACTGGTATTCTGCAAACATTTTATAAGAGTGAATATAGTTCAGCTGACATTAAAAATGAAACAAACTTTGTATTCAAATTATTTTATTTAAGAGCCATTTACAGGGCACCTAAAACAGTGGTCTTTTTAAAAAATCATATCTGCCACATTAGTTACACTAGAACTTCCAAATTTAGATTGATCCTAGATAAAACACTACTCGAGGGCGTAAGTATAGAAAATTTAAGCTAGATGTAGAAAGACGTGCATAAAAAAAAATTGGAAAAATTCTTCAATCTTGATGTTTAATATTGTGTTTATTCAGAATGAATATAATCACGCTCACGCTATAAAATAACTCTTTAAACATAAACTTTAAAAGTTATACGTAAAAATGTGAATAAGTTTTCTGTTAAAACTTACTAAAAAAACCTCATAATCGGAAATAATTGCACTGGAAGGTGCTGCGCTCTACAGGAAATTGGCATAAACTGTATAAATATATATTTTACTACATGTGTATTGTCCAATATTAATAAACTTTATTGTCTAAAAGCTCATACAGCATGGTGCAAGACACGTCAGTTAGCTTGATAAAGTTTCCAATGCTCTTCAACACAATTAAAAAAATAGTGTAATAAAAATTATGTTACATGCAGTTAAAAGATAAACAATAATTACATGGTTATAATTTAAAACATAATGTATAACGAAAAAGAATGCGGGACTTATAATTATATAAAATGCACGATGTAAAGGCATATATACGTATACCTAGGTACAGACATGTAGATATAATTACACAAACACATATTTACATATACCTATATTTACAGAAAAGTTATATCGTCTTCTATAAATTCCTGTACAGAGTAATAATATTTTGTTTGCAAGATGTATTTTAAAGTTTGATAAAAGTTACGGTTACTTAAATTTTTAATTTCCAATGGTAGGTAGCTCATTGTGTAGCATTATGCCCATATATTGAGGACTCTCTTTATATTTAGATAGATTGTGATAAGGAATTACTAAATTAACACTTGAACGGGTATTATAATCATGGTTAAAATTATTTGTTAAAAATGTGCTTAAGTTATTTTTGACATAGAGCAGAGTTTGTAATATATAAATACAAAGTAAGGGCAATATATTTAAGTTTTTTAAACATGTCTCTATAAATAGTAAATCTTGAGACTCCTACCATGTTTCTTACAACTTTTTTTGTATTTTGAAAATTCTCTGTGCACTTGAAGAAGAGCCCCAGCAGCTAATACCGTACAATATTAAAAAAAAAGTGTGCATAGTAGTATGATAGTATAGACTCTGTGCTAGCAATCTTCTGCAACTTATATATTGCATAGCATACTGATGTCAGTTGCTTAGAGATAATATTGACATGAGATTCCCAATTAAGCGCATTATCTATATTTACACCGAGAAATTTTGTTGAATCAACTTGTTCAATAGACTTCCCATCAATTTTTTAATAAACTGCATTCCACGACTCGAGATATTCTGGGTATAAGTTAATAGACTATTTTTGAGATATTTAAAAATAGCCTGTTATTTTTAAACCAATCAGTGAACTTTCGAATCTCATTTTGTGTGTTATCAATAGAGTCTGTTAAAGATTTTGAACTATACACGTAAGAGTTATTGTCTGCAAACATAATCAAGTTGTTTTTATTTGAAACATTATCCGGTAAGTCATTGACATAGAGTAATAATAACAAAGGTCCCAGGACAGAGCCCTAGGGAACACCACATGAAATATTTTGACTATTAGCTTTAACACCATTTATTACCACTATTTGGTTTCGAAATAACAGATAACATTTGAGCTAGTCTCTCAATCTATATACAGATAATTTTTCTAGTAGTAAATTATGGTTTATTAAGCCAAAGGCTTCACTAAGGTCCATAAATAAACCAGTGAATTTTTTTACCTTTATTTAAATTCTCATAAATATTATCAATAAAACTTAAAACAGCGGTTTCAGTAGATCTAGCTTTACAAGATCCATGTTGACATCATATGTGTATGTAACACATATTTAGATTTGTTTCGTCAAAAACTTGCAAGTTGATTTAACTGTGTTAAAGCACTCTTAAAGATTTTGATTTTTTTATTCAAAAAATCCCATTTCTCATGGTGTCATGCATATGACCACCAGTGGCTTAGTTTTTGGAAATATTAAATGCAGAGTTTTTGGAACTTATGAAGAAATGATAGATTATACACTTTGTAATTTACCATATTCAAGGTAGATGGATATGTATAGAGATTCTCTTCGTTTCTATTTAACTACCGAAATTGTTTTCTTTCTTCCTTTCTCAATCGGATTCGACCTTTTCTTTGGTACCTGTAACAGTTCGTTTATTTCTGTTATTTGATATGCTTTTGTAGATGTAATTGTAATTTGTACAAGTGCGGAAATAGGGACACCCGACAAACAGAACCGCCGATTCCCAACAAGAAATCCAGGCCCAAGTAAGAAGGAAGGTGTAGCGGCACCGGCAACAATGGAGGAAGCGTTCGCTAGGATGACTGATACATTTGTGCGCACCCTGTAACAGCTTGCTGATCATCTTCGGTGCGAATTATGGGTCATTATTTTACAATTGCATAGCATCTCAATATGACAAATTAATTTGCAATCCATCATCCATTCATTTGAAAATTAAAGTTTAGGGATGGTACGAAACAGCTTTTTTCTGGAACCGAAACTCGTTCCTGTTCCAAACGTACAATTATTCCAAATTCACGTTCCGAACCAATTATGTAGGAACTTATGTAGGTATGGAGTCCAAGTACAAGTCATGCGCCCTTTTCAGAATAGAAACAGCGAAGTTTTTGCAAATAATTTTTATTATGTAGATGTCTATTTCTTATTTATCACTAATAAATAATCTGTTTACGAATTTTTGTCATCACTTATGTCAATAAAATTTTTGTTTTATTATATTTTTTCTTGCAAAAATATCGCAATTTTTTTGTACGGATTTATTTTTAGAAAAAATGTTTTTAATGAGAAAATTTTTCATAAAATTATTAAATATAATAATTATTGTTAGGCAGCGGAAAATTTGACATTTTTCAGGACCGGCAATTATATACAAAAAAATCCTATTACAAAAGTATATAAATAAACACGCCATATAAAAATGCATGTTCATATATATACCTGTAATATATAAAACCAGTATAACCAATATTGAGACTGGAACTTGAAGGAAGCCGGGATAAATGTATACAGGGTGTCCCAACCAAAAGTAGGCACCCTGAATAACTGGATAAAAATTTTTTAGAAAAATTGGTGAAACACGTTGACCTTGTTTCCAAGGGGGACATATTTTAATGTAATACTTGTATACGTATCATCATCCCTCTACCCTACACGGCCACCCCCCTCAAAAAATTCAAATGGCAAAGGGGGTCGAGTGATACATCTTTTGAAAGGTCCTTCAGTTCTCTACATAATTGTGTATTTTCTAAAACTTTTATCGATTCGTTCTTAAGGAAAATAATTTTATTTTTGATGATTACGCACAATCGAAATCGTTTAAAATATCTAAAATACACGGCACTGGGTATTGGAATTTATAAAAAAACTAAATTTTTTTAGTGCTCTTAAATCAACACAAGTTTTTTCGACAAAGAACACTTTCCTTGTCCGTCTAGTTTTAGAATAATAAAAAGGCTCATAAGTATTTGATAGTCCTTGATCATTAATTTGTTCACAACCAATCGAGATACATTTTACCAGAGAGAGTTCTCAAAATGGTTTATACCCTTCAGGAGAGAATAGAAATTGTCAGCATTTATTTTAAAAACGATAATTGGCGCTGCATTTTAATAAGCGAATAATCGAGGAAAGGGAAACATTCAGTGCTGAAGTTGCTTATTGACTTGAACTATGTGGGTTTTCTTCAAACTCAAGCAGCATATCTAATTTGGTATCGTTACTCATTGCATTGGAACTTTTTTTTTATGTGTCGTACATGTCCATTTTCGCGAAACTGCTTTTCAATTTTGCAAATTGTACTTTGGGATATATGCGGCAAATCAGGACATTTTTCTTGAAATAAGCGAGCAACTTCGGCCTGTAATCGCATTCTATCTCCGTAACTAACCATCTGTATAATTGTTATTTTATGAATTTCTGTTAAATAAACCATGTTTAGGAATTGCAGTTAGCAAAACTTAAACAATACGAATAACACTGACAACTATTTATTGCTGTCATTCAAACAGCAAGTAGCTACGGTGTTTTCAATAAAACTGGCAATGCCAGCTATGAAGAATTTGAATAACATTTTATGTCTCCTTTTTAGTTGATAATGTTGAAAAAGAAAACAAATTGTTTTTGATAGCCTGCAAGAACAAAACGCTGTAAGATTTTATGTTTTTCGTTTGTTGTAGCGATTTTCGTCAAGCAGACCGTTAATTTTTGCAATAAATATTAAAACTATATCATTTTTGAATAGTGAATGCAAAGACCTGTCAAATGAGGTATCCCAGCCCCTACTTCCCATTTAAAAATTTAGGGGTTGCAATTCTCACTCAAAGGGGTTAAATTTAGGGATGAAATTTTTACGTTGCAGTATGTTATTTTCGAATCCAAAATCGACGTCTCTCGGGATTTTTTATAAATGTGCACAATAATTGAGATACTGAATTTATTCCATTTGGCTATTCCACTGTATACAGTGATTATAAAATAGTTTATAATTTTTTTAAAATAACTGCATTAAAATGTACTAAAAAAATATGTTTTTATTAAATTGTGGTAAAAAAATATTTAATTTTATTATTAATTGATAACAATTATATCAACAAATGAAATGACATTTATTTATAGAGATATTTAGAGATTTATTTATATATAGATCAGGGTGCGTTTTTAGTTCATTTACCTATAAATAAGTTAATAATCTCCCACTTACTTGTACTTCTGTTCGGAGTGTTCATCTTTCGAATCGATGTGGCACGTCGACGAGGCGGCAGACGGCACGTGACGGGGCGACGACTCTTCCTCTGAGGGCTCACCTAGTATCTCCGAGAGAGTCTCACCTACATCCGAAGTGCAGCTGTCTTTGCTGCCTTTTTTCTGGAAACGAAGCGAAAATGTTTTCCGGAACTTTTGCAGTACACTTTCCGTTGCATGCCCTGAAAATATACATATTTAATAAGTTTGTGCTAAGTATTTCCGGAAATATTACAGATAAACCTTGTGCGGTGTAAACCACTCAATTTAAGGAGAATGTTTTTTGGATATGTAAAATGTTACAATGTAAATAGTAAAATATGTAATCGTCACTGCCAATATATATTTAATTAAATATGTGGTAATACAAATACAGGATGTTATAATAATAATAAAAATCTTTATTAACCATTCAAGATACAATTAAGTACATATGGCACGTCAGAAAATATTTATAAGTAAATAAAAAAATATAAAATAATACTAATATACACAACAAGCATGTAAAATATTCGTAGTCATTATTTTCAAAATTTCTGCATGCAGATTAATCATCAGTTTGAC